>VZQC01005068.1:1906219-2012967 GCA_009823505.1 Rhizomys pruinosus | reverse complement strand
TGTGCCGCCAGCACCTACTGAGTGCCTGTCCTGTGTGCCACTGTGCCGCCAGCACCTACTGAGTGCCTGACCTGTGTGCCACTGTGCCGCCAGCCTAGTTGGCACCTGCTGTCCATTTTACACACTATTTCCACAAGTCTCCAACCCCTACAGGTAGGCAATGCTGTCTTCATTTTTTTTTTTTTTTTTCTGTATGTGTATCAATGTACTGTCTGCATGCAGGTTTGTGCACCCGTGTCGTGCAATGCCGCGGAGGTCAGAAGAGGGTCTCGGATTCCCCTGGAACTGGAGTTCTCCTGGAATTGGAGTTTCAGACAGCTCTCGGCCGCCATGTGGGTGCTGGGGATCGAACCCGGGTCCTCTGTAAGAGCGGTCGGCGCTCTTAACCAGCTAGGCCATCTCTCCAGCCCCCAGGCAATGGTTTTACAACTAAACTATACCTCAGGAGCCCTAACATCTATCTTTTAAGGTTGACAATTTCCAAAAGTCCTTTTACACCAACCAGAGCGTTTTTCCAAGTTGTTCTATTAACTTTCCCAATATTTCCACATAGAACATAAAAGGGTGAGAAATTATCCTTCTCCAAAACAGAAACAAGAACTCCTACTACGCACAGCTGAAGCAGTCTCTTTGCTTTCAGTTAGAGCCCTTTCCAGGTCACTCAGACTCTCTAATTTGGTGCTTTTCTTCTTTCCACTTGGCAAGGGTTCCTTTAGCTTTCTCTGTTTCCTTTTCAATCCCAGAAGGCCAATATCGCACCGAGGACAAAGCACCTGATTTGAGACAAAACATAATCATTGCTGAAATAGATTTTGGATTAAAGAAAAATAAAAAACCCTAAGTAGTGGGAAGTACTTTTTTTTTTTTTTTTTTTTAGACAGGGTCTCTTTGTAGCCCCAGCTGGCCTGGATCTCACTATGTAGACCAGGCTGCCCTTGAACTCAGGGAGATCCACCTGCCTCTGCCTCCCGAGTGCTAAGATTAAAGGCGTGGTGGCATTATCTTTTTCTTGAAACTTGAAGCCTTTAAATCTGAAGTGTCTATACTACTTAAGGAAAAAAATTTAAAAGGCAGGCCAGGAAGATGGCTCTATTAATAAGGACACTTGCCAGCAATCCTGACAATCTGAGTTCGATCCCCAGGACTCACATAGCAGAAGGAAACAACACAAGTGTCCTCAGACCTTTACACGCTCACCACTATACAAACACACATGCTAAATAAATAAATTTTTTTTGGAAAAAGAAAAAAGGGAGGGTGGGCAGGAGAAAGGCTCAAAGATAAGTATTTGATTTCAGATTTAACTAAATAAAATGTAATTTGTGCCAACTGATTATAATAATAATGCACAAGCACTGGCTTACATGGAATAGAAAAAGTATAGGGAAAGCACCTGTACATGAAACTAGGTGAGGACATATATTAGGTTTACTAAAAATGCAGGTAGTGAAGCATAGCCAAGTGTAGAGTCCAATTTCAACAGAGAACTTCACAGACAGGTGAGGTGGCACACACTTCTAATTCCAGCAGCAGGAAGACTGAGGCAGGATGACTGCTATGATTTCAAGGCTACCTGACCTACAGACTCTCACATAAAACAAAAGTTCACCTAATGGAAAAATGTTCTTTAAACATTGACTATATCCTAACTATAACTCAAAAACACTTAAAAGTTGCTAAAAATATCTGCAGTAGATTTATCAATGATGTCACCTCTGAATGCAATAGTCGTATTAAAAAACTAGGAGATGCCAAGTTCCTGCACAGGAGCTGGTTGCAAACTTACCTCTAAGAGAGAATATGGAGAATTCTCAGTCAAGAATGTATTAGAAGCACATTCTTTCCAAGCCTGAACCTCAGATACTAGTGACTCCAATCTTGGCAAAGAATTCAGATGCACTGGAATAGATCGGCCTCTTGCAACAAGTTCTATGAGTGTGTCTAACACTGGCACACGTCCTCCTACCTAGTCAGAAAAATGAACATGTGTATGTAAAACAGGAAAAGCACCATTCAGTATGGTCCATGATTAACAGACTAATTCGGATTAATTCACGATTTCAACATGTTAAAATCACAGATGCTGACAAAATCTGCGAACTGATCAGTAGGTGTGGTGGCAGGGGCAACACTTGTTTTTCATTTAACAAATAGCCAAAGAATCTAGTTTGTGCTAGACTCCAGTGGATATGTTAATAATATGACATTATATCCCAGAACTTGGGGGGCAGAGGCAGGTGGATCTCCGCGAGTTCAAGGCCAGCCTGGTCTACATAGTGAGTTGCAGGACAGCTGGGGCTATAGGGAGACCCTGTCCCCAAAAGACCAAAATAAATAAACAAACAAACATTAAATAGTGGTTCCTTCTTTCTGGTTATTTACATCTCTTTAGACTCACTCATCACACTGGTCCCTATGGATAATCTGAAAGAAATATCTATAAATTTGTACTAACACAACTTTGAGTTGCATTAAAAAAAATGGGGGAGGAGCCGGGAGGGGTGGCGCATGCCTTTAGTCCTAGCACTTGGGAGGCAGAGGCAGGCAGATCTTTGTGAGTTCAAGGCCAGCCTGGTCTACAGAGTGAGTTCCAGGCCATCTGGGGCTACAGGGAGACCCTGTCTTGAAAAGACCAAAAAAAAAAAAAAAAGGGGGGGGTAGGGAAGAGGCTGTCAGGCCAGCCATGACAGTGTATGCCTTTAATCTCAGCACTCAGGGGGCAGAGGAAGGCAGATCTCTCAAGGCCAACCAGATCTCTCAAGGCCAACCTGGCCTACAGAGCAAGTTCCAGGCCAGCCAGGACTTACATTGTAAGACCCTCTATCTAAAAACAAAAAAAAAGGGGGGGGTAGATAAAATAGTATTTTATTCCAATCCATCAATCAATGGTGAATCAAAGTAGTTTAGTATAAATTATTCAGGAAACTAAAATGAGCTGTAAAAGCCCAGTAGCTCTCAAACTTTTCATTGCTGTTGTTGACAGTTACATTTCTATTAGTCCTTAAATAAAATAATAAAAGGCTAGGTTGTCTTTTCAGGACTCAAACAAATCACCAGATTTCATGCATTCTGTCATATATGTCAAATTTATGTACCCAAATGTCCTGCAGTACAAGTGAGTTCATTCACGAGCCTGTTCAGCCTATCTTAAAGAAGGCTAACTCTCCCTCACCCAGCTGTGGTCAGCTACACCAATACTTCTTCCTTGGCTAAGGTTGGGGCCTCCTTCCCATTTCCCTAGTTCTATGCTGGATTTTTGTCTGATTGAGTTTGTGTGGGTCTTGTGCATGCTGCCACTTTTACCATAAATTCACATGAGCAAGTTCCCAGAAGTCTGTCTCCTTATGGTCATATACCTCACCTGTGCAACTAAAAGTGTTTTAAGAAAGTTTACATTGTGTGACTGGAAGTGGTGGCACTTGATTTTAATTCCAGCACTCCCGGCAGAGGAACAGAGGCAGTAAAATCTCTGTGAGATCAAGACCAGTCTGGTGTACATATCAAGTTCCAGGCCAGGTGGGGCTAAAGGAGACCTTGTCTCAAAAAGACAGAGAGAGGGGGAATGAGAGGGCAAAAGAGAGAAAGGAAAAGTAGTTTATATGCATAGGCCTGGGATGGCAAGATGGTTCAGCAGGTAAAGGCTGCTATGCCTGACTGAGTTTGATCTTTGCACACCACACGGTAGAGAATCAACTCCTACAAATTGTCTTTTGACCTCTATACACATACTGTAGCACATCCACACCCACGAACATCTGCACAGAAAAAAAAAAGTTAAAAGTTTGGGGCCAGTGAAGTACCTGACAACCTGATTTCTGGGTTCAATCCCTGGCACATGCCTGGTAGGAGACAACCAACTCCTGCAGATTGTCCTCTGGCCTCCATGTACACTGTTGGACAAGAACACCTATGCATGCCTACACATGCATACATACAAACATACAGATAAATTTTTTTGAAAAAAGGAAGCTTACACATATGGAAAAACTTTTGTTTTTTTTTGGCTTACTAGAGTAACCAATGTCCATTGGTTTCTTGCAATCATCTGCATAGAATCATCTTGTTCAATACTTTTGCCAGATGTGGCTAATTAGTACCACATGAAAATTATACAAATATGGCACTGAAAACCTGGTCATGAGTTTGGGGGAAAGTGTGTAAGGCAGGGGGAGACCTACTACTGTTGTCTTACTAAATGGACAAGTTATCAATGGCTGACCTCAACCTTGGCCAGTGAAGCTTCTTCCTACAGTGGGCAACAGTCAATGTAGAGACTGATAACTGGCACTAAGAATAAATGACTGAGTGCTCAGCCAGAAATGGGACATCTATATCACACAATCACCCCACCAAGGCTCAGAGAAAGACGGAGATGGGGTCAGCAAAAATGTAAGAGCTGGAGGGTGGAGCAGGAGTGCTGTGTAGTGCTGACGTCTGCGTACACAGCCACCACACTCATGAGTTCAACGGTTAACTACACAGATTTGCATAAGATCAGTTAACATTCTGATAGGCAGCACTAAGTGGACTCGATGAGGTTTTGTTGTTTTGTCTTTTTGAAACAGGGTCTCCCTGTACCCCAGATGTTCTGGAACTCACTCTGTAGACCAGGCTGGCCTGGAACTAACTGCCTGCCTCTGCCTCCCCGGTGCTAGGATTAAAGGCGTGCACAACCACGCCTGGCTTAAAGATGGTTCTTAGCCACCACGTGGGTGCTGGGAACTGAACCCAGGTCCTCTGCAAGAGCAGTCGGTGCTCTTAACCACTCTCCAGCCATCTCTCCAGCCCCTTCTTGTTGTTTTTAAAAGACAAGTTGGGAGGTTACTTTTGCTCATCAATGAAAATTCTGGACCTTAGGGGCCTAGTTTGACCACATTATCATATTACAAGACTGACTGATTACTACTCTTGAGTGTCTGACAATAGACAAGCTTACAATAGGCAATCACAGGCCTGAGGCTGAGGCAAGAGTTCAAGATCAGCCAAGGCTACATAGGAAAACTATCTCAAAAAACCAAAAAGATGTCCTGGAGAGATGGCACTTGCTGTTCTTGTAGAGGATCCTGGTTCAGTTCCATGGTGGCTCACCTGTAACTCCAGTTCAAAGGGTTCCATTGCCCTCTTCTGACCTCAGCAGGTACCAGGCACTCCCATGGTACACACATACACATGTAGACAAACCCTCATACACAGAAAATACATAAATCTTAAAAAAAAAATACAAAAAGACAATAATAGTACGTATCAAAGATTAAATAAAAAACAACCCGCCTCCCTTTGAGATAGGATTTCCAAGACTGTCTGGGACCTTGAAATTCTTTGATCTTCCTGTCTACCTTCCAACTGCTAGGATTATAAGTGTCTGATACCTAGCAGAGTTTATGGGATGCTGGGAACAAAATCCAAGGCTTCATGCATGCTAGGTAAGTAATCTACCAGGTGAACTACATACATCTCTAGCCCTAAACTACACTTCCTCCAATTTCATGATTAATTTTATCCCTTCAATCTGCAACCAAGCATCCAAGTTTGCTACAGAAAAGCCTCTACTACCAGAAAAATTGGTTCCATTTTCTATGTTTTTACTATTTGAATCAGCTGGCCAAGGAAACAGTTGCCAAGTACATTCAAAGAGGCTGACTCAGTAATCTGGTCAACTCTAAAACTAGTGCATCTGTGCAGCTAGATGAGATCCAGCATATCCTAGAATTACTGCTCTTCACACAGGTGAGACAGACCAGGGACACCTACGTGCTCACTGGGTAGTAGGACAGGTGTTAAGCAAGCATTATTAAAATTTGTTAACTGGGCTAGTTAAAACTAGCATGATATAAAAATAAATAAATAAATAAATTTATGTGAAAAAAAAAAAAACTAGCATGATGGCTTCTGCAGGTTGGGGCTGTTGGCTAACAGCCTGATAACCTGAGTTTGATTCCTGGAACCCCCAAAGTAAAAGGAGACAACACGCTCTGGCAAGCTGTCCTCTGACCTCCACACAGCCAATGCTGCACATGTACTTCCACACGCAAGATAATTTTTTTTTTATTTTTTATTTTGGTCTTTTGGAGATGGGGTCTCCTTGTAGCCCCAGCTGGCCTAGAACTCAGAGATCCACCTACCAAGCATGTGCTAGCACGTCTGGTGATAAATGTTTTTAAAATTTGTTAAAAGTAGGGCTGAAGAGATGGCCCAGTGGTTAAGAGCACTGACTGCTCTTGCAGAGGACCTGGATTAGATATACACCACCAACATGGCAGATAACGATAAATCGTAATTCCTGTTCCAGAGGACTCCCTCTTCTGACCTCCATGAGCAACGAACCACACAGAAGTACCTGCCTACATGCAAGCAATATACTCACACACAAAATAAAAAGTAATAACTTGCTGGGCATGGTGGCACGCACCTTTAATCCTAGTACTTGAGAGGCAGAGGCAGGTGGATATCTGTTGAGTTCAAGGCCAGCCTGGTCTCCATAGTGAGTTCAAGGCCAGCTGAGGATACAGGGAGACTGTCTCAAAAAGACAATCAATCAATAAAATGAAAAAAACTGTTAAAAGTGCTATTATTGTTGATAGTATATTCTGTAAGTTTACCCACTACGCACTCTTTATGTTCTTTTTTCCTGAAAGTAAGCAAAGATGATGCCAATGGAGCAGTATGACTCCCTAATTAGCAGTTATTGAACTCACTTTCTGCCCAAGGTGCCTTGAGCAAAGGACTGTCAGTCTACCATCTATCCAGACTACCATTATGCCAGCAACAACCATCTTCAATACTCTAGAGATGCCTTAGGACAACTGTGCAAAAAGACTGCAGCTGAGTGCACCTGGCTCCTGAAAGTACAATGCCATATGGGGCTGTTTGAAACCATTTGTACTGGATATTTTACATAAAACTCAAACCATTTCTACCATGACCAAAAGGAACATTTCCTCAGGTGAAGGGAGTACTAGCACTGGTGGCAAGGTTGTGTTTGGTCTAAGACAAGTGTTAGTGACTTGATTGAGCTAAACATCTCCTTTTTATCTATAAAATCAGATTCATGGGGTGGAGAGACAGCTCAGTGGTCAAAAGCACTGCCTGCTCTTACAGAGAGGAGCCACGTGTAGTTCCTAGCATCCACACAGCAGCTAATAACCATCTGTAACTCCAGTTTCAGGGGATCTAACACCCTCTTCTAACCACTCCATGGTCTTGCACAATATGGACACACTAACACACATGCAGGTAAACAATCCACACATAAAATACACATAAATCTGGGCATGGTGGCGCATGCCTTTAATCCTAGCACTTGGGAAGCAGAGGCAGTCAGATCTTTGTGAGTTCAAGGCCAGCCTGGTCTACAGAGTGAATTCCAGGACACCTGGGGCTACGGGGACCCTGTCTCAAAAAGACCAAACAAAACAAAACAAATAAAAATAATAAAGTATTATTTATTTATTTAAAAAAAATTTTTTTTTTTAATTTTCGAGACAGGGTGTCCCTTTAAGTCCCAGCTGGCCTGGAGCTCACTCTGTAGACCAGGTTGGCCTTGAACTCACAGAGCTCCTCCTGCCTCTGCCTCCCAAATGCTAGGATTAAAGGCGTGCGCCACCACGCCTGGCATAAAGTTTTTTTTAATTATCTTTTTATGTGTATGAGTGTACTGTCTACATGTAGGTTGGTGTACCTGTATCATGCAATGCTGCAGAGGTCAGAAGAGGGGATTGGAATCCCCTGGAACTGGAGTTAAAGACAGTTCTTAGCCACCATGTGGGTGCTGGGAATTGAACCCGGGTCCTCTGCAAGAGCAGATGGTGCTCTTAACCGCTGAGCCATCTCTCCAGCCCCATAAAGTACTTTTTAAAATAATACTCAGGTTCCTCTAAGAGTCAACTTCAGGGGCTGGAGAGATGGCCTAGCGGTTAAGAGCGCTGACCACTCTTACAGAGGACCCGGGTTTGAAACTCCAATTCCAGGAGAACTCCAGTTCCAGGGGAGTCCAACACCCTCTTCTGACCTCCGCGGCATTGCACGACATGGGTGCACAAACTTGCATGCAGACAGTACATTCATACACATACAGAAATAAATAAAATTTAAAAAAAATTAAAAAAAAAAGAGTCAACTTCAGCTGGGAGACATTCTTCTGTTCTGCCTCACCTTGTGTTGTTGCATCAAGTTTAACAGAGATTTCTCTCTCCCCTTTCCTGCTGTTAACAGTGCAGTCTGAGCTGACATCACCAAAAAAGGAGCCTCAGAAACAGTGGCAACAGCAAGGACAGGTGCCCTGGCTCCTTTACGTTGTCTTGACAACAAGGGAAAGACAATAAATCCTGGCAACATTACTGACAACTTAAGTAGCAGATGAACAGTTTGAGAGCAGCCAGGCTAAGAAGGAGAAGGTCAAAGACAGTATACGCTAAAGGAACCAGAGAGAAAACCTGTAGGCCATGGTCAGTATAAGCTTCAAACTTGACCTTCAGGACCAAGCATCTCAGACCTTAGACTGAGAACGCTAACACTTCTGTGCTGACAGTGCATATCTGAGGCCTGCAGCCCTGCCTGTTTCCATCTGCCCACTCCCTCTCTCACTGCTATCAAACACTCAGGGAAACAAAAGCTGCAAAGGATCAAACCTCAAGCCTACAATTTCTATCCAGGTAGAAAGAACTACAGCCAACTGGCTAATGACACACTTATGTATTTAGGGCATTATTTTTTTCCCTTTTTGACCAACCTGGAGTGCTTCTACATCTTGAAGCCAGTCTCTGGCTCTCTGCACTGAATCTTTTAGGGCTGCACCATTGGGCAGATATGCAGGGATCTCCTCAATCTCCTTTACTGCTGCAGTTAGGCTGCTCAAGGAATGCCGTGGTCTACAAAAGTGAAACACAAAGAAAGACTCATCAGCACTTTATTTATTTATTTATAGCTACCAAAGACTAGAAACATCATTTCTAAAAATAATTCACTCAAGGGGCTGGATACAAGGCTCACCGGCAGCTAACAATGATCCCTAACTCCAGTTCCATGGGACCTGATGCCCTCTTCTTAACTCTGAGATCTGAGAGCACTGTGTGACATTGTCCACCTACTTACATGCAAGCAAATACACTCATACATGAAAAATAAAAGTGGGGAAAATTATTTGTTAAAACACTAAATTCTACATATCAAATTAACTCATTTTCTAATGATTAAGATTTAAGAACAAGATTTTTTTAATTAATTAATTTTTTTATGCGTATGAGTGTACTGTCTGCATGTAGGTTGGTACACCTGTGTCATGTAATGCCATGGAGGTCAGAAGAGGGTGTTGGATTCTGCTGGAACTGTAGTTAAAGATGGTTCTCAGCTGCCACGTGGGTGCTGGGGATCGAACCCAGGTCCTCTGCAAGAGCAGTCATCACTCTTAACCCCTAGAGGCCATCTCCCCAGCCCTTAAGAACAAGATTTTAATTATTTTGTGAGTGTGTGTGCGTGCGTGCATGTGTGTGTGGTGTGTGTGTGTGTGTGTGTGTGTGTGTGTATACACACGTGTCTGGGTACCCTTGGAGACCAGAAGTGGGCAGTGAATCCCCTACAGTTGAGTTTCAGGTGTGTAAAGCCATAGGTGCTGGGAAGTCAACTTCCTATGCAAGAGCAGCAAACATTTTTAGCCACTGGGCCATCTCTCCAGCCCCAGATATTTTTTTTTTTTTTGTCTTTTCAAGACAGGGTCTCCCTATAGCCCCAGCTGTCCTGGAACTCACTCTGTAGACCAGGCTGGCCTTGAACTCACAAAGATCCACCTGCCTCTACAGGATTAAAGGCGTGCACCACCACGCCTGGCTTTTCTTTTTTTTTTTTTTGTCCAGCCCCAGATTTTTAAACTAGCATCTAGCTTTAACTGTTCCTGAGGTTTTTTTTTAATTATTTTATGGTTATGAGTGTACTATGTGCATGTAGGTAGGTGCACCCGTGTTGTGCAATGCTGCGGAGGTCAGAAGAGGGTGTCGGATTCCCCTGGAACTGGAGTTAAAGATGATTCTTAGACGCCATGTGGGCGCTGTGAGTTGAACCCGGGTCCTCTGCAAGAGGAGTTAGTGCTTTTAACCGCTGAGCCATCTCTCTAGCCCCAACTATTCCTGATTTTATGATCATATAACCACAAAGCTTCATCTTCATAGAGTAACTTACAAAATAGATAATTTTTGCTTGTTAAGTTAGATAAAATGGCAATAATCAGTTTCACTAAGCAAATTTAAATGATCTAGGATAGTAACATACTCAAAGCATACCAAAACATTTCATACTCTCTGTTCAAATAACCACTATTTTAAGACTACAAAACAGTGACTAGAAGCCAAGTGTGGTGGCGCATGCCTTCAATTCCAGCACTTGGGAGGCAGGTAGATCTCTGTGAGTTCTAGAACAGTAGAACAGCTGGAACTACAGGGAGACCTGTCTCAAAAAAAAAAAAAAAAGACTAGAACCTATACTTTTTTTAACTGAACTAATAAGGAACTCTCCTACAAAAGCAAGGTTAGGAAATGGCTTCATTTTCTCCTCTTAAATGGCTAGCCTACTAACCTATTGGTGTTAATGTGGATGAAACATCCTGAATCACTGAGCTATGGCACAAACATACAGACCCATTTCTACTGAAAATTACTCTACATATCATTATTGCAGAATAATAGATATCAACTTTCAAGACATTTCTCTCTTATGCTTCCTTGGATTTAATAACTACAAGTTTAAACATTCCACCTATTTTAAACTTTTTTTCTCTTAAAGACAGTATCATCTTGGGGAATTTCATTTAACCTTCTCTTTAAAAAAACCTCATGCAGGCCGGGCGTGGTGGCGCACGCCTTTAATCCTAGCACTCGGGAGGCAGAGGCAGGTGGATCTGTGAGTTCAACGCCAGCCTGGTCTACAGAGCGAGTTTCAAGACAGCTGGGGCTACAGGGAGATCCTGTCTCAAAAAAAAAAAAAAAAAAACCTCATGCTGGGCATGGTGGCACATGTCTTTGTGAGTTCAAGGCTACTCTGGTCTACATAGTGAATTCCAGGACAGCAGTAGCTACAGGGAAACCCTGTTTCAAACACACACACACACACACACACACACACACACACACACATCAAAATAAAAACTAACTCATGTTCATTTATTTCATAAGCAGTAAAACAACAATTTCCTTTACTCAAGTTTCAAACAAGGCCCAAATAGCTCAGCTATTTCCTTAGGTGGTCCACAAAGATAACTACAGTGATGAACACTTGAAACATGCTGATTCCTATGCTCTATGCTCTAAAATGGAACTATTATCTAAGGGGATGAATATGTAAATTTTCTTTATTTTACCTTGCCTTAAGAAGACTCTTGGCTTTGTCATCCCAGTGCTCTGACACTGTAAGCAGTTCCTGCAGACGGGCCATAGCTTTCTCCACTGCTGAATATGGAGCTAGCCCCACCCCTAAGTCTATGAGGCGTCTCATATCATCTAAAGTAAGGGAACTGGGGTCTAGGCAAGCTTGGTGCACCTCTTCTAGCCAACGGGCCTGTTCTAGGCGAATACGCATCTCAGCAAGCTGTGGAAGTTCAACATCAAATTCAAAGCTGACATCTAGCAAGTCTTGCAGCTCAGCAGCACTAGGCATCTCCTCGTTGAGTAGTTTCTGGCTGTGCTGTTGGAAATCTTCAACACGATTCAAGAGATCCTGTAAGAGAACAAGCAAAACAAAAATAACAGAGGGTATGCCATCAAAATAGTGTTTCAGTAATGTTTCTTTCAATAATACAGGTAATATGGAAGTCAACTGATTCTTCATCAATCCTCCTGTGTCTCTGCCTCTGAGAACTGAGGTTACAGACATGTGCATGTTCAACTTGTTACAGCACAGCTATGATCCAAACTCTGGTCCTCATGTTTGTGCAACAAGAGCTCATCAGCCCTGAACTATCACTCTAGACCCTTGGTTGTTTTTTTTTTGTTTTTTTTAAGGATTTTTCGGACTGGAGAGATGGCCTAGCGGGTAAGAGCACTGACTGCTCTTGCAGAGGCCCCGGGTTCGATCCCTAGCACCCACACAGTGGCTGAGAACCATCTTTAACTCCAGTTCCAGGGGAATCCTACACCATCTTCTGACCTCCGCAGCACTACACGACACGGGTGCAAAAACCTACATGCAGTCAGTACACTCATACACAAAAAATAAATAAAATTAAAAAAAATTTTTTTAAGTCTTTAAAAAAAAAAAAAAAGGATTTCTCTACTCAGGATGGTTACACATTTGTGGCATCCTCCTGAGTGTTGAGATTGTA
Source organism: Rhizomys pruinosus (assembly GCA_009823505.1). Lineage (NCBI taxonomy): Eukaryota > Metazoa > Chordata > Mammalia > Rodentia > Spalacidae > Rhizomys > Rhizomys pruinosus. The sequence goes on along the minus strand of VZQC01005068.1, from coordinate 2,000,663 downwards.
AGTGTGTTAGTGATCACTCTCATACTAAAATTTTTACCAGGTGTGGTGACACATGCCTTGGGAGCACTTAGAAGGCAGAGGAAGGAGAATCTCTGCCAACCTAGTCTACCAAGCATGTTCCATGCCAGCTGGGGCTACAGAGAGACCCTATGTCAAAACAAAACAAAAACAAAAATTCAATTTTGTCTTCCCTCTGTTGGCCAATTATAATCTTATTCTCAATTCACTACACCCACGAATATCAATGTGTCATTCAAATATTTGCAAATCCTCAGGCTGCAAAGATGGGTTAGTGTTTAAGAGCACTTGCTATTCTTCTAGGTGGCCTGAGTTCAGTTCCCTGCACCCACATCAGGCAGCACACAACCACCTATAATTCTAGGTCTAGGGAATCTGATATTCTCCTTTGGCCTCTAGAAGGCACCTGCACACACACAGACATACATATACATAAAAAACATAATTAGCACACAAATTAACCACCAAAGAAGGTTATTTAATAATGTTAATTGCACTTACAAAATATGAAATTACCCAAAGTACTCCCACACATCCTTACATGGTTACCTTTAGTAATGGTGTTTGACTGAGAACACATGGAAGAGCATATAACTGAGTCACAAACTGTCGAAGTTCATTCACTGTCAATTGATTTTGAGATTTTCCTCCACCAGATCGGTATCTATCAAGAGAAAAGCCCAAGGAAGCTATATGAGAACACATACATTGATTACTTACAGCTTCCAATATCACAGCAATCCAGGACAGAAGGAAAAATAAATCACAATAGGTTTCTAGATTTAGGTGCTCAATCTCCAACAGTCAGGAATGCATACCTCGTTTGCCTTTTGCCATTCAGCAGCTGTTGAGCAACAGAGGCACACTTCTCTGCATCCTGTGTGACTAAGCGAAGGTGACGCAAAAGATCATTGTCTGGGAATTTCTTCATTTCTGATTCTTCAATTAGAGCTTTAAAGCTGACAAGACCTACAAATAAAGAAAATTTCCGGAAACATAAAGAATTACTGTTTAAAATGTAGAGAGGAGAGGGTCTTTTTCTGTCAATTCTTACCCATAAAGTTTTTCTTAGGGGTGGCTGGGCAAGAAGTTTCTAAAACAGGGGCTGGAGAGATGGCCTAGCGGTTAAGAGCACCGACCGCTCTTGCAGAGGACCCGGGTTCGATCCCCAGCACCCACATGGCGGCCAAGAACCGTCTGAAACTCCAGTTCCAGGAGAACTCCAGTTCCAGGGGAATCCGACACCCTCTTCTGACCTCCGCGGCATTGCACGACACGGGTGCATAGACTTGCATGCAGACAGTACATTCATACACATACAGAAATAAATAAAATTAATTAAAAAAAAAAAAAGAAGTTTCTAAAACAAATGCCTAGAGCTGGTTTATAAGACAGAAGTGATAAAATCTGATGGGTTTAAAAAGCCTGTAGTTTATTTTCAAACTTTGTAAACCTGGTATATGTTATGTGTGGAGTGTATAGATGTATATTCTGGAGTAATATAAAATTAAACAAAAAATACCCCCCTCCCAAAAAAAAAGTGACACTGGAGAAAAGACAGCATCTTAAACAAATGGTACTGGAAAAAAATTTAGGGGTAATAAAATAAAAAATACTACTAATTAAAAATCATTTGGTAAGCCAGGTGTGGTGACACAGACCTTTAATCCTAGCACTTGGGAGGCAGAGGCAGGCGGATCTTTCTGAGTTCAAGGCCAGACTATTCTACAGAGCGAGTTCCAGGAGAGCTGGGGCTACAGGGAGACCCTGTCTCGAAAAGACCAAAAAAAAAAAAAAGACAAGACTAAGAAGACAAAGAAATGTGGCTGACACCACCGTGCTGCACTGTGGAACAACACAGGGAAGTTAGTCTGGGATGGCTGCTGAGGCTGCTGACAGGCAAAAGGGTTCTTTCAAGGTGATAGATGTACTTTATAATGTCATTACAGTACTGCTAATCACATTTAACATACCTATGTTTAGAACAGTGAATTCTATCAAACAGGTGAATTCCATGTTTAATATGCCTTATCTCAAAAGCTCTTAAAAAGTACACAGGAGAAAAGTTAAGAAAATGTAATAAAGTCTGAGGTAATGTTAAAAATGGAAGTACACGGGCTGGAGAGATGGCCTAGCGGTTAAGAGCACTGACTGCTCTTGCAGAGCACCCAGGTTCCATCCCCAGCACCCACATGGTGGCTAAAAACCATCTTTAACTCCAGTTCCAGGGGAATCCGACACCTTTTTCTGACCTCCGCAGCATTGCACACACCTGCATGCATACGAAAATAAATAATAAAAAAAAAATTGGAAGTACACAAATATAAGAGATAAAGCTGTTGCAGGCAGATCTCTGTGAGTTCAAAGCCAGCCTGGTCTACAGAGTGAGTTCCACGACAGCCAGAGCTACAGGGAGACCCTGTCTCAAAAAGACCAAAAGAAAAAAAGAGATAAAGCTGTGATTATTTACAGAGGATACTATCCTCTAAACAGGCTACCCAAGAAAACAAAGAAAGGCCTCAGTATAAGACCATCATATAAAACATACAATTTTCCCACAGACCATTAGTCACCAGTAAAAAAAAAGGTAACTGGAAAATTTTTCAGCCACAATGACTCCAAAATAAATGATAAAATCTGAAATGAAATGAGAAAAACCGTAAGAAGCAAAACTATAAAGCTTCCCCTGAACACTCACAAAAGGGAGCTGTAAATCAAGCAGCTTAAGAACACAGGTAACAGAGTCACCATTAAAATTTATATTCATAAAAAAATCTGATTTTAAAAGGTATTTAAATGAAGTCTCATAAGCTAATACTCAAAGCTGTATAGAAGAAAATTTTTATAATAATTACTAATAATGAAAAATAACTCCCAAAAGTGTTATATCAACCACAATAAACTAAAGTTATTAAAATATACTGCTACAGAGGCTGGAGAGATGTCTCAGTGGCACTGACTTTTCTTGCAGAGGACCGGGGTTCAGCTCCCAGCACGCATATGGCACCTAACAACCACCTGTAACTCCATCCTGGTCTATGTAGCAAGTTCCAGGCCAGCTGGGGCTACAAGGAGACCCTTTCTCAAAATAAATAAATAAATAAATAAATACTTTTAAGTATATATTTTATAAATGTTTTATAAATATTTTTAAAAGCTAACTGATTTGTAAAAGTAAAACAAATACAGATCCTACTGAGGCCTGACCCACTTTCTAGTTCTTTGTTTTATTTTGAAGTTGACAAGTAACAGGTGTTATTGCTCCCTTCCACTAAATGAAAGGGGGAAAGTTATCTGCTCATCTATAGAAAGGAAAGCAAGCAAAAACACTTTGGAAAAAAACTAGGTAGAAAGGAGTGACTTTGACGGTAATGATAAATGCCAGGAACATTAAACTTTGATTAGAAAACTAAGATGTGGCTGGGCGTGGTGGCGCACGCCTTTAATCCTAGCACTTGGGAGGCAGCAGCAGGCGGATCTTTGTGAATTCAAGGCCAGCCTGGTCTACAGAGTGAGTTCCAGGACAGCTGGGGCTACAGAGAGACCCTGTCTCAAAAAGACCAAAAAAAGAAAAAAAAAGAAAACTAAGATGTGTTAAGCCAACATGTCTGAGACTTCCACTCAATATTATACTATATTTCAAATAATTTCTTAAAATGAAAGACATGGATTCCAAGGATCAAATTCAGGACACTAGGCCTGCATGGCAAGCACATTTACCCATGGAACCATCTTAGTAGCCCTTGTATTTTTCCAACAATAAGGGTTTTGTAAGACCGTCTTTTACAATCCATACAGCAAGACTCACTTAAATGTAGGGCAACCTGCCTCATCCACTTTTGGTTTTAAACCTTTGCCGATGATCTAGAAACTTAACAGAGGAGCTCTGTTGGTTAGCAAGTCACATTTTCTGTATTACATACTTTTCTTCTTGTTGATCTTTGCTTCCAAAGCTTCATTCACATTCAAAGCCCACTCATTGTAAGACTCCGCTCGAAGTTTCAATGCATTCATCATAGGATAGAGATCATCCAGAGTGTATCTATACCTGGAAACAGAATACCAAACAGTTTTGAGATGAGTGGCTTTAGAGAAATCAGATGTTTTATCCTTGACCTTTCAGACCTGGAAAAGACATGTCACTAGGCTTTTAGTAGAGATTCAGTATAGCTGGAGAGATGGCTCAGAATATGAGGAGCTTGTCATGCAAGTGGGGGAACCTGGGTTTGAATTCTCAAAGCCCATGGAAAGCTAAGCACTCAGCATGCATCTATAATTCCAACACTCCTCTGGTAACATGGGAATCGCTGGAAGCTAATGGGCCAGCAAACCCGGCATATACTTCAACAAAAGAAAACTTATCTGCGGGTCGTGGGGGCACACACCTTTAATCCTAGCACTCGAGAGGAGGCAGAGGGGCAGGGGCAGAGGTGCAGAGGTGCAGAGGGGCAAAGGCAAGCGGATCTCTGTGAATTCAAGGCCAGCCTGGTCTACATAGCGAGTTCCAGGCTAGCTGGAGCTTTTTTTGAGACGGGGAGACCCTGTCTCAAAAAGACAAAAAAAAAACAAAAACAAAAAACCAACCTTATCTCAGAGAAGGTAGATTGTGAGGAAATCCTCTGATGTGCACACACTGTGCACATGTACAACCACCACACATACATGCACGCACATCATACGTATCCCCCAAAAAAGGGGGGAAGTGAAAAGAGAATGATTCATTGATTCTTTGCTTTCCCAACTTACCGAAGGTTGTATTTATAAGGGGGGCAGGAACACAATTCTTTCACATGATGAAGGCAAACAAGCAGGCCAGGTTTACAAGAGCAGGAGATGGCAGACATAAAGCATGTAGTCTTACATTTTATACACTGCCGCTCATCATCCGGCAGCAGCTCAAAATCCATTCTTTCTGAATCAATTACTCCCTAAAATCAAATATAATTTAGAGACTTTCAATCGCAAATGACAATAAAATATGCTGGCCCTTAAAAAAAAGTATGCAGTAGAGTTTCAAAAAAATATGCAAGCCAGGGAGGTCGGAGGAGCACTTGTGGAACTGCTGCTCCCCTTCCACCGCCAGGTTATAAGGATTAAACTCAGACTTGAAAGCAAGTGTCTTTACCTGCTGAGTCGTATCTCTAGCCCAGAACTAAACTTTTCCTTAAGATTTACTTTATTGGGGCTAGAGAGATAGCCTAGCAGTTAAGAGCACCGACTGCTCTTGCAGAGGACCCAGGTTCGATCCCCAGCACCCACATGGCAGCTGAGAACCGTCTGTAACTCCAATTCCAGGAGAACTCCGGTTCCAGGGGAATCCGAGACCCTCTTCTGACCTCCGCAGCATTGCACGGCACCTACATGCAGACAGTACACTCATACACATAGAAAATAAATAAAATTAAAAAAAAAATATTAAAAAAAGATAAATTATGTGATGTGAATGTAGTGTGTGTGTGTGTAGGCCAGAAGCTCCTGTGGGGGCCAGAGGCTCCTGATCATTAGAGCAAACCATTGTGAGGCCAACCCCCTACCATGGTGCTGAGAACTGAACTCCAGTCCTCGGAGCAGCGTGTATTCTTAACTCCTGAGCCATCTCTCCAGCTCCTCAGAAATTAAACTTTTTTGGGAGGGTCCTTTTGAGATAGGTTCTCCCTTTAGTCCCAGATGGCCTGGAGCTCACTACATAGACCAGGTTGGCTTTGAACTCACAGAGATCCGCCTGCTTCTGCCTCCTGGGTGCTAGGATTAAAGGCATGCGCCACCACACCTGGCAAGAAATTAAACATTTTAAAGCACCATTTATATACAACAAAAACATAAGATATATAAATATACCATGTCCATAGATTGGAAGCCTCAATTACTGTTAAAAACATCAGTTCTCACCAGGTACAGTGGCACTAGGGAGGCAGAGGCAAGTAGCTATCTGTAAAATAAAGGCCAAACTGATCTATACAGCCAAGTTGCAGGTCAACTGGGGCTAAAGGAAGACACTTAATGCTAGGTTCCATTCCAATACTGAATACTACTGAGTATGACAGCACACATTTGCAATCCCAGTACTGGGAAGTTGAGGCAAGATGACCAGAAGCATAAGGTCCCCTTGAATACACAGAGTTCACAGCCAGTCTGGGGAGCATGAGAATCTGCCACACCTCATAAAAAAAACAAAGACACATGACTTGATTTCCAAACTTCTTACAAAAATTACAGGCTACCAGGTGTGGTGTGGTGGCCCACACCTTTGATCCTAAAACTCGGGAGGTAGGCCAGCTTGGTTTACCATAACAAATTCCAGCCAGAGCTGACACTTTGAGACCTTATCTCCAAAAGGCAAAAAAAAGAAGAAAAAGAAAAAAAGAAAAACCCAATTCCCCTCACCCCCCACACACAAAAATTACAGGGCTGTTGAGATGGCTCAACAGTTAAGAGCAAATAATGCTCTTACAAAGGATCCAAGTTCAACAGAGAAAAGATAAATCTTTTTTTTTTTAATTTTATTTATTTTGGTATGTGTATGAATGTACTGTCTGCATGCAGGTCTGTGCACCCGTGTCGTGCAATGCCGCGGAAGTCAGAAGAGGGTGTCAGATTCCCCTGGAACTGGAGTTCTCCTGGAACTGGAGTTTCAGACGGTTCTCGGCTGCCACGTGGGTGCTGGGGATCGAACCCGGGTCCTCTGTAAGAGCAGTCGGTGCTCTTAACCACTAGGCCATCTCTCCAGCCCCGAGAAAAGATAATCTTAACTAAACAAAAACTCCAAAACAGCACCCGAATCTCCTATCTTGCCAGGCGTGGTGGTGCACGCCTGTAATCACATCCACAAAATATCTTTTTAAAAACAAAACAAACAAACAAACAAACAAACAAAAACAAAAAAAACTATGACATAGAGCCGGCCTAACACATGCAGGACCTGGGCCCTGGGCCTAATCTCTAGTACTTTTCTCTCAACCAAAAGAAAAATACTGTTTGAATAAAAAAAAACAAAAAACTGAAAGAAAATATTAGCATAGCATAAAACTTATTTGATAAAGGACTGGTACCCAAAGAACAACAGCATTCTTGGGCCAGGTGACATGGTTCAGCAGGAAAGGGTGCTTGCCACCAAGCATGACCACCCCAGGACCTACATGGTGGAAGAAAAGAAATTCTCTGACCTCCACACATGTGCCACACACATGTACACACAAAAACAAAATAAACAAATGTCGGTGCTAGAGAGATGGCTGGATAGTTAATAATGCTTTCTGCTCTTGCAGAAGACCTGAATTTACTTCCCAGCACTTATGACAGGGGGCTCACAAAGCCTCCAGAGCAACCCATACATGTACATAAATCTTTTCTAAATAAGTATCACACAAAAAGAAATCAATGTCATTTTTATCCACATACAAGTTAGAAGCCAGCTTGGGCTACTTGAGACCTCATCGCCGAAATTGAAGGGGGAGGCTTAGAATGAGAATATATAGCATTACTGCAATATATATATATATATATATATAGATATATGTATAAATTTTTGGTCTTTTTGAGACAGGGTCTCCCTTTAGTCCCAGCTGGCCTGGCGCTAGCTCTGTGACCAGGCTGGCCTTGAACTCACAGAGATCCGCCTGCCTCTGCCTCCAAGGAGTGCTGGAATTAAAGATGTGCTACCACACCCAGCAATAACGTACTTTTAAGGCGGGCATGGTGGCACATCTTTAATCCTCGCACTTGGGAGGCAGAGGGAGGAGGATCCTGTAAGTTACAGCTGGGGCTATGGTGAGACCTGCCTCAAAAAACAAACAAACAAACTTCAGTGAATCTATTTTCATAGAAGGTACATCTGGGTTCAAGAGCTTAACTGGACAGGGTTTAGCTTAAATGTTGTAATGCATTAATTCTGATGGGGAGGTTGGGACCTGAGGAGGATTCAATTTGATTGGGAACCAGTTATACATTCAATAAAAAAAATAAACATCAAGCCGGTGTAGTGGCGCACACATTTAATCCTAGCACTTGGGAGGCAGAGGCAGAGGCAGGCAGTTCCTTGTGAGTTCCAGCCTGGTCTACAGAGGGAGTTCCAGGACAGCTGGGGCTACAGGGAGACCCTGTCTCAAAAAGACCAATAAATAAATAAATAAATAAATAAATAAATAAATAAATAAATAAATAAAAATGAAATATTACTACATAGGTTTCTATTAGAAAGGCTTTTACGGACATTGAATTCAGTAATGAAAAAACAAAATGAGCCAGGCATGGTTTTAATCCCAGAACTCAGGAGGCAGAGGCAGGGCAGCTTGGTCTACAAAGTGAGTTCATGCCAACTGGAACTACAGGGAGAGCATGTCTCAAAAGGAACCCCCCCCTGCCCCGCCGCCAATAAAAGAAGGAAAAACAAAATTATATTAGATGATATAAGAGCTTAATAAATTATATTTAATGCAATTAGATGTCCAGAAACCTTACCAATTTACGGACAGTTTCCCTTAAAGCTTTTTCATCCTCGATCATAATGGCCATGTCCTTCTGAACAGTGGAAGCCACTACAACATCTAATACATCAGCCTTGGAAGCCATTTTGCAGATCATTTCATCATGGGAAAAGACACAATAACGGTGGAGCAGGCGATAATGCTCGACACACTGTCTGCCCAACGGAAGCTGTGTCAAAAGACAGAAGGGGATACATGACATATTCATCTTTTTTTCCTATTTCCAAAACTTCTCACTTACCAACATTACCAAATATTACAGTATGGGTCAAAACACTTATCATCTAGCAACCCCAACACAAGATTTCCAGAGGCAGGTCAGGATCATTTATCTTTGTGTTCCAAAGACCTGACATATTTGGTATCTTAATTGAAAAGTGCTGGAGCAAAAAATGTAATGAATTATTGTAATGTGTAAATTATTTGGAAATATAAGTTTATACACCTGTGCTGAACTGGTAAAGTCAACTTACTTCTGGGACTAAATATCACCCTCCCCCCAAATTATATAATGGAATGTAAGGATAGAAAGAGCCAAACTATTTGTCAAGAAAAAGCACTAAATGAGCCAAGTGTGAAGGCATATGTCTAATAAAATCAGCACCTGGGAGATAGAGCCGAGAAAGATCTGGAATTCAATGCCATCCACAGCTAGCTGTGAATTAGAGGACTTTGAAAAGACCTAGTCTGAAAACAAACAGGCACTAGATTCACTAGATTAACTATCACACATAACCTTGACAGCTCTCTAACAAAAATATTCAACTCTGAAGCTAAACAGACCATTCAACTACCATACTGTGGACAATCAAGCCAGTCCGTACTGTTTTTGGACTATGTTAATTTGTTAGCAGTTTACAATAAGCTTCAGCCTTATTAAATCAGTAGACAGCTGGGCATGGTGGCATCCAGCACTCCACAGGCAGAGGCAGGTGNATTACAGTATGGGTCAAAACACTTATCATCTAGCAACCCCAACACAAGATTTCCAGAGGCAGGTCAGGATCATTTATCTTTGTGTTCCAAAGACCTGACATATTTGGTATCTTAATTGAAAAGTGCTGGAGCAAAAAATGTAATGAATTATTGTAATGTGTAAATTATTTGGAAATATAAGTTTATACACCTGTGCTGAACTGGTAAAGTCAACTTACTTCTGGGACTAAATATCACCCTCCCCCCAAATTATATAATGGAATGTAAGGATAGAAAGAGCCAAACTATTTGTCAAGAAAAAGCACTAAATGAGCCAAGTGTGAAGGCATATGTCTAATAAAATCAGCACCTGGGAGATAGAGCCGAGAAAGATCTGGAATTCAATGCCATCCACAGCTAGCTGTGAATTAGAGGACCTTGAAAAGACCTAGTCTGAAAACAAACAGGCACTAGATTCACTAGATTAACTATCACACATAACCTTGACAGCTCTCTAACAAAAATATTCAACTCTGAAGCTAAACAGACCATTCAACTACCATACTGTGGACAATCAAGCCAGTCCGTACTGTTTTTGGACTATGTTAATTTGTTAGCAGTTTACAATAAGCTTCAGCCTTATTAAATCAGTAGACAGCTGGGCATGGTGGCATCCAGCACTCCACAGGCAGAGGCAGGTAGATGTCTATGAGATGGGAGGCTACTGGTCAACATAATGGGTTCCATCCATGCCAGCTGGGGCTGTTACAGGGAGACCCTGTCTCAAACAAAAAATCAGTAGACTCCTCTCTTCAGGAAAATCTGACTATAAGTCAGGTTTCCCTGGAAGTTTAAACAGAAAGATTGTTTGTGATCATGAACTAAGGCTACCTGGGCAATACTGCAAAGACTGTCTCCTCTTTCTTAAAAAGGTTGCTTGCTGCTCTTGCAGAGGACCAGAATTTGTCTCCTAGCAACTGTGTTGGGTGGCTCTCAACTGCCTACAAATACCAATGTCCTCTGCTGGCTTCCAAGGACATACATCACCCACCAACACCACAGAGCTTTTTTAGTCTTTTTGAGACAGAGTCTCCTTGTAGCCCCAGCTGGCCTGGAACTTGCTCTGTAAATCAGGCTGGCCTTGAACTCACAGAGATCTGCCTGTCCCAAGTGCTGGGATTAAAGGCATGTGCCACCATGCACAGCAGAGCATTTTTTTTTTTAAGTCTTGCTACAAAAGAAAACTGTCTACTAAACTAAGCAACATAATACATGCCTAAGTTGCCAAAACAATGTGATTAAAAGTGCCTTATCTTGGGGCTAGAGAGATGGCTCAGCGGTTAAGTGCATGACTGCTCTTGCAGAGAACCCGGGTTTGATTCCCAGCACCCACATGGTGGCTAAGAACCGTCTTTAGCTCCAGTTCCAGGGTAATCCCACACCCTCTTCTGAACTCCACAGCATTGCAAGACACAGGTGCACCAGCCTACATGCAGACAGTACATTCATACAAGTAAATAAATAAATAAATAAATAAATAAATAAATAAATAAATAAATAAATAAATAAATAAAGTGCCTTATCTCAGTGGTGGTGCACTCCTTTAATCCCAGCACTTGGGAGGCAAAGGCAGGCGGATCTCTTGATTTCCAGCATTTGGGAGGCAAAGGCAGGTAGATCTCTGAGTTCAAGGCCAGCCTGGCTTATATAGTGAACTCAAATGAACCAGGGGTCAGAGTGGAGTAAGGAGTGGGCCAGCCCTAGCCCAAGAACTGTTAGCAACTTAATGCTGCTGGGTGAAGGAGAGTTAAGTCTTTCTTCAAGATCTCTAGATAGGCTCAGTAGACTCCAGTAGGTAAACTTCCACCAAAGGACATCTGGGTACAAATGCTTGATTGGAGAGGACTTAGCACGTATGATGTTATACAAATGTATGAGGTCCAGTTGAGGGAGAAGGTGCTGAGGCATGGATGAGGGATAGAGTCTAAATCTGATTAAGAACTATTGCTTGAAATTCACAAAAACTCAAAAATATTTTTAAGAAGCATTATATGCCATTTTCACAAGAAAATAGTAAATCTGAAGAAGTTCACCAATCCATAATTACATACCCAATCAACAGTGCAGAAGTTAACAGCCTCAGCAAAATTGAAGCCTTGGTTAAAACCACTGTGGTAGGCTCTTGGAAATGTAATCACAAACTCCCCTGCACATTGATTCGTTCGATAAACCTAAAGAGACAGGTTGAGAGAGATTTGTAAGGTATTATAGTGACATTCTCAAAGACAATTTATTGGGACGCGGACTATTAGATGGTTATCTTAATAACAGCCTTCTGTTAATTTAAAGAGAGGAGAAAACAAAGTGGTCGAAGCACCTGATTTCTGCCACAATATAGTGAATCTACTATCAGAACTAATTAGTAAACAGAAAACATGGGTTATATCACAAAAATCTGACCCCACTGAGGAGACAGGACACATCTTTCTTTACAGATACATCGAGAACATCCTAATGTAGCCAGGCATGGTGGTGCACACCTTTAATCCCAGCACTAAGGAGGTAAAGACAGGTGGATCTCTGTGAGTTCAAGGCCAGCCTAGTCTACAAAGCGAGCTCCAGGATAGCTGGGGCTACAGGGAGACCCTGTCTCAAAAATACAAAAAAAAAAAAAAAAATCCTAATGTAGTATTATTTATTGTAATATAGGATCTCCTACCACCAATTAATGAAATTATAACCTAGTCCATTCTGAAAGCACAAAAATCCTGATACTGAATTTGATACTACATAACATGGACACCCTTTTAAGCCTCTTCTCTAAATCAGTGATTGTCCAAAGGTACCAGGAAGAACTTGTTATAACTAGAGATTATGAAGTCCCCACTCAGACAATGAGAAGCTCTGGAAGTGGGTGGGACTTAGCTCTGGGCATAGCAGTAGTATGCCCCAAGTATTGATACAGACTACAATCTAAAAACTGTTCATCACATGTGCTTGACACCATTCCCCACTCATTCTGTCAAACACTCAAAAGTAGAACCTCCAACTCCTATTTCACACAATATCTCATTCAAGAGCCCTTTCTAATTCTCCACAGGTAATAAGCTCAGTAGATATGGCACTACTAAATCACATCCTTTCCAATATTTAGTTTTTAAATGTTTTAATTTATATTTTTATTTATTTACTTATTTTTGAGACAGGGTTTCCTTATAGCTCCAGCTGGCCTGGAACTCACTCCATAGACCAGGCTGGCTTTGAACTTAAGAGATCTACCTGCCTCTGCCTCCCCAGTGCTAGGATGAAAGACGGTTCTTAGCTGCCATGTGGTTGCTGGGAATCAAATCCGGGACCTCTGCAAGAGTAGTCAGTGCTCTTAACTGCTGAGCCATTCTCCAGCCACTTACATTTTTATTATGTGCATAAATGTATTGCCTGCATGGATGTAAAGGCACCTGTGTCATGCAATGCCCAAGGACCTGAGTTCAATCCCTAACACCCATATAAAAGCCCAGAGTGGTAAACCATGCTAGTAATAATGCCAGTGGTGGAGTTGCCAGCCAGCCAGCCAAGCCCCAGGTCCCAGTGAAAAATCTTGTCTCAAAAGACAAGGTGGGGGGCTGGAGAGATGGCCTAGCGGTTAAGAGTGAGGACCGCTCTTACAGAGGACCCGGGTTCGATCCCCAGCACCACATGGCGGCCGAGAACCGTCTAAAACTCCAATTCCAGGAGAACTCCAGTTCCAGGGGAATCCGACACCCTCTTCTGACCTCTGCGGCATTGCACAACACGGATGCACAAACTTGCATGTAGACAGTACATTCATACACATACAAAAAAAAAAAAAAAGACAAGGTGGGCTGGGCATGGCAGCACATCGGCTTTAATCCCAGCAGAGGCAGGCCAATCTTTGTGAGTTTGAGGCCAGCCTGATATACATAGTGAGTTCCAGAATAGCTTGGGGCTACAGGGAGACACTGTCTCAAAAATACCAGAAACAAACAAACAAAAACCACCAGAAATAACACTGGAGGTTGGACTCTTGCCTCCACATGCAGGAACATAAAGACATACTCATGCATCGCCCTACTCACCCACACCTGCGCCCACCCACAAACGTTTAAGTGTGCATATACAATCGGGAGCAGGCACACTTAATTGTGGATAAAAATACAAAAAGAGCCAACTTGAAGCTGGGAAATAGTATAGGTAAAGTACCATCTCAAGGCCCTGGGTTCAATTCTCAGCACCACTATCAAAATAGCCAAGTTCTGGGCTAGAGAGATGGCCTAGTGGTTAAGAGTGCTCTTACAGAGGACCCGGGTTCAATCCCCAGCACCCACATGGTGGCCTAGAACGGTCTGAAACTCCAATTCCAGGGGAATCCGACACCCTCTTCTGACCTCCAAGGCATTGCACGACACGGGTGCACAAACTTGCATGCAGACAGTACATTCATACACATACAGAAATAAATAAAATTAAAAAAAAAAATTAAAAAAAAATAGCCAAGTTCTACTGAGCATGTCGTTTCAGCTGATCATTCAAAATTAAGATCAATATTCTTTTATTCTTTTGAGGTGCTAGGGATTAAACCTGGGGCATAATACTTATCAGACAAGCACTCTACCTCTGAACCACTTTACTACCCAATTATTTTCTTACAAAGGACAAGAGAGAGGGGCTGGAGAAATGGCTCAACGGTTAAGAGCACTGACTGCTCTTGCAGAGGACCTGGGTTTGATTCCCAGCACTCACATGGCAGCTAAGAACAGTCTTTTGTGCCAGGCAAAGGCAGGTGGATCTGTGAGTTCAAGGCCAGCCTGGTCTACATAGTGAGTTCCATCTCTCAAAAAGACCAAAAAAGACAAAAGAAAGAAAGGAAGGAAGAAGGAAGGAAGGAAGGAAGGAAGGAAGGAAGGAAGGAAGGAAGGAAGGAAGGAAGGAAGGAAGGAATTTTTTTGTTGACTAAAGTAAAAAACAAACAAAAAACCTTACACTTTAGAAATTATCAGTGGAAATGGTTGTACAACCTGGAAATATACTGAATTGTACACTGGAAAGTATCACACTCATTTGCAAAATAATGCCAGTCAGTAATCTAGGTATTAACTATAATAAATTAGTTTTTACCATGACTTAAGCATATAGGACCACTGAATTAATACTATTTATAACAAAACAGCTGCTTCTGCTTTCAAGTTGTACTATGTATGGGGAATCTAAGATCAAATAAAAAAGAGCGAGTAGGGAGGATGGACCAGAACGTACAGGCACTTCATGAGTCATCAGAGTATTGGGGTTCATGATGGTCACAAGCTGGTGAAGAAGGTCCGGCTGGGACACGAAGAGCTCTGGAGCTAGTTTCTTCATCACGTTTTCTAGCTGCTCGGCAGCGTAGCCTGGGACTCCATACCAGGTCTTTGGTTCACCCCTGGAAATTACAAAAACAAAATCAATTTGCAACATTAACACAAGAAAAATTTTAATCAGTTCATGTTTTTTAGACCTTGCTCTATAACACTGAATAATAAAAAGAATGTCAAATCAAAGAAGCAACAGAATTGTGAACAAAACAAATGTAATGCATTTTCCCCTTCAAGGATTAAGCATGAGACTTTCCATCTGAGCTCCTTTTCCCAGCTCCCACTTTTTTTATTTTGAGACAGGAACTCACTATATCTCCAGCTGGCCTGGAAATTGCTATGTAGACCAGACTGGTCTCAACTTCACACCTGCCTGTCTCCCAAGCACTGGGACTAAAGATGTGCACCACCCCCAGCTGCCCCTTTACACTTTTATCAGACACGCTGAATTTCTAAGAATGTTATGCATCACATTTGCTACAGGATATGCAGTCCCCCAATTTCCTACAGCAGCTGATAAAGGCAGGAAACCTTCTATCTTCCTTTGAGGTGCCCATTCTGACAGACGAGGTTCAGTCAAACACTTAAAATAAGGCAGTCAGCATTTCAAATCACTTTAAATTATCAAAGGAGTGGTGTTGTGCACATATACCCCCCCCCTTCTTTCTTTTGGTGTATCCTTAAGTTTTAAATATTAAAATATTTTTGTCCAAATGTTTGCATCAGCATCTTCTCTCTGCTTTCTCCCCACCCCACATACCCATAAACATACATGGGATGGCAGGGGTTGGGGGGGGTAATTAAGAAGGCCCATTCTATCTACTAATTGAGAATTTAACAAGGCTGACAGTCCTGAGGACCCTGAAGACACCACATATCTATATTCTGCTCCTTCACAAACAGTTATCTGGACTGCCATGGACACCAAATGAAGTTTTCATAGTGAAAAAGCTAGACATGGTGGTGCACGTGCACGCCTTTAATCCCAGCACTCAGGAGGCAGAGGCAGGTGGATCTCTGGGAGCTCAAGGCCAGCATGATCTATATAGTGAGTTCCAGGCCAGCTGGGACTAAAGGGAAGCCCTGTCTCAAAAAGATCCCCCCCCAAAAAAAGCCCAACCCAAAGCCTTCTATTCTTTTGAGTAAATTCTTCTTTAGTTCAGATAAAACCAAACTGTTTGCCAAAACATGCAAATTCTGGATTCCCAGACTTTCTGGAAAGCTGTATGAACTACTGTTTTAAGTGGACAGCACACCTAATCTAACAGAACTAAAAATAAAATGAACCCATTATCTTCAGACATAGGCAAGACATATCTGAGAGGAAGAAGGGAGTTTTCCTACCCAACTTGCATACTGTTCATAGGCTCTATGTGGAACTTCTCACCAGTGCAGGTAGTTGATTGAATAGCTCCAGTGGTCTTCAATATGCCAACAGAAGGAAGAAAAGCACATCCCGACATACAACCAAGGGAGTTTCATGCCACATATGTCAGCAGTAATGTGAGCAAGGACAGACTGTTCCATCACTGGCATATTGTTCAAATTCCAGCCACTATCAAGATACTCCTAAAATCAGAAGACAAAAGAGGGTAAACTTTTGACCAGGCTCCAGTGGACAGACTCAGACAGGGACATTTGGAGGTACAAACTTCACTCCATAGCCTTAACATATAGGGGAAATGCATGAAATCCAGTGCAGGGGAGAGAGGTATACGTATGGGGAGATATTCTGATCTCTACGATACATGTAGATGATCAGTTGTGCCTGGTTTGATCTTTAAATAAATGGATTCATACAATATATACCTTCTTATCTATTGCATACATACATTAACTGTATGAGTCCTCTTACATAGCAAACTAATATATTGTTAGAGATCAGGATAAAAATAAAAAAGAGATCAGGATAGTGTAAAGTGACAATGGTTGTCCTGAAAGAAGTAATGAAAATGACAAGGTAAGGAAGGAACTTCATGCTGGGAAATATCCTATTTCTTGTTCTAGTATGTGCTCACTTTGTTAAGATTCATCAAACTATACAAATCTAGTATATACTTCTCTGTGTATATGTTCAATTTAAAATGTATACTACACACATACATACTTTAAATCTGACTTTTCTACAAAGACATAAATACAAAACCTGGGCTTCTGGAAGCTTGTTGGTATGGAAAGCAAGAAACTCATAAACAAACTATTTAAAGAAAAGGAAGTTAGTATGGTCTCTCAATTCCTCAGGTTTTCTTTTTAGGAGAAATCAAGGTTAAAGTATATGAAGGAAAGAGTGGTGGTGAGTAATGTCTCCTTATTACCAAAGTGTTGGGTCAAAGTCAGAATGAGAATTTTTCATATAGAACTTACAATTTTTCTTGTAATTACTAAAAACCCATAATTAGTGATTTGCTGAAAATAATCATAAATTACTTCAAGCTGACCGAACACAATTCCAAAAAACACAATGCATTTAAATGAACTTTTATTTTTCACAGTAAGGATGCTAATAATCTATGCTCTTTAATAAAATCAAGGAGCCACTTTAAATGCCAAATTCCCTCATAGCCAGAGCTTACCTCTTCCTCAGGAGAAAGTTTGATTTTTCCATCTCGGACAGGAAAACCACTGCCAAACTCCTTTGAAGCAATATCAGCTCCATATTCCACTGTCACATCTTCTTCAATAGTGCTTACCAGTCGCCAAAATTCTTTCTCTACCAGCTCTGTGGGAACCATCTGAAAATATAAGGAAAGAAAAGTATTTTTTCCCTATTCTCAACATACACACACACCTCAATGCAGAATATAAATAAAAAGATCAATGACTTTGCATCAATATGTCCTACAGAGAGAGTACCAAGTATCTGTTTTGAGTTCAGAGACAAATAACTTACATTGTCTTCAGCTTTTAGGCAATAAAAGTCCAGTCCTAGAGAGGCCATATGCCAGCCACTAGGACAAAAGGGTTAAACAGAGAAATACTAAAATGCATGAAGAGTCAAAATAAAATTTCAAATAGGGGGCTGGAGAGATGACTCAGTGATAGCATTGTCTGCTCTTGCAGAGGACCCAGATTCGATTCCCAGCACCCACATGAAGGCTAATAATCCATAATCCCAGTTCCAGGGGATCCAGTGCTTTTTTTCTGACCTCTGAGGGCATTATACAACACAAGTGCACTTACATACTTGCAGGCAATCCACTCATAAACATAATAAATATAAGTAATATAAATATAAATAAATAAAAAATATTCTTAAAAATGTCAAATAGAATATACATTTAACTACATAAAAAAGAAAATATTGGGCCGGGCATGGTGGCGCATGCCTTTAATCCTAGCACTCAGGAGGCAGAGGCAGGCAGATCTTTGTGAGTCCAAGGCCAGCCTGGTCTATAGAGTTCCAGGACAGCTGAGCTACAGGGAGACCCTGTCTCGAAAAGACCAAAAAAAAAAAAATCCTAAATCACAACAGGCAGGAGTGGTGGCACACACTGGAGGCAGAGGCAGGCAGAACTCACGAGCTAGAAGTCAATCTCGTCTAGAGAGCGCCAGGCCTATCAGGATTACATAGTGAGACTCTATCTCAAAAAGTTAAATTTAAAGAAATGAAAAATTCTAAATTATCACTGCTGAGATGGCTCAATGGCCAAGGGCCCTTGGCTTGCTGCCAAACCTGAAGATCTAAGTTCAATCCCTGGGACCCATATAGTATAGAAGGCCAAGTTCCACAAGTTGTCCTTTGACCTCCACTTGTATAGTATGGCACAAGTAACCCCCCCCAAAATAAACATTATACACATAAATACTACATGTAATATACTTTTTAAAATTTTTGAACCAAAGTAATATAAATGTACATACATGGACTGGCATGTTGAAGTAATCAGATTTGAATGCATCTGCCATTTCCCCAAAAGTTCGAAGAGTATAGTCCCTGGCTGCTTGCTCAAAGCCAAATGCTTCTTGTGGCTTACTACATTCCTGAAAAGGAAAAGAAAATGTGTTTTTGGCCAATAGTCAAAAGGACAAATTTTTTTTAAGATTTAAAATGTATTAATTCTATAAGGGGTCTGTTTTAGAAAAATTAACCTGTTTGAAGAATGAGATTGTTCTAGTGGGTAAAAGAAAATTTATTTGCTACAGAGCAAATAAAATATTTTTACAATTGGTGCTGGAGAGATATCTCAGTGGTTAAGAGAACTAACTGGTTGGTCTTGCAGAGGACCGTGGTTAAATTCTCAGCACCTACATGGGAGCTAACAATTGTCCATAATTCTAGTTCCAGAGGATCCGACACCCTCTTCTGATCTCCGAAGGCCCTATACAACAACAGGTGTACCTACCTACATGCAGGGAATGCACTAATACACAAAATAAAAATAATAAAATAGAATTTTAAAAAATTTAATTTTATTTATTTATTTTTTTTTTATGGGTATGAATATACTGTCTGCATGTAGGTCTGTGCACCCGTGTCGTGCAATGCCTCGGAGGTCAGAAGAGGGTGTCGGATTCCCCTGGAACTGGAGTTCTCCTGGAATTGGAGTTACAGATGGTTCTCAGCTGCCGTTGGGTGCTGGGGATTGAACCCAGGTCCTCTACAAGAGCGGTCGGCGCTCTTAACTGCTAGGCCATCTCTCTGGCTCTTAAAATAGAATAAAATTTAACAACTTGGTATAATTTAAATACCAAACTTTAATTTGCTTTAAACTATAAAATCGACTTAAAATAGAACAAAATAGAGATTAATATTTGACCGAAATGGCTCTCAGGCTAGCAGCATTTGATGATAACCAAATAATGCCATCAAAACCAAAACACTAAGAGGTTAACAGAGGCAACATAAACTGACCAAGATAATGGTGAGTCAATGAATTTGGATATTGCAGACCCATTTTTAACATCTTCCCTATCAATGAACTAAATATTTAAGCATGAAATATCAATAGTTATCTAGCACCATGGACCCTTTCCTTGTTTTGTGTCTAATAAACTTTTCCTTGATGGAACCATTTCTGTGTTACAATAAGACTATATGGCATATATTGGGGCTGGAGAGATAGCTGAGCAGTAAGAGCACTGGCTGATCTTGCCAAAGAACTGGGTTAGGCTGGGCGTGGTGGCGCACGCCTTTAATCCTAGCACTTGGGAGGCAGAGGCAGGCAGATCTTTGTGAGTTCAAGGCCAGCCTGGTCTACAGAGTTCCAGGACAGCTGGGGCTACAGGGAGACCCTGTCTCGAAAAGACAATAAATAAATAAATAAATAAATAAATAAATAAATAAATAAATAAATAAATACCAAAAAAAAAAAAAAAACTAGGTTAGATTCCCAGCATCCACATGGTGGCTAACAACCATCCATCAACTTCTATTCCAGGAGAATCCAACAACACCTTCTCTGACCCCACAGGTACTGCACAACACAGGCACACTTACATACATGCAGGTAATACACTTATACACATAAAAAATTAAATTATCTAAAAAGATTTCTTGCCTCTGATGTATGGACAAACACTGTGGAATCTTGTTAAGACCTTTTTCCTACTCAATTCCAAGGTCATGGACTTTATTTTTATTGATTGCCAAATCTATAACACTGGCAAAAAAAAAATATTCTATAGGAAATTTTCTTTCTCTGTCAATTCTTACTTGAGCCAAACACTTAGGACACCTCCAGTCTCCCTTGGGAACATCATGAAGTGGTGGAATCAAGCAAAAGGTATGGTAACTGTCGTCACAGCCATCACACAAGAGGAGCCGGTCCTCGTCACTGCCACTGCCACACAAGAGGCAGACATATAGGTCCACCTACGGCAATGAAAATAAATATATACTTCAAAAGCAATACAAGTTGGAGGGAACAACAACAACAAAAGAACTGGGACAAAGAACTGACTGAAACAATAAAGTTCTCTCAAAACAATAATCCTCTGCTTTGAAAAAAAACTTTGGAAAGACTCAGAAAAAGATGCAAGACATGTATGACAGAATGCATAAACTGAAGTTGGGTTGGGGGCATGGAAAGGGAAATGAGTCTAAATTGGACTGAGAAATGATGTATGACAAAGTTTAGTAAAACTAAAAAACAGAAAACAAATATAGAACAAAGAAATGACAATTTATTGATTTTGTGAATTTCTTTTTTTTTTCATTTTATTTTGTTCAGACAAGGTCTTCATGTAGTATAGGCTGTCCTAGAAGTTGTTCAGATGGGGATGACCTATAACTTATGATCCTCCTTCCTCCACCTCTGAGTGCTGATGTTATAGGCATGCAGCACCACAACCTGGTTTATATGTTCTGAAGACTGACCTCAGTGGTTCATGCACCATAGGTAAGGCACTCTACCAGAAAGCCATATGACTACCCCACATACAGGATTAAAAAAAAAAAAAATTACAGGGCTGAAGAGATGGCTCAGTGGTCAAGAGCACTGACTGCTCTTGCAGAGGACCCGGGTTTGAATCCCAGCACCCACATGTAGGCTAAGAACTGTCTTTAACTCCACTTCCAGGGGAATCCGACACCCTCTTCTGACCTCCGTGGCACTGCACGACACAGGTGCACCAACCTACATGCGGACAGTACACTCATACACATAAAAAATAATAAAAAATAAAAATAAATGAAAAGGTTAGGGATGAAGCGTGGTAACAGAGTGCTTGTCTACTATGTATGAAGCTCTGAGTTCTGCTGATTTCCCAGAGCTGGGGATGTAACTCAGTGGCAGAGTGCTTGCCTAACATGTGCAAGGCCCTCAGTATGCTCTCCAACACAGACAAGATAGGAAAGGAGGAAGGGTGGGCTTCTATAATCTCAGCAACTCAGGAGGCTGAGGCAGAATTACGAATTCATGTCCACCTTAAACAATATGGAGAGATCCTGTTTCAGAAGAAACAAAACAAGTGAGGAGTGGAAGGAGGAAAAGAAAATAGGGGGAAAAGAAAGTAAAATGTCAACTCACGGCATTGGTGGTTTTTTTAGATCGATTCTTAGGCTTTTCCTTCTCACTTTCTAAAATATAATCCTTCTTCTCACTGGGTTCTTGCTTGATGTTAATTTTCATTTCTTTCTCTGCAGGAGGCAATCCAAAGTTAGCTCTTTTTGTACTAACCTCATCTGTTTCCTCCCTCAACTTATCCTCTCCTTCCCATCAAAGCATAAACTTTACGTAAACACATTTTAGTAATAGCATCAAGTGTTACTATACACAAGGGCTCAATGCTGATTTGATAATACAATTAAATTTTAGATGTGGGTACTATTAAGGACAGGACATACTGTTCACAAGTATATGTCTTCAATACTGGAGCTAAAGTACAATTCAGTGAAGAACAAGACATGTTCTTCTTGATCATGACTGAGATATCAATAATCCACCAGCTAGATTTTTTCCATATTATACATTATCTTTGAATCCTCTAAGAAAATTTTTCTGGGGGGTTTGGAGAGACAGTGGTTAAGAGCACTGTCTACTCTTGCCAAGGACCTAGGTTCGATTCCTAGCACCCATATGGTGGAAAACAATTGTAACTCCAGTTCTAAGGGAATCTAATAGCTTCTTCTGACTCCATGGGCACTTATACACAGGGACTTATACGCATGGGCACTTATACACAGGTGTTCCATGAGCACTTGAATACACATGCAGGCAATGCATTCATACACATAAAGTATGGGGCTGGAGAGATGGCTCAGGGGTTAAGAGCACTGACTGCTCTTACAGAGGACCCAGGTTCAATTCCCAGCACCCACATGGCAGCTAAAAACCATCTTTAACTCCAGTTCCAGGGGAATCTGATGCCCTCTCCTGACCTCCACAGCACTGCATGACAAGGGTGCACCAACCTACATGCAGACAGTATATCCAAACACATAAAAAATAACAAATAAAATAAAAATAAATAAATAATAAAATATATTTTTAAAAAGATTCTGTTCAGCTTCCTAGTCTCCAAATTCCTGGATCCAAAGCTAGGTGTTTTCTATAAACGTTATCATTCATAACAAGCCCATTTCAAGGATTAGAACATTGAGGTTAAAAGAAGAAATGTCACTATAGTCACAGAAGTGCCAAGATTCAGATTCATAACTGTTCACTTTCTACTACATTGTGCTGCCTTTTCACTAATCTCTAAGAAGAACTAATTATAATATTTCTTCATTTATAGTATTTTATCTAAAGGTCCCTGGTTTGATCCCAGGTTTTGGTCCTAAAAAAAAAAAAGATACAGTATTTTTCATGCCAGGCATGCTGGTGCATACCTTTAATCCCAGCCCTTGAGAGCAGAGGCAAGCAGGTATCTATAAGAGAGGCCAGCCTTGTCCACATAGTGACTTTTAGGCCAACTGGGACTAGGGACTAGTATTTCTTTTATGTGAACAACAAATCTGCCTCTATTCAGGTATGGCAAAATAGAGAGACAGGAGGATCACAATAAGCTCAAGGCAAATATAGTCTACATAAGAGTTTGATTGAGGGGCTGGAGAGATGGCTCAGCAGTTAAGAGCACCAACTGCTCTTGCAGAGGACCCGGGTTTGATTCCCAGCACCCACATGGCGGCACATGACACAGGTGCACCAACCTACATGCAGACATTACACACTCATACACATAAGAAAATAATAAATTGCCGGGCGTGGTGGCGCACGCCTTTAATCCTAGCACTTGGGAGGCAGAGGCAGGCGGATCTTTGTGAGTTCAAAGCCAGCCTGGTCTACAGAGTGAGTTCCAGGACAGCTGGGGCTACAGGGAGACCCTGTCTCGAAAAGACCAAAAATAAATAAATAATAAATAAATAAATGTTAAAAAAGAGCTTGACTGAGGCCAACCAGGAATAAACAGAAAGACCCTATCTCAAAAAAGGGAGGGAAGGAGTGAGCAAGGAACAAAAAAGAATGAAAAAAAAAGGAAAGAAAAAAGAAAATTAATCTCCCTCTCAATATCTATCAAGTGGGGCTGGAGAGATGGCCTAGCAGTTAAGAGCACCGACTGCTCTTGCAGAGGACCTGGGTTCGATCCCCAACACCCACATGGCAGCTAAGAACCATCGGTAACTCCAATTCTAGGAGAACTCCAGTTCCAGGGCAATCTGAGACCCTCTTCTGACCTCCATGGCATTGCACAACACGGGTGCACAAACCTACATGCAGACAGTACATTCGTACACATACAAAAATAAATAAAATTAAAAAAAATATACCTATCAAGTGACAACCATACAAACATTATTAACTAAAATCCTAACTACAGAATGTCTCTCTCCCTTCCCTGAAATAAATTTCAAAGCAGCAGCTAGCTACAGTTGGAAATTTCACCTATATTAAAAATATGTACATTTCTATTTTTCTCTGGCTAACCTGTTAAGCATGAGAATAAAGACAGTGATATATTAATATTTTATTTCTCAAACCCAACTCAATGACTAGGATAAAATAACTGCTGTAATCATTTCTACTTGTTTACTTTCCTTCTTAGTCAACAGTAAACTTCCTTACCGCTTTCACATTTTGGAGTTGGACAACCCATTCGGCGTCTCAGATTATGAGTTCTGGCTTCTGTTGTCTCTTCTGGTTCTATCTTAATATTCATAGCCTAAAAAATATTGTACATAGAAATATTTTATATGTATTATTAAATGGAAGCTCAGAAAATACTTTTGTTAGGAAAGACATTTTTTGAAATTACTCTTATATGCAAATTAGAAGCGTATTCTCCACTTAAGTCAAAAGAACAGAGGAAAAAAAATAAAATCAGAATATCTAATTCTGAGGTGTAACTACCCAACGGAAACAACCTTTATTTTCCTCCTAGAAGCTTCTTAGTTCTCCTCTACTTACTTTTCATGCTTTATTTATTAAAACAAATTCTGAAGCCATTTCATGTATCACAAATTTCATTAGCTTCTAAGGTTTTTCTTACCTCCTGTATTTGTGGAAAATACACAGTTATATACACTGGCTTGGAACTAGTTATAGACCAGCCTAGTCAATATAACTAGTTCTAAGCCAGTCAAGGGTACATACATACTGAAACCCTGTCTCAAAAACAACAACAACAACACAGCCATGGATAATGGAACAATGCAGCTTGGTAGGCTGAAGCAAGAAGTCCACAGCCAAGCCCAATCTAGCCTCAGTTACACAGCAAGACCCTATCACAAACGTCCAAAAGAATATACTCAAGAATAATTTTTATGTTAGTGAGCTTTAAACAAGTTTATGGGCTTTTATTAATCATAATTTATTAGTTTTTTTTCATTGAGAAATATGAAATCACCAAATTTTACCTCTGTGAAAAAGTTCTTTTGTCAATGATTATTAACAGCTATATCTGCTATATCTGCTATATCAGGCTTCTAAGCACTGTTTCCCAGAATTTACATTCTACCTGGAGCTAGACAGAAACCAAATCTCCAAACCTCCAGATGGGAATAGAATAAGTAGGAAAATATTCCTCCCACCTGAACAGAAAAACCGTAAAGCAAATAATCTTATCAGTCTTTTGATCCTCCTGACTAGCTCTTCTCAGGCCACTTTCGCTTATTTGCTTAATACTATTTCATGCTTCCTAATTCTTCCCTCTTAGCATAAAATTGTTCCTAATTCCTTTCTTCTTAAAAACAAAGTCCCTATTTTTAGATACTCTACCCTAAATCTCTAATGAGTATCACTTAACTTTGAGGATAACAGGAGAACAAGAACACCAATTGTTGCAGTTCTGACTAGTAACAACTAAGCAGCTTTCCAAGGCCACACAATGTACAAACTGAAAAGTACAAAGTATCCCTTCATGAGATGAACAAGGCTCAAAACTACAGAGCACATGTACATGAGAGAATGTCAGGGATGAAGACATTACCATCACAGCTCTAGGTTCCTTCTAACCAACCCACCCCCATTGTGTTCCTACCTCTGCTCTCATTCGCTTTGCTCGGCGGGCTGGAGGACACGTTTCTGAGGGCTGTACAGACTGCCTCTGGGGAATATCATGGGGTTTATACTCCTTGTCCTTTGTGTCTGAAGTCAGGTTAGGCTTCTGCAGACACTAAAAATAAAACACAGTTGAATTTCCCTTCCCTTTATAATTATTTATAGTTAACAAGATAGGTCTACTTCTTTAAAAATCTAAGAAATACACGGGTGCACAAACCTACATGTAGACAGTACATTCATACACATAATAAATAAAATTTTAAAAATCTAAGAAATACAAAGGCAAATCAACAAATATAATATACACTTATAAATAAGCATAATTCTATATGCCTTACAAAATCTTACCAAGTCAATAGTATTGCTTAGATTTATTCATCTGCTCATCTCCTAGAGTTTCAAAAAAGTGGCGAGGCATGATGATTTACACCTGCAATCCCACTTGAGTGCAAGAGGATCCTGAGTTCAAAGCTAGCCTGGGCTACATAGTAGGAGCCTACTGACACACACACAAAAAGAATTAATTAATCCAATAAATTTCCTTGATTTTAAGAATTATGTAGAGTCAGATATAACAATGCTGTAATCAAAATATTTCCTCTGAATTGAGAAAAAGGTCATTTGACTATAAAAGATTCTTTGAGTTCAAGGCCAGCCTGGTCTACAGAGTGAGTTCCAGGACAGCTGGGGCTATAGGGAGATCCTGTCTCGAAAAGACCAAAAAAGAAAGAATCTTTCTTACTGAGGTTTTCATTTATTTCTGTATATCACTATAAAGCCTAATTCATGAGATGCCCTACAGCTGGAGATGCGGCTCAGCGGCTAAAAGGCCACTGGCTGCTTTCTCAGAGGACCTGGGTTTGATTCCCAGCACAACATGGTGGCTAACAGCCATCCTTAACTCCGGTTCCAAGGGATTGAATGCCGTTTCTGAACTCCTTGGGCATTGCACACCATGGGTGCACCTACCCAAATCCGGGCAAAACGCTCATACACATTAAAAAAAATTAAACAAAAATAAAAGATAAAGGAGTGGCAGCTGAGGATGTAGCTTAGTTGGTAGAGTGCTTACCTAGCATGCATGAGGCCCTAGGAGTTGGATCTCCAACAACCTCACAAACTGGGCTTGGTGGTACACACCTATAATCCTAGTACTGAGGAGGTAGAGGCAGGAGGATTACAAGGTTTAAGATCATCCTTCTCTACCTAGTTAGGTCAGCCCAAGACACATAAGACTTGGTTTCGAACAAAATGAAGCAGATTAGTTTTATTTTCATATACTCTATGGACCTATTTATGTGGGATTAGAGAAATATTGAGGTGATTCGCATAAACTGTATTAAAAAATGGCCATAATTCAGATACTCTCTGTGGTGGTCTGAACAAGAAGTGACTCCTACAGGCTCTAGTATGTGAACACTTGGTCAGTTGGTTGGCACTGTTTGGGGACGGTCATGGAACCCTTAGAAGGTGTGGCCTCCTTAGAGGAGGGAGGGCCTTCAGCGTTCACAGCTTTGGTCCACTTCCAGTTAGTTGCTTTGAGTGCTACATGTGCTTTCTACTGCAGCTGCCTTCTGCCATGCCTTACCCCTGCTGCCATGGTCTCTTATCCCTCTTGACTTTAACTCCAAATAAACTCTTCCTTCTAGAAGTTCCCTTGGTCTTGGTGCTATGGAGACTAGGTGGGCCTTAAATTCACAGAGATTCACCAGCCTCTGCCTCCAGGGATCAAAGGCGTGTGCTACCACGACCAGCCAAAATGATCAAGATGATCAAGACAGTGTCATTCCTTCCAAAGACAATGTACCAACGAATAAGCTAAAACTCACCCTCAAACTGTCTCCAGACAGGAATAAGTTGTATGGATTGAGGATTCGCTCATAATGCCCCCTGATGTGGGAGCCCACAGCTTTACCAGGAGCAAATCCCATCTTCGTGGCAATTTTGGTCCATTTTCTATCCTTGCAAACAACTGCAAACCCACCTTCTTCTGCAACTAACTGTTAAAAATAACAACAAAAAATATTAGAAAGAAAAAGAAACAATTATAAAAATATAGATGTAAATTACTTCTAACTCCTCACTCCTAGGTTTGATTCCAATAACAAAATTCCCAGTTAGTACTTCCTAGGTCAAAAGAAAAAAATACTTGTGATATTAATTTTATGCTAGAATTAAAACAGCTTTTTTTTTTTTACAGCATTGTTCATAAACTCCCCAAACTACTAATCACTTCACCCAAAGCAGGCATCTTGGAAGAATTAGGCTAACAAATTTCTGTTAAAGGGCCTCCATGCTTGGTCCTACTTTACGACCCTTAAAATCTCCGTAAAGTAAGCATGCTATCATACTGTCTGGTGGAAAGAGGTGGAAGTTAGAAATGAATTACAGTTTGGCTATTTTAGCTGAGTTTTTCTGTCAAATTTCCTTGAGCCTCAGTTTCCTTCTGTTTTAGATAGCTTTAGTGTCAACTTGACACACCTAGGTTGAGGGATTCTCAACTGGGAATTGCCTTGGACTGGTCTGTGTGGTATTTTCTTGATTGTTGAATGATGTCTAAAAAGCCTAATCCCCCTGTGGGTGGGACAGGTTGTTCTGTATTGTTTAAGAAAGCAGGCTGAGCATGGGCCAGGGGAGTAAGCTAGTAAGCAGTGTTCGTCCATGGCCTGTGCTTCAGCTTCTGCCTCCAGGTTCCTGCCTTGAGTTCTTACCTTGGGCTCTCTAAGAGAGGAACTATAACCTGGGAGATGTAAGATGATAAACCCTTTCCTCCCCAAGTTGGTACTGGTCAAGAGTACTTTGTCACAGCAATTGAAAGCAAACTAGAACTCCCTCCTTATTTAAACTAAACAGAAAGAAACAGTTTGCAGTATTGAGAAGTTGAAAATGAAAAAAAAAAAACAGAATGTAACAAAATCTTTTCTAAGATGAAGGCTTCCAGACCAGATAAAACCTGATACTCAATATTCTAATTGAAAAACAAAAAACTCATCTGGCATATTTAAAACAAGTAGTTTTATTTCTAAGGTGGAGATGACCAAATTCATTTTGTCAGAAAAATTATTAAGTGAGTAATATGGTAACACTAGCACTTACCTTATTTAGCTGAAACAAGTCTAAGATCTTCCTCTCTACATGTGGAATCTTCAGAGTACTTCCTTGTAACTCCCAATACTTTGCAATCTGGTCCAGGAAGTTCAGTTTTACACGAGTTTGGGCCTAAGTGACAAATAAATGAGTTTTAACCTCACTTATTCTTGTCTCCTCCTGGGACAAGGTTCTCAGTATTTTGCCCATGTTGGACTAGATCCCAGGCATAAGCAATCTTCCCTCAGCCTCCTCATCTAGCTTATTTTAAACCTCCTGTCTATTAACTGACCCACATGTGGTATGTCCATTCTTATTTAAATACAAAAAATCATTTTCTGCATTCAACAGAAATAGTCAAAGTATATAAAATAAAGTTGGTTAAATAATTATACATCAAAACTATCAAAAAAAGGGGGGGCGGGGGCAGGAATTGAGAGATGGCTCAGCAGTTAAGAACAGTGGCTGCTCTTGCCAAGGACCAGGGTTAGGTTCCCAGAATTCACACAGCAGCCAAGAACCATCTATAACTCCAGTTCTAGGAGGATCCAGGTATTGAACTCATA
Organism: Rhizomys pruinosus; assembly: GCA_009823505.1. NCBI lineage: Eukaryota > Metazoa > Chordata > Mammalia > Rodentia > Spalacidae > Rhizomys > Rhizomys pruinosus. The sequence continues at coordinate 1,971,285 of VZQC01005068.1, read as the reverse complement.
TGGTGTACCTACATACATGCAAGCAAAACACTCACATGAAATTTTTTTTGGATACAGTTTTTACCACAACAAAAAAAAAAAAAGTTAGTTGAACCATGTGCTAAACCAAGGAGTTAAATATTCAGTAAGCCCCCCATAACATACAACATAACTCTGAAAAAAGGGTGCTTTAATTAAGACATGTAATTTTAAGGATGTTTCCTACTAGTAGAAATCTTACTTCCTCAAACAGATCTGTGTGTGTGTGTGTGTGTGTGTGTGTGTGTGTGTGTGTGTATGTGTTATGTGTATTAGGGGGGGATCTTTTTGCAGCCACAGCTGGCTTGGAACTCACTATGCAAACCAGGCTTAATCTTGGAGATTAGCTTGACTCTGACTCCTGAGTGCTGGGATTAAAGGCATGTACCATCACACTTGACCCAAACGCAAATCTTAAAATTTATAATGGTGGGTATTTATATCAATCCTAACAAACCCTGATAATTTGAAGACTATAAAAAAAACTAGCTAATTTTGTTAAATGTTATTTATTTACCAAATCATTACTATCATCTACAGGTCATCCCCCCCCCCTTTTTTTTTGGTCTTTTTGAGACACGTCTCCCTGTAGCCCTAGCTGTCCTAGAACTCACTATGTAGACCAGGCTGGCCTCAAACTCACAGAGATCCGCCTGCCTCTGCCTCCAAGTGCTGGGATTAAAGGCATGCCCCACCACACCCAGCTCCTTCCCCTTCTTATAAAATATAAGTGAGAGAGTTTGAGGATTTTTATTTTACATACCAGAGCCAAAACTGAGATCAATGCTCTGAAATTCCCAGTCATACTCCAATATAACAAGTTATTACATACCTACTACTTTTGTTGAGACTATGTAGCTCTAGCTAGTCTGGAACTCACAATATAAACCAGGTGGACCCCAAACTCAAAGAGCTGCACCCACCTCTTCCTCTGCCTCCCCAGTTCTAAGATTAAAGGTAAGTAGCCCCACAACTCATCTCTACTACTTTTGATGTTCAACTTCAAATGTGAAAATAGACTAAAACACTTAAGAGTTCAATTGGCACACTGCTTGCCTAACATGCATGAAGTACTGGGTTCAATCATCAGCATCATATAAAACCAGACATATACACTTGTAATCCCAGAATTTAAAAGGCTGAGGGAGAATGGATGATTCTGAGGCATGGGCCACACAGTAAGTTTCAGAGCAAAACCTGGTCTCAAAAGCATGAAACAAAACAAAAAAACAGATTTACAAAAATTAAACAGCCTTTGTTATATCAAAAACCTAATCTCTTCTATCTTATCCTTTAAAGGTTTCCACAAAATAGGAACTAAAGATGCATTACTTTTGCTAAGAAAGCATGATTATTCTACACTCTTCACTGGGAAAAATGTTATTAAACATGTGTGTATGTAGAAAGATTCATATGTATTAACTGATAAGCAAAAAAAAAATTAGACTAACAAAAATCAGTGTCTTTAACAAAATTGGGTCTGCTACAACCTGACTACTAGTTGTTTTGCCATGATTATCAACTATTGGCCATATTTCCATTTCACTAAAACTGTTGACACTTCTTCCGACCCATCAGGAACACAGACAACTAGAACACGAGTAAGGAAATTACCTCCAATTCATTTAGTCTCTGAATTCGTGGAGTAAAATGAAGTTTATCAACATCACAGGCAAACGGTGGCTGCCATTCCTAGGAGATAGCAAAAGCCCTGATTAGAATAATATATAAATATCTGACACTTTAAAATTAAAATCAAAGTTATGCAACCAATCCACAGCCAGTCAACAAGATAATGAAGTTTTCAACCTTTTTTCAAATAAAAAAGCATAGTATATAATGAACCGCCTTTCCCAAAAGAATGATACATACGAGTGGCACAAACGCCTTCCTACAGCCCGACCCACTCCTGACCTTATCGTCTACTGAAAAGTCACTGACAGGCTGGGCACCAGTGAGCTGGGGTTATATAGTGAGTTTCTGTCTCAAAAAGTCACTAATTTTGATTTCTCAAAAACAAAAAAATGATTTTGACTTCTGAATTACCACAGAAGTACTTTTCTGTAAAAGAGTGAAATGCTGAGGCTGGAGAGATGGCTCAGCAGTTAAAAGCAGTGACTGTTCTTACAGAAGACCCAGGTTCAATTATCAGCACCCACATAGCTGCTAACAACTGTCTGTAACTCCAATTCCAAGAGATCTGATTGAAGCCCTCTTCTGAACACCCCCAGGCATTGCAGGACACTAGGGTACCTGCCTACATGCAGGGATTATACTCATACGCATAAAAATAATAATTAAAAAAAAAACCACCATGGTGAATAGTCAAAAGTGTTTCTGAAAATTTTATATTTGAACCAGTACCATTAGCTTTTATTATAAAATTTAAGAGGGGAAAATGCGGGTATGTGACTCATGCTTATAATCCCAGCATTCAGGGAGGGAGGGAAAGTCAGGGGGAGAAAGAGAGAAAGGAAGAGAAAAGGAAAGGAAGGGAGAGACAGAAGGAGGAAGAGAAAGAGAGGAGGGAGGGGTCTGGGGAGATGGCTTAGTAAGTGAAGTGCTCATACAGCAACATGAGTTCAGATCCCTAGAGCCCAGATAAAAAAAGGTGGGAATGGCAGTATGCACCTGCAATCCCACTAAGGCAACAGGACCTGGGTTCGATTCCCAGCACCCACACGGAGGCTAAGAACGTCTTTAAGGCTGGTGTGCTGGTGCACACCTTTAGTCCTAGCATTCAAGAGGCAGAGGCAGGCGGATCTCTGTGAGTTCCAGGCCAGCTGGGGCTATAGGGAGACCCCATCTCAAAAAGACTAACAATAATATTATTATTTCAAAAATAGAAAAGCTATGGAGGAAATGCAGGGGAGGGAGCAAGCACATGCCCACACATATCCAAACACTTGTATTCTCCACACACCAAATAGTCAGGGTGGTACACACCTGTAATCCCAGTACTCAGGAGGTACAAACAAGAGTTCAAAGTCATCTTCAGCTAGGTTGGAGGCCAATATAAGATATGTCACTTTGCCCGCTCACTACCCCACCCCTCTCTTACACACAAGTATCATAAAGACAGGTGCAGTGATCCATGCCTGTAATGCTAGGAAGTTGTGGTTGGAAGGCAACAAGATCCAAGCCAGGCTGAACATAGCTGAGCCTGGTGTTGTGTTCAATCCCAGCACTCAAGAAGCAAAGGCAGACAGAAACCTGTGGGTTCAAGGACAGCCTGGAAGGGCGAATATATATTCCCAAGTGGGCAGCCCTAAACACAGGTACACAGGAGCACCATTAAATGGACTCAGCATGTGTGTGTGTGTGTGTGTGTGTCTATATATGTTAACTAAATAGTCAAAGGACAAAGAACTGAGAGACAATGAGGGGAGCAAGGGGGAGCTGGAGGACTGTGAGGGGTGGGAACAATGTGAAGACTACTCATGCATGATGTTCACAGAAAGAAAGAAAAGCGAAAAAATAATGTCTCAGAATACCTGTCTTTTTTTATATTTATGTATTTGGGGAGGGGTGCTAAGTGCTTGCATGTGAAGTCAGATGACAATTTGAGGGCATTAGTTCCCTCTTCCCCCATGTGCTTGGGGATTGAACTTAGGTCATCAGTCTTGATAGCAAATGCCTTTACTGTTATCTCACCAGCCCAAGTACTTAGTCTTAACATGCTGTTCAAAGACCTGAAACCTTTATAAAACTAAGATTTAGCCGGGCATGGTGGCGCACACCTTTAATCCTAGCACTTGGGAGGCAGAGGCAGGCGGATCTTTGTGAGTTCAAGGCCAGCCTGGTCTACAGAGTGAGTTCCAGGACAGCTGGGACTACAGGGAGACCCTGTCTTGAAAAGATAAAAAACAAAACAAAACAAAACAAAAAAAACCCCTAAGATTTAAAGGTGAAAGACATGTTATTTCCTGACCAGTTAACATACCTTCAAATCCTAAAACATAATGATATAGATAGAAATGCCGTGCTCTTGGCTGGCATGCGAGCATGTCCTGTAAATCTCAGCACATAGAACTAGGGGTAAAAGAATCAGGAGGTTGCCACGTATGGTGGCATATGCCTTTAATCCCAACCCTTTAATCCCAACACTTGGAGGCAGAGGCAGAAGGATCTCTGTGAGTTCAAGGCCAGCCTGGTCTACAAAGCCAGTTCTAGTACACCTGGGAATACAGGGAAACCCTGTCTCAAAAAGACAAAATCAGGAGGTCAAGGCCAGCCTCTGCTACATGAAACCCTGAGAAAAGGGGAGGAGAGGGGATGCTGTGTTCTCAAAAGGCTGTAAATTGTATATACGAGGCCAAAAAGATGGCTCAAGGTTTTATAAAAGTGCTTGCCACACAAGCCTGATGACCTCAGTTTGGTTCCTGGATCCCATAGCAAAAATAAAGAATAACTCCTGGAGAGTCCTCTGACCTCTGCATTGGTGCTGTGGAGCATGCGTGCACACGTACACACATAAATAACAAAAAATTTTTTTTTGGTGTTTTTGAGACAGGGTCTCCCTTTAGTCCAAGCTGGCCTGAAGCTTGCTCTGTAGACCAGGCTGGCCTTGAACTCACAGAGATCTGCCTGCCTCTGCCTCCCGAGTCCTGGGATTAAAGGCGTTTTTGCCGGGCGTGGTGGAGCACGCCTTTAATCCCAGCACTCGGGAGGCAGAGGCTACAAGGAGACCCTGTCTCGAAAAGACCGAAAAATAAAAATAAAAAAAAGAACACCGACTGCTCTTGCAGAGGACCCGGGTTCGATCCCCAGCACCCACATGGCAGTGAGAACCATCTTTAACTCCAGTTCCAGCAGAATCCGACACCCTCTCCTGACCTCTGCAGCACTGCATGACACAGGTGCACAAACCTACATGCAGACAGTACATTCATACACATGAAAAATAAATAAAATTTAAAAAAAAACTAAAAAATGTTCGTTTTTTAAAAAAATAAAATAAAATAAAAAATAACAAGTCATAATAAAAAGGCTCTTAAAAGTGAAAATTATGGCCTGGTGACACATGCCTTTAATCTCAGCACTCAGGAGGAAGAGGCAGTTGGATCTCTATGAGATTGAGCCCAGCCTAGCCTCCATATAGACTTCCAGGCCACAGGGAGAACTCTCTCAAAAAGGCCAAAAAGCCAAGAGAAAAATGACCTAAGTATCTAGAGAGGCTAGAGAAGACAGTGAGGAGTGTTCTTGTGGAGGACCCAAGCTCAGTTCCCAGGACCTACATGGTGGCTCACAACCACTTGTAAGTCGAGTTCCAGGGGGTCAGAATCCCTCTTCTTGTCTCCTTAGGAATCAGGCACATAGGGTGCACATATATACATGGAGGCCAATATTCATATTAAATTCATTAAAAAATAAAAAGAAATGAATCTTAAATTCCCTGCTAGGATTTCTTTTAATTTCCTTTGCTTTTAAAACTTTTAAATGACTTTAACTCAAAACAAAAACTACAGATAAACTATGTATTAGCACTCAAAAACATACTCCTTGGGAAAGCAATTAGGCAAGAAATTGAAGCTTTGAAATCCTCAAGAAGACCGAGAAACAGGTAAACATTTTTCTTAATCTCAGCACTAACTTAGCAATAACCATTAAAGGGCATTTAATTGAAATGGTTCCAATACAAAAATCAACCAGTGTGAAAATACTTTCAATGGTTGCCCAAGATTTGTTAAATGCTATTAGAAGTCCCTGTGCAAATGACCAATTATCAGTTTCCATATTTAATATATTAGAATATTATTTAAGTCTAATTATAGAGAGACTGTCATTTTGAGGTCTGATAACTAACAAAACAAGGTATATGCTCAACAGAAAATCCACAAGTTGGTGTTCTGAAGAGAAGCCAATTAAAAATCAGTGTCAAAACCCCATTCTTGTTCAGTTTATAAAAAATAACATTAAAAACCAAAGCATTTTTGTAACTGCGTATGTTCTGTAAAACCTAGTCATCAGAACATGTACTCACAGGATTATGACCCAAAGCCAACAAAAGTTAAAGGCAGATTCCTAAATCCATACTCTTCAGGTTTTTAGAATTATTTATTTTACGTGTATGAGTGTATGTAAATGCACCATGTGGGTGCAAACCCACAGAGAGGAGGGGGGGCCTTATATCCCCTGGAACTGGAATTATGGCTGTTAGTCACCATGTGAGTGCTGGGAACCAAACCCAAGTCCTCTGGAAGAGCAGCCAGCGCTTTTTTTTTTTTTTTTGGTCTTTCTGAGGCAGGGTCTCCCTTTAGTCCCAGCTGACCTAGAGCTCACTATGTAGACCAGGCTGGCTTAGAACTCACAGAGATCTGCCTGCCTCTGCCTCCAAAGTGCTAGGATTAAAGACATGCACCACCATGGCCAACACCAGTGCTCTTAACTGCTAAACCATCTCTCCAGCCCCTTGTTTTACAGTTTTCCGTTTGTTTGTTTTGGACTTTTTGAGACAGGTTCTCCCTGAAGCCCCAACTGGTCTAGAACTCAGAGATCTGCTCGTCTCTGCCTCTCCACCCAGTGCTGGCCGTCTTCCACCATGCATAACTTCTTTTAGAGGGTTTGTTTTTTGTTTTTTTGGGTTTTATTTTTATGTATATAAATGTACTGTCTGCATGTAGGTTGGTGCACCCATGTTGTGCAATGCCTCAGAGGTCAGAACAGGGCGTCGGATACCCCTGGAACTGGAGTTAAACACGGTTCTTAGCCACCATGTGGGTGCTGGGAACTGAACCCCAGTCCTCTGCAAGAGCAGTCGGTGCTCTCAACCACTGAGTCATCTCTCCAGCCCCAAAACTTCAGTGCAAAAATTTTAAGGTCCATCTTGGTGAGAGCATCTTAAAATGGTAGCAATCTTTGCAGCTGAGGATGACACAAATCAGTACCTTAACCAGAGACGAGACAGACAGATCTCTGAATTCAAAGCCATCCTGATCTACATAGTGAGTTCCTGCCCAGCAGGGGGCTAAAAGGAGACCCTGACCCAAAAAGACAAAAAAACAAAACAAACAAACAAAAAAAACAACCAAAACATCTAAACATGGTTCTTGTAAAATAAGTAAATAAATAAATACCACTAAAACAAAAAGAAAAACACTTAAATTTGAAAGGCTTTCTTTTTTGACTCAGAACCACTTTTGTAACTTTTTTTTTGTAACAGAGAAAAAAGGAATGTTGCAAATCCTGTAATCCAGGTACTTTGGAGGAGTGGGCAGGAGGATTATAGCAAGGTCAAGGACAACTAGGCTACATAGTGATTCCCAGAACAGCATGAATTACATGTGAATTATCTCAAAAGACAAAAGCTGGGGCTGGAGAGATGGCCTAGCAGTTAAGAGAGCCAACTGCTCTTGCAGAGGACCCCAGTTCGATCCCCAGCACCCACATGGTGGCTAAGAACCGTCTTTAACTACAGCTCCAGGGAAATCCGACGTCCTCTTCCTACCTCTGAGGCATTGCACGACACGGGTGCACAAACCTACATGCAGACAGAACATTCATACACATAAAAAAATTAAAAAAAAAATTTTAAAGACAAAACTCAAAGCCGATGAAAAGTGCTCATGGGGTGCTGGGGGAGATGACTAACTCAACAAAGTCCCTGCTATACAAGCAGGAAGCTTTGAGCATGAAGGCTTGAGCAAGGTTCAAGTATAAGCCTGTAAAGGGGTGGAGAAGCCAATGGGTAAGCTCCAGGTTGAATAAGAAATCCTATCTTGGGACTGGAGAGATGGCCTAGTGGTTAAGAGCGCCAACTGCTCTTGCAGAGGACCCGGGTTCGATCCTCAGCACCCATGTGGCGGCTGAGAACCGCCTTTAATTCCAGTTTCAGGGGAATCTGACCCTCTTCTGGCCTCTGCTGCATTGCACGACACAGGTGCACCAACCTACATGCAGACAGTACATTCATACACATAAAAAAAGAAATAATTAAAAAAAAAAAAAAGAAATCCTATCTCAAAAAATAAAGCAAAGAGGGGGCTCAAAGATTCAGCAAGTTAAGAGCAGTAGCTGCTCTTGCAGAAAACCACATCTGGCTTTCCCAGAACCCAGATAGTGTCAAACAACTACCCAACTGCAGCACCAAAGTTTGGATCCAAAGTTCTCTTCTAACCTCTGCACTGCAGGACCAAAATTTGATCAAATTTATTTTATTTATTTTTTGTCTAAAAATAGACCAAAGAGCCATCAATGATACCCAATGTCAAATGCACTCAACACATACAAATGTACATACCCATACAAACATATTATCTCTCTCTCACATACACACACACACACAGAGAAAAATCTAACTAGGCACATGCTGTAATCTCAGTACTTAGAAGGTGGAAACAAGACAATCACTAAGTTGATGGCCACTGTGTTCTACACAGTGTGAGCGTCAAGGCCAGGCAAAGCTCCGCAAGGGACATACTGTTCAGAACATAAAACAACAACAAAAAAATATGGCTTGGCCCAAGATTTGAAGCAGGCAAATCAGGAGTTCCAGGTCAGACTGAGCTATTACAGTAAGTCCAATTGGAGAAGACTAAGTACAATTGGAGAAGACAAAAGGAAAAGGAAGAAGAAAAGTCCATGGAGTAAAGGAGAGGTAGCAGAGGAAAAAATTATGGCAGACATCAGGTGCAGAAGTATAAAAAATGGTTAAGAAACTTAAAATTCTATTTGGGGTTAGAGAAATGCTCAATGGTAAAGAGCAGTAACTGCTCTTGAAGAGGACTGGGTTCAGTTCCCACACCACCCACATGGTGACTAACAACCATCCATAACTCAGTTCCAGTGGATCTGACTTTGATCCCTAGAATGATTCCCACACATGTGGTGGCCTGTGCCTACACACATGCACACACTAATAATAATAATAACATTAATAAATCAAATTCCTGCTTTGAAGAATAGTGCTCCTATACTTCTAGCATGCAGGAATCCAAGGATAGCCTGGGCCACACAGTGAGTCCTTTTCTCAAAATAAATTCCAAAGGATGAAAAGTTTATTAAAAATGGAGATGACAGCCAGGCGTGGTGGTGCACACCTTTAATCCCAGCACCTGGGAGGCAGAGGCAGGCGGATCTCTGTGAGTTCAAGGCCAGCCTGGTCTACATAGTGAGTTCCAAGACAGCTGGAGCTACAGGGAGACCCTGTCTCAAAAAGACAAAAAAAAAAAAAAAGAATTGGAGATGACAAGTCTGGAGAGATGGCTGCTCTGGAAGAGGACCTGGGTTTGGTTCCCAGAATAATCATCTGTTGATTCTAGTTCCTGGGGATAGGATGCCTTCTGACTTCCCAGGCACTGCAGGACACAGGTGTACATACATGTAGGCAATAGACTCATGCACATAAAATAAAAGTCAGTAATTAAAAAAAAAATTACTGATATGGTGGATATAATTCACTTGTAGAGCTCTTGCTCAGCATGTCAGAGATCCTAGATTCAAGCCTCTGCAGTGCAAACAAAAGTAGATGTCATAGTCAAAGACTAGCTGGGAAAAGCCATCAATTTTGTTTGATGATTCTAACTACACAGCCCAACTGAGTTTTAACTCACAATACTCCTGTCTTGTGTCTACAGTGGTAGGATTATAGTATGAGCCAGCAAGCCATCAGCTTGCTATTGAATTTTTTTTTAACATGTGGGGGTGGGGGATGTGCACATCAGAGGACAACCTTTGGGCACTGGTTCTTTGCGTCTATCATGTGTTCTGGGGCACAGTCACTAGGCACACATCAAGTGTGATCTTGCTGACCCAAGGCAATCTACTTATTTCAAATGACATTCTAGGTTAGATGACTTAGCAAGTAAAAATTCTTGCCTAACAACCATAGTTGAAACCCTGGGATCCATGTAAAAAGTTGGATGCATGCTGGCTGTGATGACTCATGCCTTTAATCCCAGTGCAGGGGAGGCAGATGGAGGCAGCCAGGTCTATACAGCAAGTTCCAGGGCAGCTGGGGATACAGGGAGACCCTGTCTGAAAAAGACCAAAAAGAAAAAAAAAAATTTAAAGAACATTTTAGTATAAATATTATGTACTTGAAAAGGCAAAAGCACTATTTCTGTAGATAATCTATTAGTAAATTTAAAGTAGCAATAAAAGGACAAGTTATAATAGTTGCTTTTTAAATACTAGCTCCATTAAATTCTTTTATCTTTTTTCATAGGCTGGCCTAAAACTGGCTTAGATAAGGCCTGGCAGTCAGGAGGCAGAGGTAGGTGAACTCCTGTGAGAATAAGGCTAGCATGGTCCACAACCAACCAACCAACCTCGGTTATAGGGAGAGCCTATCTCAAAAAAACTAAAAGTCGAGCAGAAAACGCAAACACTGTTAAGACTGTAAAGATTCCAAATATCTGGGCCAGTGAGCCGGCTCAGCAAGCAAAGGTTACGCTGGCCAAGCCTGACAGCTAAGATCGATGGACCCAACTTTGATTATTGAGAAAATCACCAACTCCAGTAAGCTATCCTCTGATCGCCATATGTGCACTGTGACATGGGCACATACATACACAAAAATAAGTAAATGTAACTTTAAACAAGTAAATGTAACTTTAAATCCAGGCCAGATCTGGCAAAAAAAAAAAAAAAGTGTGTGTGTGTGTGTGTTAAACAGTCAAAACTTTGGAAGGAGGTAGGGAGGAGGAAATACTAACAGATGCCTCCCTATGACCAAACCCAGCTTTCCAAGGACAGCTCGTAAATGAGACCCTTACCATGGTTTGGGCTGTAGCTCCCACAGCCGGGGATGGGGCGGAACAAAGTACAGGCATCCCGCAGAGGATGCCAGCCCGCAGACAAGAGCAGAGGAGGAAGGGTGCTGGGTCCAGTGGAGTTAAGTAGGGCAGGAAATGGGGAGGTCGGTTCATCACACTAAGGTTCACCTGCTGCCCACCTGCGAGCCATGGTGAAACTCCGTTCTGGGGCAAGCAGATTCTTTTCTATGTCCAGCCCCAGAACTCCTCCTCAGCCAAAATAGCGCCACAGCGACCTCAAGGCCACCCCCCCAGCCCCCACCCCCGCCTTCAACAAATATTTATGGAGCAGTTCCCACGTGCCTAGTGATGACTTTACTCTTTGTCTCCAGGGGCTTATCATGGAGGGGGTCACGCGTCTGGGGAGGGAGGCAGGGACAACGGTGGGAGACAGACTGGCAAACTTTAAAGAGCAGCAACCAGACGTGGCGGTGGGCAGCTGCAAAACAACATAACAAGGGGACGTCCCATGGTTTCCCCAGGGACATTTGACACCAGCTATTCCAGAGCACAGAGGTGGCGAGTCCACACGATAATACTGGAGATAGAAGCTGAGCTGGACCAGCCTGTGTGCGCACCGTGGAAACTAGTGGAAATGAGGGTCCGCAATGCTGGGAAAGGAAGGGTGGTGTAGACCGGAGGGTTGGCGCGCGGTGGGGTGGGGGGGGCAGCAGCGGGCGACCCCGGGAGTCCGGGCCCCAGGCGGCGGCGGAGCGGAGGGGTGGAGAGCTGGACCGACACGTGCGCTACGTGCTGCGCGGCCGCCGCCCCCTCCTGGGCCGCTGGGGAGCCCGGCTGCCCCCTTCTTCCCCAGGCTCAGGCTCTGCGCTCAGAGCACCAGGCTTGGGGGACGAGCAGGGGGCAAGAGTCGCTCCCTGTTCGGAGCCCAGGAGCATGGTCTTCCTTCGCGGGGGCGGGAGTCCGAGAGGCCGTCGGGCAGATTTTGGGGCCCAGGCTGCGGTCTCGGGGCGCAGGCGAGGGGTGGGACTCGGCCCGGGGGAGGCGCCTGCGTGGGTCTGACGGCCGAGAGGCCAGAGGACACTTTGCAGAGCTGGCGTCTCCGAGCTTCCGCGCCTCTTGGGGTGGTTTGGGGCCGAGCGCGGGGCCCCCCCCCCCCCGGGGGCCCCCCCCCCCCACGGGGGCCCCCCCCCGGGCCCCCCCCCCCGCCCCTCGGGTAGCTCCAGAGGAAGGAGGGGTTCCTGGAGACGTGGCACTCGCTGGGAGCGGGGCTCGGATCCACTCGGCCGTCCGCTCAGCCCTCGGGAACCCAGGCCTGGCTCCGCCCAGCCTTCACCCCAGCCCCCCGGGAGCCGTGGACCCACACCTCCAGCCTGGGGTGGCCCAGGTCTGGCCTCTGGGGCTTCAGCGGCCCCAGACTAGACAATGCGGCCGGGCCCCGCCGCCCAGAGGCTGATGCTGGCCCTGGCCGCGACTCAATCACAGCCTGTGACTAGGCTCTTTAAAAAAAGAAGAACCGGCTGCGGTGTGGCTGTCAGCTGGGAGAGATCCCTCCGCCCATGTAAACACACATCATAAAGGGCAAGGGGAAGCGTCTTCTGCGGGCGGGGGAGCTTCTGAGGGCGGTCTCAGGCCTTAGGTTCCCCTCTCTAGCTTGGCAGCAGCGCTCAACGTTCACATCTCCTAGGGTCGGTGCGGAGTCAAACAGTTTGCTGCCTGATTAGACAGCAGTAGTAGCTCATCACTGAGGGTCACTACCGGAAATGGAGGAAGCAGGACCTTGAGAGTTGGGAGAATCCTTGCACAGAGTGGAGAACTGAGCTGTTCAATTACATGGCCACAATTAATGTATGTTTAGATGGCTCAAAATTAGGATGCCAACGTCAAAGGTGGAAATACTGCTCTCCCACGGCAGAGCACATGACAAGAAATCAACTCCCCCAAGACCCTTAAAAGCACACAACACCCAAAGCCAACAACCACACCCAAGAGCAACAATAAAAGATTTCTCTTCCCAGCGACCTGAATGGATCGTGCCTGAAATACCCAGCCCTTGGGAGTGAGCCGCCTGGGCTACATAGTGAGTTCAGGCCAGCCCCAGCTACAAGTGTGAATCCTGTCTCATTTTCTTCTTTTTTTGGTTGTGTTTTTTTTGAGACAGGTCCTCTCTCCCTGTCTCCTTGGCTGTTCCTGGAACTCTGTAGACTAGCTTCTACTCCCAAGTGCTGGGATTAAAGGCTTAGCCACGTCACCTGCCTAATTTTATCTTTCTCAATGCCTTTATGAAAAAATTTAAAATATTCAAGGAGGTTAAAGGATATTACCAGCCGGGGTGGTGGCACACTCCTTTTAGCCTTTAATCCTAATCACTTGGGACAGCAAGAGGCCAGGCGATCTTGCTGAGTTCAAGGCCAGCTGGTCACAGAGTGAGTTCCAGGACAGCGGGGTCTACAGGGAGGGACCCTGTCTCAAAACACCCCCCCCCCAAAAAAAAAAGGTATTACCCTGGTTTATTTGGTGGCTCATGCCTTTAATCCGAGCACTTCAGACAACACATGCTCGATCTGCTAGACCGAGTCCAGCCCAGTCTAGACATCGAGTTCTAGATCAGTTGGAGGCTAAGGTGAGACTGGCTCAAAAAAAAAATTACTGACATTTATACCTGCTACCTAGATTTCCACCATGTTGTAACCTGCTGTGCTGCGTTATCTTACACTGGGTTTTTTGTTCTGTTTTGTCACTTCCTTTTTGGAGGCCAAGTTGATTGAAAAAAGATTTCCTCCTTTTTTCAGTCAGGGTCTTGCTTGTACTCTAGGCTGGCTGCATCACTTTACAAACTCAACAGTGATCTGGCTTCTGCTTTCTGGCCTCCCAGGATTAAGATGCTTAACCACACCTGGTGTTTATTCCTTTTTTTTAAAAAAAACCCGAGGAATCCTAGTCAGGGTGTGGTGGAACACACCTATAATACCAGCAACTCGTAATAGCAAAGACACAAGCGTTCAATCAACCGCCACAATAGTTTGAGGACAGCCTGGGCTACATAAGAGACCCCATTATGTGTGTTTGTGAATCCTGAGGGTGAGAGTGACGTCCTTTTTTTTTTTTGTCTTTTGAGACAGGGTTTTTCCTCCCTGGCAGCCCCAAGCTGTGGCCGTTGACTCCCTCTGTAGACCAGGCTCTGGCCTTGAACTCACAAAAGACCCCTGCCTCTGCCCTCCTATGTTGGATTAGAGGCTGCGCCGCCATGCCCGGCTGAGAGTGACTTCCTAAGGCAGAGCTAGGGACCCTGGTCCTTTCTTACCGAGGTTCTGGCAAACAGTCCTTCCATGAATTTGGCTGCTTTCTGGATTAAAGAAGTCATTTGGGTGTTGAAGTTCTATTTAGGGAATTTCTTTCTTGGTTTTTCTGGACTAGAAAACCCCCATTTTCATATCTGAGAATTACTTAACCTATCTGCCCTTCCATTGCCTGCTATGCAAAATTGGGATATCCCCAGTTTTGATCTCTTTCCTATTGGAAATCTGTTGAATGTACCAGAGTCCCAAACTCATGTCCAGAAATGACCACTCTTCTCTAAGATGACTTCTTGTGTGCAGTAGAATCCAGGTGAATGGCCCAGCAATACCAATTGGGTAGCATCTACTCAGGCAGGTATGACATGTCCTTAGTGTCTGTCCTGGGGTCCCTTCCTAGTCTGTACCTCTGACCTATTTTATTTTCCACACTGCATCCTTTCTTTCCAATGAATAGCATTACTGACTTCACTTCGGCCTCACCATTTGTTGGCTGGATTATTTCAAGACTCTTGCTCAAGTCCAACCTTGACATATGGCTGAAGAAGTCACTGTAAAAACCTCACCTTTCAACACAGTTTGCATTATTGGATTTGCAAAAATGCTTAAGCCTCCTTATTTGTGACATGAAAATGAGAGGATCTCTGTACCTCATCGACTCACAATAATACGTAGGCTAGGTAAGTGTTGGCTACCACTACTACCAATTTTACTGCTTTCTACAGTCCATGCTGTTGTGTTTAAGCCATAATCTCTACTTGGAAAATCCTCCCCTGGTCTCAGTCCTCTTGTCTCTCTTGGGTATTACTAAGTGTATCGTTCTATTTTGGCAAAGTGTGTGACGAAATCGAATGATCGCTTATAGATCTGATCCTTTCCACCAGACGGTTAACTTATTGAGAGCCGGAACTCTGAAACTTTAGTGGTCAACACATGTTGGCTGAACCAAACCATCAAGGATAAAACCCATCCCCAGCCAAGGCCCCCTGGCCCCTCCCGGTGAGGGGGCGGGGCGCGGAGCTGGCTGGGGGGGGCGCGGTGGGGACTTTTTTCTTCGCCGTGGCGGCGGAGGCGCACGGCGTGGGTAGCGGCCAGACGTTGTCGGAGGAAGGCTGAAAAAGCTCTAGGTGCTGCCGTTGCTAGTAGTAGTCGGACTTGTCGCCGGTGCAGCGCGTCTGTACGGGTTTCGGACAGCGCAGCTCGCTGTCGCGCCGCGGGAGCCCGCCGGGAGCCTGCCGGGTGCTCGCCCTGCCCTGGTCGCGATGATGGAGCCGACCACCGCGCAGCCCCCAGGCCCGCGCCCGGCGCTGCCCCTCGGGGGCCCGGGCCCGCTGGGCGAGTTCCTGCCTCCGCCCGAGTGTCCGGTCTTCGAGCCCAGCTGGGAAGAGTTCGCGGACCCCTTCGCTTTCATCCACAAGATCCGGCCCATCGCCGAGCAGACCGGGATCTGTAAGGTGCGGCCGCCGCCGGTGAGTCAGCCCGCACCCTGGATCCTGCTCGTGGCTGGGGGAGGGAGCGCGGACGAGCGGCCCGGAGGCCCGAGGCGCGGGGGCGCGGAGCGGTCGCCCCGCGGGCCTCGTCAAGTTTGGGGTCCCCGGAAGGTCCGAGTTGCGGCCGCGGGGCGCGGTGGGGGGCGGACGCGCGGCCCCTCGGGGTGGGTGCGGGACGGCGGGGGCGGTCTCCCAGGCGCTGCTGCTCGAGGGGTGCGCGGTCCGTGGCCGTGCGGGCTGCGGAGGTGGCAGCCGGCGGGGTGGGCGCGGGGAGCCCCGCGGAGCCGGGCGGGCGAGGCGCGGGCGCGGAGGGCCCGGCCTGGCGGTGCCGGGCTCGCGGGCTGCGCTGCCGGTCCTCGCCTGCTCCCGGGGTGCGGGGGTGTGTGACGGGTGGGGGGTCGGGGGACTTGCGGTTGCGTGTGAGGAGGAAAGTTTTCAATATGGCGGCGGGAGCCCCTGGTCCTTTGTGTGGTGGCGGTGTCGGCCCGGAGCGGCCCTCACCTGAGCGCCCCACCCTCCGGACCCGAGTCCCCCCGCCACCTGGTCCCGCGGCCTCCAGGTGTCCCCGGGGCTCGGCTGGAGCTGGGGGCGGCCAGCGGCGGCAGGGACGGGTAGAGGAGTCCGCGGGTTGTGCTTCGGCCCGCCCGGCCGTGCGTCCGGAGCCGCCAGTGTCCTGGGGGACAACTTTGGCGGACCGTAGGGCCGGGGCCGGGGGCCGGGACGGGGCCCGGGGCCGCGGAACGACTGTCTAGGACTCGGGCGCCGCGGCGCGGCTGCTGTGGGGAGGCCTGGGCGTGGAGGTGGAGGGGAGGGGAGGCCGCGCGCGGACGGCCAGGTGACAGGCGAGACCGTGGACGTTTCACCCGCCGCCCCTGCCGCCCCGCTCGCCCTCCAGCCGGGGCTCGAGCGCCTCGGGCCCCCGGGGGTGGGGTGTTCCCGGAGCCGGCCTAACGGCCGCAACGTCGCAAAACAGCGCCCGGTCCACCCACCCTCCCCCCGCCCGAACCCAGGTGCTGGGACACTCCTGCTCGTGTGCCCACCTTTCGGGATGGTTCGGGGTCTGAGTTGGCCTGGAACGACCGTTGAGCGGCCGAGACGGTTGGAAAGAGGTTAATTGAAACTGCCTTTCCTACTGGTTTAAGAGTTTTTTCCCCCTCACCCCGGCTCCGCAGGAGGTGGAAGAAGACACCGTTTCCACCCTTTTCTCTCTTAAACGTGTTCTTTGTAAAGACTTTTGAGCCGTGTTGGAAATTGTTTTTTGGATGTTGTTGAAAGCGTATTTTGAGAGTGATCCTTGAGATGATCCTTTCATCCCCCTCCCCCCCAGTGGCGCGCGCGCGCGCCGGGGCCCCCCCGCACGGACGCACAACCACTTTTAGTTTTTTCTTGGTCAACTTTGAAAACAGATGAAAATAATGCCTCAGAAAATAACCGTCCAGGTTAACTAGTCTGGGGGAAATAGATTGAACAAAGATTAATTTCTGCCACTGAAGTGGACAGGATTCGTTGTTGTTAAGTGAAGGTACATGTCTGCTGTAGAGGCCTGCAGAAGTTAACACCCTGTTAGACCTAAAATTTAATTGCTTGAAGAATAGGAATGGTTTAAAAAACATTGAGCATTATAGCTTTATGTTAAATACATGAAGGATGAATATGATATACGAACATTTGTAATAGTGGACATTTTTATCCCCAAATTAGGGTAAACTTATTGATTATTAACCAAATATAAGAGGAGTTAGGTTCCTGTGGGTTGTCCTCCATGTTGGCATTGTGGCGTTCTAGGACTGGATAAATCCTTTATCTTGCCTTCTTTGACTTTTATAGAGCTGTTTTCCCCAAAAGATAGTGTTGCTTTGGTTAGGTTAGGCTACCCATTTCCTCATCTGGGCTAGCAGATTAATGGCAATCTTTATAAATGTATGCTTTGCCTTTTCCCATTCTGAATGTCAGAAAGACATGATGGCCACCATTTTGTATTGAGAGGAAAGGGGTAAAGAGAGGAACAGATTATCTACAACAGCCTGTGGCTCTGTTTTGGAGACCTCCTTTGTGTGAAGGGGTCTTGCTTCCTCCTTTGTTTAACAAACTCCTATGCCAAATTGAAAGAGTTTGCTAGTATTTGCTGTTGATATAACCATAAAAAAGAATATCCAGAAGTTGTAGCTCTTGAAGAGAGAGGGGTCTTGGAACAAAGGCTTCCTAAGAGATGTAAACAGTCTTTGTTTAGAAATTGTTTTAGGAAAGCTGTGAACAAGTGGTTTCATATAGTTGAAAGGAAAGCAGTAGCAAAACAAACCCTTTAAGAAGTATGAAATATTTTCCTGGTGTCAGCTTAGTAATCCTGTATTTCTGGATGATTTTGTTTATTTAGTTTTTGGAAACACACTAGACCCTGTATTAAAGGGATTTGGAACTTGTGTTTTACTTGTTAGTAGGTAAGGGGGAGAATTACAAGGCATTTCTGTTTTCCTTTTGTTCTTATCACGGTATCTTTAATTAATTGTACTTAACATAGCTTTGGTTTATACGTGCTTTCTTAGGGTTTTTTAAGTTGTTTGGCTTGTGAAAAGCATGTTTACATTACTTTGTATATAAATGCATAAGAGTGACAGATTTGTGAAAATAATATTACAAGTAAATGTGATAAACTGTGATAAAATGATGAGTCAAAAAGACTACTGTAGAGCCGAAGTTTAAAGACAGTAATAAGCTGGTATTACAAATGAATCTATGCTAAGCTAACCTTGTTTCCAAACTGAGAACTTCTAAAAATTACAATTAAATTTGCTTCTGGCCTTCATTTCCTTTAGAATGCAAGATTGAATACTTAGATGCTTAAGGACAAATGATACTTTCTATATGCTTTGTGGTGTTTGGATATTTTTAGGGGTGTTACTTTTGGCCAAAAGAAAAAGGTGGCTGTTAGTAAATAGCCTTTTGGAGTCTCTACCAAATTTGATAGAAAATAATTTGATGGTTTTTTAATAAATTCCCCCCTTGCTTTAAGATATCTAGCATTATGGTTGCAGATAGACAGAGTCCGTGTTTCTCCGTTGTGAGCAATGTTCAAAAATGAGAAGATTTTAAATAAAAACACCGGTGGCATGATACTTTTTTTCCTTTTTACTTCATGTGGGCCTTTGTTGAGCGCCATTTAATCTTATGAGCCCATGGAGTATAAAATTGTTTTTTTTAATTCAGTCAACATCCTTGAACTTAATAGTTCCACTCCTTTTTTGTGTGGTGTAGTTTCTTGTGGAAAGACGAGGTCTCTTGGAGACCCAGCTGCCTGGAACTGGCTATGGAGACCAGGCTGCCTTGAACTGCAAAGAGATCCACCTCCCTCTGCCTCCCAAGTGGTGAGATTAAAGGCATGTACCCCACGCCAGTAACTAGTTCCACTCTTAGGGAACACAGATAAACTTAAAATATACTTTTGTGAGGGGGTAAAGTCCAGTGTTATTGATAGTGGAAACTCAATTATGTCCCTTCCAGCCTGTCAGTCTTTCTAATTTTGGGTTTGACTTTGGCCTTATCCTTCTGGGTTGTCTTCCTAATATTTTTAGTGTCACAAATCTTTCTGGTGTGGTTATTTACTCTTTGAGCCACTTTAAACCTTTAACATTTGGTGAAGAGGCTTCTATAATTCATGTACCATACAGTAATTTAAAATATTCAATTAGATGTTTTTAGTCACCTTTAGAGTTGTCCAACATTCATACATGGTAGAAATCCTCTTTCCCAAACCCTTCTGCCCTAGCCTAGCGTGGGGGTCGCAGTGCCTCCATGCCTGGGTTCCATAACCGCTCCCCACCCCCAAAATTATGACTATACTGCCCAGGAGAAAAGCTTGGTAGGAGTTTGGATCAATCCTGTAGTTCTAGGTCATACATATCTGCCTTAAACAAACCAAAGCTGTACTTCATTTGTTGTAGTCTGAGTTCCATTTGTCAGTACACTGAACACACTAGGAACCAGGAACATAGCCACCTAGTAGTAATCCATAGAACTAATCAACCACATTAATGGACTTCTAGAATGAAATCTGAGCAATGTCGAAATGACAGTTCTCACCCCTGCCCCCAATGGAAAATTTTATCTTTTATGATTATAGGATGTGATTTTGTTGTTTTGGTTTGAAAAAGTCTGTTTCTGTATAGCTGAGGCTGGCCTTGAACCTCCATCTTCCTGTCTCCATCTCCCAACTGTAGGGAGTATAGGTGTGTGGCATCATGCCTGATTTAGGATATGATTTAAACATTACTGTAAAATTTTTATAACGCATATGTATTTACATGTTATTGTGCCTATATGTGCCTATGCCATAAGCATGCATGTGGACTGAGTTGGCTGTTTCCTGTGCTGTTATGTCCTGGGCATTGAACTCCGTCAGAATCTCAGGCTTGGCTGCCAATTTCCTTCACTTGCTGAACCATCTCTCTGGCACTATACCTTTTTTTTTTTTTGGTCTTTTTGGGACAGGTCTCCCTGTAGACCCAGCTGTCTAGAACTCGCTCTGCAGACCAGGCTGGCCGTGAAACTCACAAAATCTGCCTGCCTCTGCTTCCCAAGTGCCAGGAGTCTAAAGAATGGCCACCAAGCCTGGCTCTGGCACTATATTTTTATTTATTTATTTTTATTTTTTAAATTTTATTATTTTTGTATGTTGACATGTACTGTCTGCATGTAGGTCTGTGCACCCGTGTCGTGCAATGCCGAGGGGTCAGAAGGGGCATCGGATTCCCTGGAACTGGGAGTTAAAGACGCTCCTCTCAGCCGCCATGTGGGTGCTGGGGATTGAACCCGGGTCCTCTGCAAGAGCAGACGGTGCTCTTAACCGTTAGGCCATCTCTCCAGCCCACACTATACCTTTTTAAAGAACAAAACAAAGCTGTGTGTGGTAGTGTGCTCCTGTAATCCCAGCACTGGGCAGGGAAGAGGGCAGATGTGATTGGGACTTTAAGGCTATTAGCTACATAGTGAGCTAGGCTACATGATACATGAGAGCCTGTCTAAAAAACAAAAAGCAAAATGAATAAAGACTTTCCTTTGAAAAGTGTTTTAATCTTTAATTTCATCCTTTGTCTATGAGGTACTTAAAAAAAAAACACATTTGTTTGCCTGTATTCACACAGTGTGGAGGCTAGAAGGTAGCATGGAATTGGTTCTTCTACCACGTGGGTTCTGGGGATTGAGCAGTTGTCTGGATGGCCTGTATTTTTCTTATTTTATGTTTTGTTAACCTAGGCTCAGTTAATGATAAGCTTGTTTGCTTGTTTAATTCTTGGACAGTGAAAATCCAGGATGTCTGGAATGGTTGAATATATAGGCAGGCATAAGTCTGCCAACAAGGGAAGTTTCCTTTAGAAAAGTGTGTGTGTGTTGTGTGTGTGTCTGTGGTGTGTGTTGTCTGTGTGTTGTCTGTGTCTGTGTGTCTGTGTCTGTGTGTCATAAAGGTTTATAGAAAGAGTTATGTGCATAGCTGGGCTGGTGGTGCATGCCTTTAATCCTAGCACTTGGAGCAGAGGCAGGCAGATCTTTGTGAGTTCAAGGCCAACTGTCTACAGAGCGGTTCCAGGACAGCTGAGGGCACAGGGAGATCCTGTCTCGAAAAGACCAAAATTAAAAAAAATAAAAAATAAGTGAAAGTTTATATGGTTAAAATGAAAGTTATATGGTTAAAATGAAAGTAAATGAAATCCTGATGTTTGGGATCCTTGAAACCTACTTGTGTACCTCTTTCCAAATGCCCTTAAGCTGCTTTTTGTTGAGGTTATATTTGTATGTTTTTTTTTTTCCTATAAATATATATTTTTAATTAGCTATTTTTTTAAAAAATATTTTTGGGCTGGAGAGATAGCCTAGCCGTATGAGCACCGACTGCTCTTGCAGAGGACGTTCATATCCAGCACCCACAAAAGAACCTCTTTAATCAACTCCAGGAGAACTCCAATTCCAGGAAACTCCAGTTCCAGGGGAATCCGAGACCCTCTTCTGACCTCCACGGCCTTGCAGGACATGGGTGCACAAACCTACATGCAGACAGTACACTCGTACACACTACAAGAATAAACAAAATTAAAAAAATTTTTTTTATTTTCTCTGCATGAGTGTTTTGTCTGCATGTATGTTGTGCACCTTGTTCATGCAGTGCCATTGGGGTGATGAAGAACGGGGTGTCGGAGCCCCTGGACTCGGAGTTACAGGTGGTTGTTAGCCACCATGTGGGTGTTGGGAACTGATCCGGGTCTCTACAAGAACAGCACCAGTGCTCTAAACCCTGAAACATCTCTCCCGCCCTGGACTATTACTGTTAACCTAAAAAAATTTAGGTGGAATAAAGGTTAGGAACTAGAGGGGTACATGATTAAGTGCTGGTTCCTTGAAAAACCACTAGAAATAGACTGAACAGTCCTGTGGGATGGGACCTGGCAGTCATCCAACAAACTTCAGCCACGAGCTTTAGGTCATAGTAATACAATTCACCTTTCATTAGCTCTTGTTTCATTTACTTCAAAATGCTATTTTTGGCTGAGAGATGGCCTAGCGGTTAAGAGCGCCAACTGCCTTACAGGAGGACCCGGTTCGATCCCCAGCACCACAATGGTAGCTGAGAACCGTCTAAACTCCATTCCAGGAGAACTCCAGTTCCAGGGGAATCCGACACCCTCTTCTGGACCTCCCACGGCATTGCACGACATGGGTGCACAGACCTGCATGCCAGACATTACATTAACACATACAGACATAAAATAAATAAAAAAAAAAAAAAAAACCAAAAGAAAAAACCCTCAAAAAAATATGAGTTGCAGGCCGGGCATGAAGAACTAGTAACTAACTCATTTTTAATATGAGTTGGAGCCGGCATGGTGGCACATGCCTTTAGTCCTAGCACTTGGGAGGCAGAGGCAGGTGGATTCTATGAGTTCAAGGCCAGCCTGGTCTACATAGTGATTTTTAGCACAGCTGGGACTACAGAGATACCCTGTCTCAAAAAAGACTGAAAAAAAAAAAAAAATGAGTTGCAAGAAACTTGTTTCAGACAAGAGAATTATATGCAGCCTTATTTTTTGAGGTTGGGTCTCCCATTTAGCCCCAGCTGGCCTGGAAATCACTACATAGACAGGCTAGGCTGACTCACAGATCCACCTGCTTCTGCGTTCCCCTCTTCCCCCCCAAGCACTAGACTCAAGCTGTGTACCACTACCATCTGGCTGTAATTAAAATTGACTAATGTCCTATCCTGGAATTAAAGAGGAAAATGATTTGACTTTTCTGTAAAAAAATTCCTTTTTGCTGTCATTAACTATTACACCACATTGAATTTGCTTCCTACTTATTTGGTTATCATTTTGAGACAGAGTTTATGTAGACCAGGCTGGCTGGAAATCGAAGAGATATGCCAGGCTCCTGCTCCTGCGTGCTGGGTTTAAAGGCTTTTGCCACCATGCCAGGGCTGAATAGATGGTCCATGATTTAAGACTGATTTACTGAGCAGATGAGGACTAGAGTTTGGATTCCAACACTCTTGTAACATAGGTATGGTCTCACACACCCTATAACTGCAGCACTGGCCAGAAGTAGAGACAGGAGGATCCCTGGGACAGAAATGAATGATAGAGAGGGAAGTTGATGCCCTACTGGTCTCCTGCGCTCACAGGACATGCACTGCACATACATCCACTAGCATATAATATACACAGCCCATATGCAGCACATTCACACATCCACATAACATACAAAAAAAATTCAGAGTTATTTAAAGTTTTTTTTTTTTTTCGATTTTTTTTTTTTTTTGGATCTTTTTTTAAAAAACAATAAAAAATTTTTTGTTATGTGTTTGTGTGGTGTATGATGTGTGTGTGTATGCGGTGCTCATGTAGAAGTCAGAGTCAGGTTTTTCATTCTATTTTTTTTTTACCTCCTGGTCAGAAGAATGGTTTATTTTGTGTAGAGCAGATTTGGGAACCAGAAATAATCAAAGAGAATGAGGTCCCTTTGGAGACTTAGATGTATTGTTTAGGTTGTTAACTACAGCTCTCAGCGTTTGATGCTGCAATTCTGTTGGAGCAGAATTGGGACTTGAATTCAATTTTTTGTTTTGTTTTTGAGACAGAGTCTCCTGTAGCCCCAACTAGTCTTGAACTCTGATGTAGACCAGCTGGCTTGAACCTATAGATCCACTTGCCTCCTAGCCTCCTGAGTACTGGGAATAAAGGCTTGCATCACCATGCCTGGTGGTCCTAGTTGACATGAGTTCTGTGTGATTTGGAATCAGATCCCCATGCTTGAGCAGCAATCATTTTTTGCTCAGTGAGCATCTTTCCAGCCTTATAGTTTTAATCTGTTTGCATCATGACCTTGGACAAAGTCAGTTTACCTCAGTGTGTATCTTCTCATTCTGGTCTAAAAGGATCTGACGCTGACCTAGGGCTACTGTCTAGATTAAAGGATTGAAAGGAGCTGAAATATGAAAGCTGCTTTTCCTTGCTCATTGCTAAGAGTCTGGGAACAGATATAGCCAGACAGAAGTTAGTGCCAAATATACATTCATTTCCCCTACAATGAATTTTTTATTTATGTTGTGAGTGTTTTGCTTGCATGTACGTAGTGTACCACATGTGCACTGCCCATGGCACGTACAAGAGGGCTCAGATCCCCTGGAACTGGAGTTAAAGATTTTTTTTTTTGCCACCATGTGGGTTCTGGGAACTGAACCCCGGTTAGTGCAAGAGAGCTGGTGCTCTTAACTGCCATCTCTCCAGCCTCATACCCCCCTTTTTTTTCCAAAGTGAAACTTGGAAAGACAAAAGCTTTATGTCAAAGCTAGAATATAAGAACTGGGCTTGAGTCTGGAGGGATAGGTCAGTATTTAAGAGCACTGGCTGCTCTTAGAGAAGATGCACTATAACTCCAGTTCCCTGGGGTATCCAGTGTGGTACACGTACATACATGCAAACAAATAAAAAAAAAAAAATATTTTTGTTTATTTTTTGGTCTTTTTAAGACAGGGTCTTCCTGTAGCCCCCAGCAGTCCTGGAACTCATTATGTAGACCAGTCTGGCCTGAACTCCGAGGATCCACCTGCTTCTGCTCCCGAGTACTGGGTTTAAAAGCATGCACCACCACACCTGGCTAAAACAACATTTAAAACAAAAAACAAACATGGTATGGTGGTGCAGTTTCTGATCCTGGCATTGGCTTAGCGTAGGAGGATCAAGTTAGGCTAGCCTGGGTTACATGCATACAGTTCCAGGTAAGCTTCAGAAACAGAACACACCCATCTCAGAAAAAAAAGACACCCCCCCCCCCCAACATGTAGAATATACCTGGATGTGATTGTTCATTCTTAGTATTCAGAAGGCTCAGTCAGTCAGCCTGGGCCATAAAGTGAGACCCTAAATCAAAAAACAAAAAAACTAGGACATGGGAGTGGTTGAAGACACCAACTTTAAGGGCAGAGGCAGGCAGATCTCTCTCTGTGAGATGGAAGCCAGTCTGGATAGAGAATTCCAGGCCAGCTGAGGCTGCTGGGAGAAGCCTATCCAAAACAAACTCAACAACAAAAGAAGGTTCTGGACTGTCTATATATAATATGGAAGGTTAATAAGAGGGACATCATCCATACTGGGGAGAGACTATTCAGTAGCGTCTTTCTTTGTTTTGGGGTTTTGAGAAGAGATGGCAGGAAAAAAAAAATGCCCATTTTATAAATGTCCTTAAATATAAGAGCACGAGCTTATTTTTTTTTTAATTTTTGTTCTTTAGAGCCCTGGTCTCATGTAGCCACGCTGGTCTTGAACTACTGATCATCTGCGTCCACCTCCCTGATAGCTAGAATTACAGGATAATTTCTTTTTACTTTCTTTTCAAACAGCACATCCTCTGCCTTTTCTTTTGCTTTGTATTTTATTTTATTTTTGTTGTTGTTGCTGAGACGGGTCTCCCTGTAGTCCACGTTGGCCTGTAACCTATGTAGGTTCCAGGTATCCACCTGCCTCTGCCTTTTTTTTTGTGGTGTGTGTGTGTGTGTGTGTGTGTTTGTTTGGGATTAAAGGCATGAGTCACACGCCTGCCTGGCCTGGCCTGGCCTTCGTCTGTCTGTCTTTTTGAGACAGGATCTCCCTTTAGTCCCAGCTGCCTGGAACTCGTTATATAGACCAGGCTGGCCTTGACTCACCGAGATCTGCCTGCCATCCTTCCGAGTGTTGGACTACAGGTGTGCACCTCCACACCCAGAATAGCAAATATTGAATTATGTAATCTTTTCACATTACCTCTTAGGTGGCTTTGTACATTCTATGCTGCTATTGTAACTTTACTAATTCCCCCCCCCCCAGTCTTGTGTTATATCAATCAGTTTATTTAATAACAATGCATTCTAGGTCTGTTAGGATACTCCCCAGGCTTGGGAAATGGCCCATTTGGCAAAAAATATTTGTCTTGCAATAGCAAAAACCTGAGTTTTGATCCCCAGAAACCAAGTAAAAATTCTGGGTGTGGTGGTGGCACACGCTGGTAACCCCAGCACCAGAGGAAGCAGAAGTAGGCTCTTTGGGGCTCACTGGTCTGTCAGTCCAGCTTCATTGTTGAGTTCTAAGCCAATGAAAACTATCTCAAAAGAGGTGAATGGCATTCCTGAGACTATTACCCAAGATCACATGACTAATATGTGGTGGAACTTGGATTTGAACCTAAACCCAGAGAATTAAAGTCTTGAGTTAGTGATTTTTTTTTATTGTTGTTGTCATTGTTTCTTTTTGAGACAGGGTCTCCTATAGCCCCAGTTGGCCTGGAATTTACTGTGTAGACCAGGGTGGCCTTGAACTCATAGAAATCTTGCCTGCCTCTGCCTCCCAAATGCTTGTACTAAAAGTGCGCTCCATCATGCCTGACTTTGAGTTAATTGCCTTTTACATAACTGCAAAAATGACACAATTGTGAAGCAGGTATATTGGTATAGCCTGTTATCCCAGCACTCAGGAGGCTTGAGGCCAAGGGACCACTGCAAGTTTGAGGGCCAGTGAGTTCCACATAGCAAGACCTGGTTTCAACCAAAATCAGTAAATATAATTGTGGTTATGTGAAATAGCTGATGGGAAAATTTTTTTTAAGGATGTGTATATGTGTGATGTGTTTATGCATGTGTATGAATGAAATGAATGTATGCACATGTGTGTGTGTGTGTGTGTGTGTGTACATGCACCCTTGGAGGCCAGGATAGAGTGTAGCTAGAGTTACAGACAGTTATGAGTCACCTTATATGGGGTCTGGGAAGCAAAGCCAGGCCCTCTAAGAGAAGCAGCCAGTGCTCTTTAACTACTGAGCAGTCTCTCTAGCCCCATGTGAAATGATTAATCTTACTGTTTTTGCTTATGTATTCTATTTTCTCGAGTTATCCTTTTGCAGATCACCCACCCTTCCTTTTTAAAAGCTTAGTTCTTACTGCTAAGATATGTTTACATAAACAACATCAGCTGTCCAGGATGACATAGTTTTTAAAGAACAGAGGTTCATAGGTATTTTTGAGTGTGGTTTTCCCCTTCTGGTCATAGAAACATAAATACAGTGAAATCAATAAAAAATAAAAAAAAATAAGCCGGGCATGGTGGCACACGCCTTTAATCCTAGCACTTGGGAGGCAGAGACAGGTGGATCTTTGTGAGTTCAAGGCCAGCCTGGTCTACAGAGTGAGTTCAGGCAGCTGGGACTATAGGGAGACCCTGTCTCGGAAAAAAAAAAAAAAACAAAAAACAAAACAAAACAAAAAATAGCCAAGTTACACATACTCTGTTAGTACATCATTTTCTATATTAATTATTTGAAAATAGGGTCTTATGTATCCCTGATTAGTCTTGAACAGAGGATGACTTTGAACTCTTGATCCTCCTGTCTTCAATTTCCAGTGCTGATTTACAGGTGTTTTAACATCAAACACCAGCTAAACTCTTGTCTCAAACCTAAAAAAGCCCTTAATCTCAAAAAACAGATCAAAAGCCCAAAACAAGGCAGAGGTACAATCTTTTTTTTTTTTTAATTTTTAAAATTTTATTTATTTCTGTATGTGTATGAATGTACTGTCTGCATGCAAGTTTGTGCACCCGTCGTGCAATGCCGTGGAGGTCAGAAGAGGGTGTCGGACTCCCCTGGAACTGGAGTTCTCCTGGAATTGGAGTTTCAGACGGTTCTCGGCCGCCATGTGGGTGCTGGGGATCGAACCCGCCATGCCGCGGGGTCAGAAGAGGGTGTCGGGATCCCCTGGAACTGGAGTTCCTCCTAAGAATTGGAGTTTCGAAGGTTCTCGCCGCCATGTGGGTGCTGGGATCAAACCCGGGTCCTCTGTAAGAGCGGTCAGCGCTCTTACCGCTAGGCCATCTCTCCAGCCCAAGAGTACATCTTGAAGCACTGTTGGTACCTTAGTGTGTTAAGCTGCTATAACAAAATACTTTCCTGGATCATTATTTTTTATTTTTAAATATTTTTTATGTGTATGAGTATACTGCCTGCATTTATGTCAGTACCCCACGTCATATAATGCCCTTCCAGGTCAGCAGGTGTCAGATTCCCCTGGAAACTCAAGTTACAGTTGTTAACTCCACATGAGTGCGTGGAATTGAACCTGCCCTCTACAAGAGCAGCTAGTGCTCTTAACCAATGAGCCATCTTTCCAGCCCTGACACTGGATCATTTATACATAGTAATACAGATTTGTTTTTCAAAGTTAGAGAGGCTGGCACAAGTGTGATTGATGCCTTATTAGGTCTCTACATTTTAAGATAGGATGCCTTGAATACTCTGTGCTCCTTTAGTAGAATAAAGAGGAGACCTAGGCTAGATGCCTCCAGCCCTTTTATAAAAGTTTCTAATTCCACCTGGAATGATGGTGCATGCATTTAATCCCGCTCTCAGGAGGCAGAGGCAGGAGGATCTCTGTGGAGTTCAAGGACAGCCTGGTCTACATAGTGAGTTCCAGGACGCTGGGGCTACAAGGAGACCCTGTCTCAAAAGAACCAAAAGAAAAGAAAAAAGTTTCTCAATCCCATGAATGGGCTCCGTTCTTATAATTTGTGTTTTTTTTTTTTTTTNTTTGTCTTTTTGTCCTGGAATTTCACTCTGTAGACCAGGCTGGCCTTGAATTCACAAAGATCCGCCTTTCTCTGCCTCCTGAGTGCTAGGATTTAAAGGCCTGTGCCACCACGCCTGGCTCATTCTCATGATTTAATTCACTTGCAAACCTTTCCCTACCTCAGTACTGTCACATGAATGTTGAGGGGTATAGACATTGAAGTTTAGCATTCAGAATTATATTTCGGGGCTGGGCAGTTGACAGAGTGCTTGCCTAGGCCCTTGGCTTGATCCCCAGCACTGCACAAAGGTAGAGTAGAGTGGCAATATATGCCTATAATTCCAGTATTTAGAGACATGGAAGTAAAATAATCAGAAGTTTGATGCCAATTTGGGCTGGGAACTGAGTTTCAAAACAATCAGTAGTTGAGAGACTGGCAGTTTGTCTTTTGTATATATTAATGACCAAAGGGATTGACTGAGAAACTTCCTAGCCAGTTTCAGTTCAGGTTTAAGTTCAGTGTTATTAGTGATAATACATTTTACCCAAAATTGTTTACACCCCTAATGTTAGGTTTACAGTTAACTGTTGTAATTGTAGCAGGACTAAATATTTGTTAAATACTTACTGATTTCCTTTAAAAAACAACAAACAAACAAACAAAAAAAACCTAGTTATAAATGTAGAAGCCTAAGAATTTTTTTTTTTTTTTTTTTTTTTTTTTGGTCTTTTTGAGACAGGATCCCCCTGTAGCCCCAGCTGTCCTAGAACTTGCTATGTACACCAGGCTGGCCTTGAACTCACAGAGATCCATCTAACTATGCCTCCCAAGTGCTGGGATTACAGGTATGTGCCGCTATGCCCTATGCATCTTAATTTTTTTAATCCATTTTTTTGAGGCTCTGTAGCCCAGGCTGGCCAGGAGCTTACTTTGTAACCCCATGCTGGCTTTGAACTCATTTAACTGGGCAGTCATCTCCCTCAGGGTCTAGAGTACTGGGATTGTAAATATGAGCTATTAATATTAAGCATGGTTGGTTGGTTTTGAGACAAGGCTTTCCTGTAGCCCCAGCTGGCCTGGAACTCTCAGTGAATCCAGGCTAGCCATAATCTCACAGAAATACTCCTCTTTCTTTGCCCTGGTTTACTTTATTTTTTATTTTATTTGATTTATTTTTTATGTGTATGAATGTACTGTCTGCATGTAGGTTTGTGCACTCATGTCATGCAATGCCTCGGAGGTCAGAAGAGGGCATCAGATTCCCCTGGAACTGGAGTTAAAGGTTCTTAGCTGCCGGTGGGTGCTGGAATTGAACCTGGGTCCTCTGCAGAGCAGTCGGCTCTTAACCGCTAGGCTCATCCTCCAGCCCCGTTTTTTTTTTTTTTGTTTTTTTTTAGTTTTAATACTGTTCTTTTCCTGTCCCTGAGTTTCAATTTCTAGGAGTGATTAATTTGTAAAAGACCAAAGGACCATATGTGTTTACAGTCTATTGAGGTTTTTTTAACAGTAGGGTGTGGGATATTAAACTTTACCTGCCCTTACTGCCCAGGTAGATTTGGGTGTTACTTAGGGAAGATTAAGGGGCAGAGTCCAACCTGTTTTCTAAACTCTTTTCCTTTAAGTCATATTTAGGTTTCTTCTTTTTTTCTTTGAGACAGGATCTCACTATGTAGCCCTGACTGGCCCAGAACTCCCTACGCAGACTGGGCTGCCCTTGATCTCACAGGGACCCACCTGCCTCTGCCTCTGCCTCCTGAATGCTGGGATTGAAGGCATGGACCAACACATTCTGAATCATATTTTTATTTATTTTATTTATTTTTTTTTTTTTTTTTTTCCAGATCTGCCTGGTTTAAAGTTATTTTTACTTGTTTAAGTTAATTTACTTATTTTTGTGTATGTATGTGCCCATGTCACAGTGCACATATGCGATCGAGGTAGCTTACTGGAGTTGGTGATTTTCTCAATAATCAAAGTTGGGTCCATCGATCTTAGCTGTCAGGCTTGGCCAGCGTAACCTTTGCTTGCTGAGCCGGCTCACTGGCCCAGATATTTTGGAATCTTTACAGTCTTAACAGTGTTTGCGTTTTCTGCTCGACTTTTGTTTTTTTGAGATAGGCTCTCCCTATAACCGAGGTTGGTTGGTTGGTTGTGAAAACAAAAAAAAAAAAAAACACAAATTATGAGAACGGAGCCCATTCATGGGATTAGAAACTTTTTTCTTTCTTTTTGGTTCTTTTGAGACAGGGTCTCCTTGCAGCCCCAGCTGTCCTGGAACTCACTATGTAGACCAGGCTGTCCTTGAACTCACAGAGATCCTCCTACCTCTGCCTCCTGAGAGCTGGGATTAAATGCATGCACCATCATTCCAGGTGGAATTAGAAACTTTTATAAAAGGGCTGGAGGCATCTAGCCTAGGTCTCCTCTTTATTCTACTAAAGGAGCACAGAGTATTCAAGGCATCCTATCTTAAAATGTAGAGACCTAATAAGGCATCAATCACACTTGTGCCAGCCTCTCTAACTTTGAAAAACAAATCTGTATTACTATGTATAAATGATCCAGTGTCAGGGCTGGAAAGATGGCTCATTGGTTAAGAGCACTAGCTGCTCTTGTAGAGGACGCAGGTTCAATTCCCAGCACTCAGATGGTAGTTAACAACTGTAACTTGAGTTCCAGGGGAATCTGACACCCTCTGACCTGGAAGGGCATTATATGACGTGGGTACTGACATAAATGCAGGCAGTATACTCATACACATAAGAAAATATTTAAAAATAAAAAATAAATGATCCAGGAAAGTATTTTGTTATAGCAGCTTAACACACTAAGGTACCAACAGTGCTTCAAGATTGTACCTCTTGGGCTGGAGAGATGGCCTAGCGGTTAAGAGCGCTGACCGCTCTTACAGAGGACCCGGGTTTGATCCCCAGCACCCACATGGCGGCCGAGAACCTTCTGAAACTCCAATTCTAGGAGAACTCCAGTTCCAGGGGAGTCCGACACCCTCTTCTGACCTCCGCGGCATTGCGGGTTCGATCCCCAGCACCCACATGGCGGCCAAGAACCGTCTGAAACTCCAATTCCAGGAGAACTCCAGTTCCAGGGGAGTCCGACACCCTCTTCTGACCTCCACGGCATTGCACGACACGGGTGCACAAACTTGCATGCAGACAGTACATTCATACACATACAGAAATAAATAAAATTTTAAAAAAATTTAAAAAAAAAAAAGATTGTACCTCTTGCCTTGTTTTGGGCTTTTGATCTGTTTTTTGAGATTTAAGGGCTTTTTTTAGGTTTTAGATACAAGAGTTTAGCTGTGTTTGATGTTACAACACCTGTAATCCCAGCACTGGAAATTAGAGACAGGAGGATCAAGAGTTCAAAGTCATCCTCTGTTCAAGACTAATCAGGGATACATAAGACCCTATTTTCAAATAATTAATATAGAAAATGATGTACTAACAGAGTATGTGTAACTTGCTATTTTTTGTTTTGTTTTGTTTTTTGTTTTTTTTCCGAGACAGGGTCTCCCTATAGTCCCAGCTGTCCTGAAACTCACTCTGTAGACCAGGCTGGCCTTGAACTCACAAAGATCCACCTGTCTCTGCCTCCCAAGTGCTAGGATTAAAGGCGTGTGCCACCCATGCCCGGCTATAACTTGTTATTTTTTATTGATTTCACTGTATTTATGTTTCTATGACCAGAAGGGGAAAACCACACTCAAAAATACCTATGAACCTCTGTTCTTTAAAAACTATGTCATCCTGGACAGCTGATGTTGTTTATGTAAACATATCTTAGCAGTAAGAACTAAGCTTTTAAAAAGGAAGGGTGGGTGATCTGCAAAAGGATAACTCGAGAAAATAGAATACATAAGCAAAAACAGTAAGATTAATCATTTCACATGGGGCTAGAGAGACTGCTCAGTAGTTAAGAGCACTGCTGCTCTCTCTAGAGGGCCTGGCTTTGCTTCCCAGGACCCCATATCAGGTGACTCATAACTGTCTGTAACTCTAGCTACACTCTATCCTGGCCTCCAAGGGTGCATGTACACACACACACACACACACACATGTGGCATACATTCATTCATTCATACACATGCATAAACACATCACACATATACACATCCTTAAAAAAAATTTTCCCATCAGCTATTTCACATAACCACAATTATATTTACTGATTTTGGTTGAAACCAGGTCTTGCTATGTGGAACTCACTGGGCTCAAACTTGCAGTGGTCCTCTGGCCTAAGCCTCCTGAGTGCTGGGATAACAGGCTATACCAATATACCTGCTTCACAATTGTGTCATTTTTGCAGTTATGTAAAAGGCAATTAACTCAAAGTCAGGCATGATGGAGCGCACTTTTAGTACAAGCATTTGGGAGGCAGAGGCAGGCAAGATTTCTATGAGTTCAAGGCCACCCTGGTCTACACAGTAAATTCCAGGCCAACTGGGGCTATAGGAGACCCTGTCTCAAAAAGAACAATGACAACAACAATAAAAAAAAATCACTAACTCAAGACTTTAATTCTCTGGGTTTAGGTTCAAATCCAAGTTCCACCACATATTAGTCATGTGATCTTGGGTAATAGTCTCAGGAATGCCATTCACCTCTTTTGAGATAGTTTTCATTGGCTTAGAACTCAACAATGAAGCTGGACTGACAGACCAGTGAGCCCCAAAGAGCCTACTTCTGCTTCCTCTGGTGCTGGGGTTACCAGCGTGTGCCACCACCACACCCAGAATTTTTACTTGGTTTCTGGGGATCAAACTCAGGTTTTGGTACTTGCAAGACAAATATTTTTTGCCAAATGGGCCATTTCCCAAGCCTGGGGAGTATCCTAACAGACCTAGAATGCATTGTTATTAAATAAACTGATTGATATAACACAAGACTGGGGGGGGGGGAATTAGTAAAGTTACAATAGCAGCATAGAATGTACAAAGCCACCTAAGAGGTAATGTGAAAAGATTACATAATTCAATATTTGCTATTCTGGGTGTGGAGGTGCACACCTGTAGTCCCAACACTCAGGAAGGAATGGCAGGCAGATCTCTGTGAGTTCAAGGCCAGCCTGGTCTATATAACGAGTTCCAGGCCAGCTGGGACTAAAGGGAGATCCTGTCTCAAAAAGACAGACAGACAGACAGGCCAGGCCAGGCCAGGCCAGGCGTGGTGACTCATGCCTTTAATCCCAACACACACACACACACACACACACACACACACACACACACCCCGATGCAGAGGCAGGTGGATACCTGGAACCTACATAGGTTACAGGCCAACTGGAGCTACAGGGAGACCCTGTCTCAGCAACAACAACAAAAATAAAATAAAATACAAAGCAAGAAGAAAAGGCAGAGGATGTGCTGTTTGAGAAAAAGAAAGTAAAAAAGAAATTATCCTGTAATTCTAGCTATCAGGGAGGTGGACGCAGAATGATCAGTAGTTCAAGACCAGCCTGGCTACATGAGACCAGGGCTCTAAAGAACAAAAATTAAAATTAAAATATGGTTTAGCTCTGTGCTCTTATATTTAAGGACATTTATAAAATGGGCATTTTTTTTTTCCTGCCATCTCTTCTCAAAACCCCAAAACAAAGAAAGACGCTACTGAATAGTCTCTCCCCAGTATGGATGATGTCCCTTTTATTAACCTTCCATATTATATATAGACAGTCCAGAACCTTCTTTTGTTGTTGAGTTTGTTTTGGATAGGCTTCTCCCAGCAGCCTCAGCTGGCCTGGAATTCTCTATCCAGACTGGCTTCCATCTCACAGAGAGAGATCTGCCTGCCTCTGCCTCCTTAAAGTTGGTGTCTATCACCACTCCCATGTCTAGTTTTGTTTTTTGATTTAGGGTCTCACTTTATGGCCCAGGCTGACTGACTGAGCCTTCTGAATACTAAGAATGAACAATCACATCCAGGTATATTCTACATGTTGGGGGGGGGGTGTCTTTTTTTTCTGAGATGGGTGTGTTCTGTTTCTGAAGCTTACCTGGAACTGTATGCATGTAACCCAGGCTAGCCTAACTTGATCCTCCTGACTCTAAGCCAATGCCAGGATCAGAAACATGCACCACCATACCAGTTTGTTTTTTGTTTTAATGTTGTTTAGCCAGGTGTGGTGGTGCATGCTTTTAAACCCAATACTCGGGAGGCAGAAGCAGGTGGATCTCTGAGTTCAAGGCCAGACTGGTCTACATAATGAGTTCCAGGACTGCTGGGGCTACAGGAAGACCCTGTCTTAAAAAAGACCAAAAAATAAACAAAAATATTTTGTATGTTTGAGTGTTTGCCTGCATGTATGTACGTGTACCACACTGGATACCCCAGGGAACTGGAGTTATGAGTGCTATCTTCTCTAAGAGCAGCCAGTGCTCTTAAATACTGACCTATCCCTCCAGACTCAAGCCCAGTTCTTATATTCTAGCTTTGACATAAAGCTTTTGTCTTTCCAAGTTTCACTTTGGAAAAAAAAGGGGGGTATGGAGCTGGAGAGATGGCAGTTAAGAGCACCAGCTCCTCTTGCACTAGACCTGGGTTCAGTTCCCAGAACCCACATGGTGGCAAAAAAAAATCTTTAACTCCAGTTCCAGGGGATCTGACGCCCTCTTGTACGTGCCATGGGCAGTGCACATGTGGTACATCTACGTACATGCAAGCAAAACACTCAACACATAAAAATAAACAAAATTCATTGTAGGGGGAAATGAATGTATATTTGGCACTAACTTCTGTCTGGCTATATCTGTTCCCAGACTTGCAATGAGCAAGGAAAAAGCAGCTTTCATATTTCAGCTCCTTTCAATCCTTTAATCTAGACAGTAGCCCTAGGTCAGTGTCAGATCCTTTTAGACCAGGATGAGAAGATACACACTGAGGTAAACTGACTTTGTCCAAGGTCATGATGCAAACAGATTAAAACTATAAGGCTGGAAAGATGCTCACTGAGCAAAAAATGATTGCTGCTCAAGCATGGGGATCTGATTCCAAATCACCAGAACTCATGTCAAACTAGGACTCACCAGGCATGGTGATGCAAGCCTTTATTCCCAGTACTCAGGAGGCAGAGGCAAGTGGATCTATGAGTTCAAGGCCAGCCTGGTCTACATCATGAGTTCAAGACTAGTTGGGGCTACAGGGAGACTCTGTCTCAAAAACAAAACAACAAAAAATTGAATTCAAGTCCCAATTCTGCTCCAACAGAAATTGCAGCATCAAACGCTGAGAGCTGTAGTTAACAACCTAAACAATACATCTAAGTCTCCAAAGGGACCTCATTCTCTTTGATTATTCCTGGTTCCCAAATCTGCTCTCACACAAAATACCCATTCTTCTGACCAGGAGGTAAAAAAAAAAAAAATAGAATGAAAAACCTGACTCTGACTTCTACATGAGCACCGCATACACACACACATCATACACACACACAAATAAAAGTTAACAAAAATTAATTTATACATTGTTACAGCTCTGCCAGGAAAGTATACCTTACATCCAGAAAAAAAAAAAAAAAACTTTAAATAACTCTGAATTTTTTTTGTATGTTATGTGGATGTGTGAATGTGCTGCATATGGGCTGTGTATATTATATGCTAGTGGATGTATGTGCAGTGCATGTGCCTGTGAGCGCAGGATGACCAGTAGGGCATCAACTTTCCTCCTCTATCATTCATTCTCTGTCCCAGGGATCCTCCTGTCTCTCCTCTGGCCAGTGCTGCAGTTATAGGGTGTGTGAGACCAAACCTATGTTACAAGAGTGTTGGAATCCAAACTCTAGTCCTCATCTGCTCAGTAAATCAGTCTTAAATCATGGACCATCTATTCAGCCCTGGCATGGTGGCAAAAGCCTTTAAACCCAGCACTCAGGAGCCAGGAGCCTGCATATCTCTTTCGAGTTCCAGGCCAGCCTGGTCTACATGATAAGACTCTGTCTCAAAATGATAACCAAATAAGTAGGAAGCAAATTCAATGTGGTGTAATAGTTAATGACAGCAAAAAGGAATTTTTTTACAGAAAAGTCAAATCATTTTTCTCTTTAATTCCAGGATAGGACATTAGTCAATTTTTATTACAGCCAGATGTAGTGGTACACAGCTTGAGTCTAGTGCTTGGGGGGGAAGAGGGGAACGCAGAAGCAGGTGGATCTGTGAGTTCCAGGCCAGCCTGGTCTATGTAGTGAGTTCCAGGCCAGCTGGGGCTAAATGGGAGACCCAACCTCAAAAAATAAGGCTGCATATAATTCTCTTGTCTGAAACAAGTTTCTTGCAACTCATTTTTTTTTTTTTAAGTCTTTTTGAGACAGGGTATCTCTGTAGCCCTAGCTGTGCTAGAACTCACTATGTAGACCAGGCTGGCCTTGAACTCATAGAGATCCACCTGCCTCTGCCTCCCAAGTGCTAGGACTAAAGGCATGTGCCACCATGCCCGGCCTGCAACTCATATTTTTAAAATGTAGTTAGTTACTAGTTCTTCATGCCCGGCCTGCAACTCATATTTTTTTGAGGGGTTTCTTTTGGTTTTTTTTTTTTTTAATTTTATTTATCTCTGTATGTGTATGAATGTACTGTCTGCATGCAGGTCTGTGCACCCATGTCGTGCAATGCCGTGGAGGTCAGAAGCGGGTGTCGGATTCCCCTGACTGGAGTTCTCCTGGAATTGGAGTTTCAGACGGTTCTCAGCTACCATGTGGGTGCTGGGGATCGAACCCGGGTCCTCTGTAAGAGCAGTTGGCGCTCTTAACCGCTAGGCCATCTCTCCAGCCCAGCAATAGCATTTTGAAGTAAATGAAACAAGAGCTAATGAAAGGTGAATTGTATTACTATGACCTAAAGCTCGTGGCTGAAGTTTGTTGGATGACTGCCAGGTCCCATCCCACAGGACTGTTCAGTCTATTTCTAGTGGTTTTTCAAGGAACCAGCACTTAATCATGTACCCCTCTAGTTCCTAACCTTTATTCCACCTAAATTTTTTTAGGTTAACAGTAATAGTCCAGGGGCTGGAGAGGTGTTCAGCGGTTAAGAGCACTGGCTGTTCTTGTAGAGGACCCAGGATCAGTTCCCAACACCCACATGGTGGCTAACAACCACCTGTAACTCTAGTCCCAGGGGCTCCGACACCCTCTTCTGACCTCCAATGGCACTGCATGACACAGGTGCACTAACATACATGCAGACATACACACTCCTGATGACGAAAAATAAAAAAAAATTGTTTTAATTTGTTTTATTTTTTGTATGTCGTAGAGTTACTGTCTGGCATGTGGTTTGTGCCCACCTGTCCTGCAAGCCGTGGAGGTCAGAAGATGTCTCGGATTCCCCTGGAACTGGAGTTCTTCCGGAATTGGGAGGTTAAGATGGGTGTTAGCACCATGTGGGTGCTGGGGATGAACCGGGTTCCTCTGCAAGAGCAGTCGGTGCTCATAACTGCTAGGCTATCTCTCCAGCCCAAAAATATTTTTAAAAATAATAAAAAAAAAAAAAAAAAAAAACACTAGGAAAAAAAAAAACATACAAATATAACCTCAACAAAAAGAGCTTAAGGGCATTTGGAAAGAGGTACACAAGTAGGTTTCAAGGATCCCAAACATCAGGATTTCATTTACTTTCATTTTTAACCATATAACATTAAAAAAACTTTCACCTTTTTTTATTTTTTATATTTTGGTCTTTTCGAGACAGGATCTCCCTGTAGCCTCAGCTGTCCTGGAACTCGCTCTGTAGACCAGGCTGGCCTTGAACTCACAAAGATCTGCCTGCCTCTGCCTCCCAAGTGCTAGGATTAAAGGCATGCACCACCACGCCCAGCTATTCACTTATCTCTTTCTATAAACCTTAAGACACACAGACACAGACACACAGACACAGACACACACAGACACACACACACAGACACACACACACACACACACATCTTTTCTAAAGGAAAATTCCCTTGTTGGCAGACTTATGCCTGCCTATATATTCAACCATTCCAGACATCCTGGATTTTCACTGTCCAAGAATTAAACAAGCAAACAAGCTTATCATTAACTGAGCCTAGGTTAACAAAACATAAAATAAGAAAAATACAGGCCATCAAGACAACTGCTCAATCCCCAGAACCCACAAAAAAAAAAAAAAAAAAAAAAAAAAAAAAATGTGTTTTTTTTTTAAGTACCTCATAGACAAAGGATGAAATTAAAGATTAAAACACTTTTCAAAGGAAAGTCTTTATTCATTTTGCTTTTTGTTTTTTAGACAGGCTCTCATGTATCATGTAGACCTAGACTCACTATGAGAATAAGCCTAAGTCCCAATCCATCTGCCCTTTCCCTGCCCAGTGCTGGGATTACGTAGCACACTACCACACACAGCTTTGTTTTGTTCTTTAAAAAGGTATAGTGTGGGCTGGAGAGATGGCCTAACGGTTAAGAGCACCGTCTGCTCTTGCAGAGGACCCGGGTTCAATCCCCAGCACCCACATGGCGGCTGAGAGGCGTCTTTAACTCCAGTTCCAGGGGAATCCGATGCCCTCTTCTGACCTCCTCGGCATTGCACGACACGGGTGCACAGACCTACATGCAGACAGTACATTCATACACATAAAAAATAAATAAAATTTAAAAAATAAAAATAAATAAATAAAAAGTTATAGTGCCAGAGCCAGGCGTGGTGGCGCATGCCTTTAATCCTAGCACTTGGGAAGCAGAGGCAGGCAGATCTTTGTGAGTTCAAGGCCAGCCTGGTCTGCAGAGCGAGTTCTAGGACAGCTGGGTCTACAGGGAGACCCTGTCCCAAAAAGACCAAAAAAAAAAAAAAGGTATAGTGCCAGAGAGATGGTTCAGCAAGTGAAGGAAATTGCAGCCAAGCCTGAGAATCTGACTGAGTTCAATGCCCAGGACATAAAAGCACAGGAAACAGCCAACTCAGCCCTCCACATGCATGCTATGGCATGCACATATATGCACAATAAACATGTAAATACATATGCTTTAAATTTTACAGTATATGTTTAAAATCATATCCTAAATCAGGCATGATGCCACACACCTATACTCCCTACAGTTGGGAGATGGAGACAGGAAGATGGAGGTTCAAGGCCAGCCTCAGCTATACAGAACAAGACTGTTTCAAACCAAAACAACAAAATCACATCCTATAATCATAAAAGATAAAATTTTCCATTGGGGGCAGGGGTGAGAACTGTCATTTCGACATTGCTCAGATTTCATTCTAGAAGTCCATTAATGTGGTTGATTAGTTCTATGGATTACTACTAGGTGGCTATGTTCCTGGTTCCTAGTGTGTTCAGTGTACTGACAAATGGAACTCAGACTACAACAAATGAAGTACAGCTTTGGTTTGTTTAAGGCAGATATGTATGACCTAGAACTACAGGATTGATCCAAACTCCTACCAAGCTTTTCTCCTGGGCAGTATAGTCATAATTTTGGGGGTGGGGAGCGGTTATGGAACCCAGGCATGGAGGCACTGCGACCCCCATGCTAGGCTAGGGGCAGAAGGGTCTTTGGGGAAAGAGGATGTTCTACCATTATAATAGTTGGACAACTCTAAAGGTACTAAAAACATCTAATTGAATATTTTAAATTACTGTATGGTACATGAATTATAGAAGCCTCTTCACCAAATGTTAAAGGTTTAAAGTGGCTCAAAGAGTAAATAACCACACCAGAAAGATCTGTGACACTAAAAATATTAGGAAGACAACCCAGAAGGATAAGGCCAAAGTCAAACCCAAAATTAGAAAGACTGACAGGCTGGAAGGGACATAATTGAGTTTCCACTATCAATAACACTGGACTTTACCCCCTCACAAAAGTATATTTTAAGTTTATCTGTGTTCCCTAAGAGTGGAACTAGTTACTGGGCGTGGTGGTACATGCCTTTAATCTCAGCACTTGGGAGGCAGAGGGAGGTGGATCTCTGTGAGTTCAAGGCCAGCCTGGTCTACATAGCCAGTTCCAGGCAGCTGGGTCTCCAAGGAGACCTCGTCTCAAAAACACACACACACAAAAAAGGAGTGGAACTATTAAGTTCAAGGATGTTGACTGAATTAAAACAAAACAATTTTATACTCCATGGCTATAAAGATAAATGGCTCAACAAAGGACCACATGAAGTAAAAAAGGAAAAAAAGTATCATGCCACCTGGGGTTTTATTTAAATCTCTCATTTTTGAACATTGCCAAAGGAGAAACACGGACTCTGTCTATCTGCAACCATAATGCTAGATATCTTAAAGCAAGGAATTTATTAAAACCATCAAATATATTTCTATCAAATTTGGGAGACTCAAAAGGATATTTACTAACAGACAACTTTTTCTTTTGGCCTAAAAGTAACACCCCTAAAAATATCCAAACACCACAAAGCATATAGAAAGTATCATTTGTCCTTAAGCATCTAAGTATTCAATCTTGCATTCTAAAGGAAATGAAGGCCAGAAGCAAATTTAATTGTAATTTTTAGAAGGTCTCAGTTTGGAAAACAAGGTTAGCTATAGCATAGATTCATTTGTAATACCAGCTTATTACTGTCTTTAAACTTCGGCTCTACATAGTCTTTTTGACTCATCACTTTTATCACATTTATCACATTTACTTTAATATATTTTCACAAATCTGTCAACTCTTATGCATTTATATAACAAAGTAATGTAAACATTGCTTTCACAAGCCAAACAACTTAAAACCCTAAGAAAGCACGTATAAACCAAAGCTATGTTAAGTACAATTAATTAAAGATACCGTGATAAGAACAAAAGGAAAACAGAAATGCCTTGTAATTCTCCCCCTTACCTACTAACAAGTAAAACACAAGTTCCAAATCCCTTTAATACAGGGTCTAGTGTTCCAAAAACTAAATAAACCAAAATCATCCAGAAATACAGGCATTATAAAGCTATCACCAGGGAAAATATTTCATACTTCTTAAAGGGTTTGTTTTGCTACTGCTTTCTTTCAACTATATGAAACCACTTGTTCACAGCTTTCCTAAAACAATTTCTAAACAAAGACTGTTTACATCTCTTAGGAAGCCTTTGTTCCAAGACCCCTCTCTCTTCAAGAGCTACAACTTCTGGATATTCTTTTTTATGGTTATATCAACAGCAAATACTAGCAAACTTTCAATTTGGCATAGGAGTTTGTTAAACAAAGGAGGAAGCAAGACCCCTTCACACAAAGGAGGTCTCCAAAACAGAGCCACAGGCTGTTGTAGATAATCTGTTCCTCTCTTTACCCCTTTCCTCTCAATACAAAATGGTGGCCATCATGTCTTTCTGACATTCAGAATGGGAAAAGGCAAAGCATACATTTATAAAGATTGCCATTAATCTGCTAGCCCAGATGAGGAAATGGGTAGCCTAACCTAACCAAAGCAACACTATCTTTTGGGGAAAACAGCTCTATAAAAGTCAAAGAAGGCAAGATAAAGGATTTATCCAGTCCTAGAACGCCACAATGCCAACATGGAGGACAACCCACAGGAACCTAACTCCTCTTATATTTTGGTTAATAATAAATAAGTTACCTAATTTGGGGATAAAATTCCATTAATACAAATGTTCAGTAATCATATTCATCCTTCCTAGTATTTAACATAAAGCTAAACTGCTCAATGTTTTAAACATGGCCTATTCTTCAAGAATTACAATTTTAGGTCTAACCAGGGTGTAACTTCTGCAGGCCTCTACAGCAGACATGTACCTTCACTTAACAACAACGAATCCTGTCCACTTCAGTGGCAGAAATTAATCTTTGTTCAATCTATTTCCCCCAGACTAGTTAACCTGGACGGTTATTTTCTGAGGCATTATTTTCATCTGTTTTCAAAGTTGACCAAGAAAAACTAAAGTGTGTGTCTGTGCGCGCGCGCGCGCGCGCGCTGGGGGGGAGGGGGTGAAAAGGATCATTCAAGGATCACTCTCAAAACGGCTTTTCCAAAACAATCCAAAACAATTTCAAAACGGCTCAAAATGTCTTTACAAAGAACAAGTTTAAGGAGAAAAGGGTGGAAACGGTGTCTTCTTCCACTCCTGCGGGAGCCGGGGTGAGGGGAAAAAAATCTTAACCAGTAGGAAAGGCAGTTAAACCTCTTTCCAACCGTCTCGGCCGGCTCAACGGTCGTTCAGGCCAACTCAGACCCCGACCATCCCGAAAGGTGGGCACACGAGCCGGAGTGTCCCAGCACCTCGGGTTCGGGCGGGGGGAGGGTGGGTGGACCGGGCGCTGTTTTGCGACGTTGCGGCCGTTAGGCCGGCTCCGGGAACAC
This sequence comes from Rhizomys pruinosus, assembly GCA_009823505.1. NCBI lineage: Eukaryota > Metazoa > Chordata > Mammalia > Rodentia > Spalacidae > Rhizomys > Rhizomys pruinosus. Next base: position 1,928,406 of record VZQC01005068.1, on the reverse strand, counting down.
CCCACCCCCGGGGGCCCGAGGCGCTCGAGCCCCGGCTGGAGGGCGAGCGGGGCGGCAGGGGCGGCGGGTGAAACGTCCACGGTCTCGCCTGTCACCTGGCCGTCCGCGCGCGGCCTCCCCTCCCCTCCACCTCCAGCCCGGCCTCCCCCAGCAGCCGCGCGCGGCGCCCCGAAGTCCTAGGACAGCGTCCGCGGGCGCCGGCGCGCGTCCCGGCCCCGGCCCCGGCCCTACGGTCGCCAAAGTGTCCCCCAGACACTGGCGGCTCCGGCGCACGGCCGGGCCGGGCCGAGCCAACCCGCGACTCCTCCCCGTCCCTGCCGCCGCTGGCCGCCCCCAGCTCCAGCCGAGCCCCGGGGACACCTGGAGGCCGCGGGACCAGGTGGCGGGGGGACTCGGGTCCGGAGGGTGGGGCGCTCAGGTGAGGGCCGCTCCGGGCCGACACCGCCACCACACAAAGGACCAGGGGCTCCCGCCGCCATATTGAAAACTTTCCTCCTCACACGACAACTCGCAAGTCCCCCACCCCCACCCGTCACACACCCCCGCACCCCGGGAGCAGGCGAGGACCGGCAGCGCAGCCCGCGAGCCCGGCACCGCCAGGCCGGGCCCTCCGCGCCCGCGCCTCGCCCGCCCGGCTCCGCGGGGCTCCCCGCGCCCACCCCGCCGGCTGCCACCTCCGCAGCCCGCACGGCCACGGACCGCGCACCCCTCGAGCAGCAGCGCCTGGGAGACCGCCCCCGCCGTCCCGCACCCACCCCGAGGGGCCGCGCGTCCGCCCCCCACCGCGCCCCGCGGCCGCAACTCGGACCTTCCGGGGACCCCAAACTTGACGAGGCCCACGGGGCGACCGCTCCGCGCCCCCGCGCCTCGGGCCTCCGGGCCGCTCGTCCGCGCTCCCTCCCCCAGCCACGAGCAGGATCCAGGGTGCGGGCTGACTCACCGGCGGCGGCCGCACCTTACAGATCCCGGTCTGCTCGGCGATGGGCCGGATCTTGTGGATGAAAGCGAAGGGGTCCGCGAACTCTTCCCAGCTGGGCTCGAAGACCGGACACTCGGGCGGAGGCAGGAACTCGCCCAGCGGGCCCGGGCCCCCGAGGGGCAGCGCCGGGCGCGGGCCTGGGGGCTGCGCGGTGGTCGGCTCCATCATCGCGACCAGGGCAGGGCGAGCACCCGGCAGGCTCCCGGCGGGCTCCCGCGGCGCGACAGCGAGCTGCGCTGTCCGAAACCCGTACAGACGCGCTGCACCGGCGACAAGTCCGACTACTACTAGCAACGGCAGCACCTAGAGCTTTTTCAGCCTTCCTCCGACAACGTCTGGCCGCTACCCACGCCGTGCGCCTCCGCCGCCACGGCGAAGAAAAAAGTCCCCACCGCGCCCCCCCCAGCCAGCTCCGCGCCCCGCCCCCTCACCGGGAGGGGCCAGGGGGCCTTGGCTGGGGATGGGTTTTATCCTTGATGGTTTGGTTCAGCCAACATGTGTTGACCACTAAAGTTTCAGAGTTCCGGCTCTCAATAAGTTAACCGTCTGGTGGAAAGGATCAGATCTATAAGCGATCATTCGATTTCGTCACACACTTTGCCAAAATAGAACGATACACTTAGTAATACCCAAGAGAGACAAGAGGACTGAGACCAGGGGAGGATTTTCCAAGTAGAGATTATGGCTTAAACACAACAGCATGGACTGTAGAAAGCAGTAAAATTGGTAGTAGTGGTAGCCAACACTTACCTAGCCTACGTATTATTGTGAGTCGATGAGGTACAGAGATCCTCTCATTTTCATGTCACAAATAAGGAGGCTTAAGCATTTTTGCAAATCCAATAATGCAAACTGTGTTGAAAGGTGAGGTTTTTACAGTGACTTCTTCAGCCATATGTCAAGGTTGGACTTGAGCAAGAGTCTTGAAATAATCCAGCCAACAAATGGTGAGGCCGAAGTGAAGTCAGTAATGCTATTCATTGGAAAGAAAGGATGCAGTGTGGAAAATAAAATAGGTCAGAGGTACAGACTAGGAAGGGACCCCAGGACAGACACTAAGGACATGTCATACCTGCCTGAGTAGATGCTACCCAATTGGTATTGCTGGGCCATTCACCTGGATTGTACTGCACACAAGAAGTCATCTTAGAGAAGAGTGGTCATTTCTGGACATGAGTTTGGGACTCTGGTACATTCAACAGATTTCCAATAGGAAAGAGATCAAAACTGGGGATATCCCAATTTTGCATAGCAGGCAATGGAAGGGCAGATAGGTTAAGTAATTCTCAGATATGAAAATGGGGGTTTTCTAGTCCAGAAAAAACAAGAAAGAAATTCCCTAAATAGAACTTCAACACCCAAATGACTTCTTTAATCCAGAAAGCAGCCAAATTCATGGAAGGACTGTTTGCCAGAACCTCGGTAAGAAAGGACCAGGGTCCCTAGCTCTGCCTTAGGAAGTCACTCTCAGCCGGGCATGGCGGCGCGCGCCTCTAATCCTAGCACTCGGGAGGCAGAGGCAGGCGGATCTTTGTGAGTTCAAGGCCAGCCTGGTCTACAGAGGGAGTTCCAGGACAGCTGGGGCTGCAGGGAGACCCTGTCTCAAAAAGACCAAAAAAAAAAAGGACGTCACTCTCACCCTCAGGATTCACAAACACACATAATGGGGTCTCATGTAGCCCAGGCTGTCCTCAAACTATGTGGCTGGGGTTGACTTTGAACGCCTAGGTCTTCAACATGCTGAGATTACAGATGTGTTCCACCACACCCTGACTAGGATTCCTCGGGTTTTTTTTAAAAAAAGGAAGAAACCAGGTGGGGTGAAGCACATCTTTAATCCTGGAGGCAGAAGCAGGAAGATCACTGTGAGTTTAAAGTGAGTGCCAGGCCAGCCAGAGATACATAGCAAGACCCTGACTGAAAAAAGGAGGAAATCTTTTTTCAATCAACTTGGCCTCCAAAAAGGAAGACAAACAGAACAAAACACCAGTGTAAGATAACGCAGCACAGCAGGTTACAACATGGTGGAGAATCTAGGTAGCAGGTATAAAATGTACAGTAATTTTTTTTTTGAGCCAGTCTCCCTCTAGCTCCAACTGATCTAGAACTCGATGTCTAGACTGGGCTGGACTCGGTCTAGCAGATCGAGCATGTGTTGTCTGAGTGCTGGGATTAAAGGCATGAGCCACAATGCCCAGCGGTAATATCCTTTTTTTTTGGGGGGGGGTGTTTTTGAGACAGGGTCTCCCTGTAGACCCAGCTGTCCTGGAACTCACTCTGTAGACCAGGCTGGCCTTGAACTCACAAAGATCCGCCTGCCTCTGCCTCCCAAGTGCTAGGATTAAAGGCTAAAGGCGTGTGCCACCACCCCGGCTGGTAATATCCTTTAACCTCCTTGAATATTTTAAATTTTTTCATAAAGGATTGAGAAAGAAAAAATTAGGCAGGTGACGTGGCTCACGCCTTTAATCCCAGCACTTGGGAGGTAGAGCCTAGTCTACAGAGTTCCAGGACAGCCAAGGAGACAGGGAGAGAGACCCTGTCTCAAAAAAACACCAAAAAAAGAAAAAATGAGACAGGATTTCACACTTGTAGCTGGGGCTGGCCTGGAACTCACTATGTAGCCCAGGCTGGACTCACTCCCAAGGGCTGGGATTTCAGGCACGATCCATTCAGGTCGCTGGGAAGAGAAATCTTTTATTGTTGCTCTTGGGTGTGGTTGTTGGCTTTGGGTGTTGTGTGCTTTTAAGGGTCTTGGGGGAGTTGATTTCTTGTCATGTGCTCTGCCGTGGGAGAGCAGTATTTCCACCTTTGACGTTGGCATCCTAATTTTGAGCCATCTAAACATACATTAATTGTGGCCATGTAATTGAACAGCTCAGTTCTCCACTCTGTGCAAGGATTCTCCCAACTCTCAAGGTCCTGCTTCCTCCATTTCCGGTAGTGACCCTCAGTGATGAGCTACTACTGCTGTCTAATCAGGCAGCAAACTGTTTGACTCCGCACCGACCCTAGGAGATGTGAACGTTGAGCGCTGCTGCCAAGCTAGAGAGGGGAACCTAAGGCCTGAGACCGCCCTCAGAAGCTCCCCCGCCCGCAGAAGACGCTTCCCCTTGCCCTTTATGATGTGTGTTTACATGGGCGGAGGGATCTCTCCCAGCTGACAGCCACACCGCAGCCGGTTCTTCTTTTTTTAAAGAGCCTAGTCACAGGCTGTGATTGGTCGCGGCCAGGGCCGCATCAGCCTCTGGGGGCGGGGCCGGGGCCGCATTGTCTAGTCTGGGGCCGCTGAAGCCCCAGAGGCCAGACCTGGGCCACCCCAGGCTGGAGGTGTGGGTCCACGGCTCCCGGGGGGCTGGGGTGAAGGCTGGGCGGAGCCAGGCCTGGGTTCCCGAGGGCTGAGCGGACGGCCGAGTGGATCCGAGCCCCGCTCCCAGCGAGTGCCACGTCTCCAGGAACCCCTCCTTCCTCTGGAGCTACACCCCGCCCCCGCCCCGGCCTCGGCCCCCAAACCACCCCAAGAGGCTCGGAGAGCTCGGAGACGCAGCTCTGGCAAAGTGTCCTCTGGCCTCTCGGCCGTCAGACCCACGCAGGCGCCTCCCCCGGGCCGAGTCCCACCCCTCGCCTGCGCCCCGAGACCGCAGCCTGGGCCCCAAAATCTGCCCGACGGCCTCTCGGACTCCCGCCCCCGCGAAGGAAGACCATGCTCCTGGGCTCCGAACAGGGAGCGACTCTGCCCCCTGCTCGTCCCCCAAGCCTGGTGCTCTGAGCGCAGAGCCTGAGCCTGGGGAAGAAGGGGGCAGCCGGGCTCCCCAGCGGCCCAGGAGGGGGCGGCGGCCGCGCAGCACGTAGCGCACGTGTCGGTCCAGCTCTCCACCCCTCCGCTCCGCCGCCGCCTGGGGCCCGGACTCCCGGGGTCGCCCGCTGCTGCCCCCCACCCCCACCGCGCGCCCAGACCCTCCGGTCTACACCACCCTTCCTTTCCCAGCATTGCGGACCCTCATTTCCACTAGTTTCCACGGTGCGCACACAGGCTGGTCCAGCTCAGCTTCTATCTCCAGTATTATCGTGTGGACTCGCCACCTCTGTGCTCTGGAATAGTTGGTGTCAAATGTCCCTGGGGAAACCATGGGACGTCCCCTTGTTATGTTGTTTTGCAGCTGCCCACCGCCACGTCTGGTTGCTGCTCTTTAAAGTTTGCCAGTCTGTCTCCCACCGTTGTCCCTGCCTCCCTCCCCAGACGCGTGACCCCCTCCATGATAAGCCCCTGGAGACAAAGAGTAAAGTCATCACTAGGCACGTGGGAACTGCTCCATAAATATTTGTTGAAGGCGGGGGTGGGGGGCTAGGGGGTGGCCTTGAGTCTCTGTGGCTCTAGTTGGCTGAGGATGGAGGTTCTGGGGCTGGACATAGAAAAGAATCTGCTTGCCCCAGAACGGAGTTTCACCATGGCTCGCAGATGGGCAGCAGGTGAACCTTAGTGTGATGAACCGACCTCCCCATTTCCTGCCCTACTTAACTCCACTGGACCCAGCACCCTTCCTCCTCTGCTCTTGTCTGCGGGCTGGCATCCTCTGCGGGATGCCTGTACTTTGTTCCGCCCCATCCCCGGCTGTGGGAGCTACAGCCCAAACCATGGTAAGGGTCTCATTTACGAGCTGTCCTTGGAAAGCTGGGTTTGGTCATAGGGAGGCATCTGTTAGTATTTCCTCCTCCCTACCTCCTTCCAAAGTTTTGACTGTTCACACACACACACACACACACACACACACACACACACACACACGAGAGAGAGAGAGAGAGAGAGAGACAGAGAGACAGAGAGACAGAGAGACAGAGAGACAGAGAGACAGAGAGACAGAGAGACGAGACAGAGACAGACACATAGAGACAGAGAAAGAAGAGAGAAAAGAGAGAACACCTAAAACCCAGGCAAGGCCCACAGCCTAGGCCAGCAGAGGTACAGTCCCAGCCTTCTCCACAACTAGAATTTCTGCTGACTCAGCCCAACCAAGATCCAGGGTTTACCTGGAGGTGGAGCTAGACCCTTGTGTGGGTCAGGCACAGGCAACTGGCATGTTCCCACGGTGCTGTTGGCTCTAACCACAAGGGCTGGGAGGGGCAGAGTAACCCACACCAGGGCTTGGGCTGCAGGGCGTTTCTTCCCATTCCGGTTACGCCACTTAGAGTCCTGGGATTCCCAAGGAGCAATATTTAATTTTTGAGACAGTGTCTTGCTATGTACTCCAGGCTGACTTCAAACCCACAGCAATCCTCCTACCTCGGCGCCCCTTAAGGCTGGGCCAAGAAGCAGTTGGGGCAGGCTGAGAGGAAAAGGCATATTCCCTGTTCAACCACCAAAGCCCCTACCTCGGGTCTGTGGGCTGAGGAGTTCCTCTCAGAGTGTTCCGTGGCCTCAGTGCAAATGTTTGGAATACCCTGTATCTGGGATGTCAGTACTTTCCAGAGCAACACTATATGACGGGTTGAAATTCCCCATAAAACCAAATCACACCACATGTCCAACATAGCATCTGACATATTAAATCCAAAAGACTTTTTTTCAGGTTGTCTTTTCCCTGTCATGAAGAGCTTATATGTGAACTGAAATCCTGTTCTAACATAAATAAGACAGGGTCACTAGTCAGGAGTAATTCTAGTCTATAAGATACATCAAAGCACTCAGGAGGCAGAGGCAGGTGGATCTCTGTGAGTTCAAGGCCAGCCTGGTCTACATAGGGAGTTCCAGGACAGCTGGAGAGACCCTGTCTTAAAAAAAAAAAAAAAAAGGTAAACTCTATGAAGCAGGCAATATTGTCATCTTTTTTCAGACAGAGAAATGGAGACTTAGATTAATCAGCCACAATTACAGAGGTAACAATAGTGAGAACAAGGACTAGAATGGCAATCTCTGGGCCGGACACCAGGCTGTCTTTTGAAAGCTGAGAGAGGGCACAGGAGGCTTGCCTCAAGTCTACCCCAGCTGTGACTGGGTCCACTGGTTTCCTTCTAAGCTGCAATCGCATCAAACTTTGTAATCTCCAATATTTTTTAACTTTTAAATTACATTATTATCTACTTATTTTATTTATTGTATTTGCGCACTTACACCATGCAACTGTACATATGTGGGAAGTCAGAAGACAAGTCGTAGGAGCTGATTCTCTCCTTTCACTGTGTGGTCCTGGGGATTAGACTCAGGCTTTTAGGCTTGACAAGTGCCTTTATTCACTGAACCAACTCACTGGTCCCTCCAGTGATTTTTATTTGCATAACAATGGCAACAAGTTTCACAAAATATCTTTATACAGTGATGTACCCATATGCTGGCTGGGCCTTATTAAGTTGATTTTTGTGTCCCTTAGTGAACTATATTTGAGAAAATACTGCTCTAAGGTTCATTTTTTTTTTCTACAGTTTGGGCAGCTTTCAATAAGATGAACATGGGTCCAGTGTGGTGATGTAGTCCCAATACTGGAGAGGTAGAGGCTAATGGATCTCTGTGAGTTCAAGGCTAGCTTGGTCTGCATAATGAGCTCCAGGCCACCCAGGGCTACAAAGTGAGACTGTCACAACAACAACAACAACAACAACAACAACAAAAGAACAAAGCATAGAGGGAAGGCCACCATCCACAAGCCAAGGAGAGAGGCCTCAGGAAAGTTCTGCTGATGATCTTGAGTTTGGACTTCCTTCCAGCTTTCAAAATTGTGAACTGATTTCTATTGTTTAAATAGGTTCCTTAAAATCAGTCTCCCTTGACATATAAGATATATCTTTGTATGTGGTATATATGTATATGTATATGTGGATACACACGCACATCCTATTGGTTTCATTTCTCTATAGAGAACCCTTAGGAGTATGTCAGTCTTCCCCTACATGGTCATCCGATCTTGAATTTCAACCAAGACCCCTCTACAAACCCCAGAACACTGTCTACATGTGAAAGAAAGTAATCATACCTTATCTCTCCTATTTATTATTCACTTGTCTGCATTCTTCTTCTCTTATCCTTCCACCTCTCCCCATAGCCCATAAAACCTAAGGATCACTTTGTGCTCCATCTCCTTAACAACTGATGCAAAATAAGTGCCAAGCATAAAGTCAGCATCTAGCATAGATTCTTCAAGCTTTAAAGACCTGACTTACAGCAGTAGTTAAGCCTACAAGTTAATGAGTGAAGTCAGCCAGATTGAGACTATGGAGAAGTGAGAATATATATATACATATTCAGCTTTGAAGACCACCATTCACGGGGCTGGAGAGATGGCCTAGCGGTTAAGAGCGCCGACGCTCTTGCAGAGGACCCGGGTTCGATCCCCAGCACCCACATGGCGACTGAGAGCCCTCTGAAACTCCAATTCCAGGAGAACTCCAGTTTCAGGGGAATCCAACACCCTCTTGTGTCCTCTGCGGCATTGCACGACACGGGTGCACAAACTTGCATGCAGACAGTACATTCATACACATACAGAAATAAATAAAATTAATAAAAAAATTAAAAAAAAACTGCCATCACCAAATTTAATTTAAAAAAAGAAGACCACCATTCAGACCAATTTTTCCAAGAAAAGCCAATTATTTAGGCTTTTCTGTAAGTTCTTCCAATATTTTGTTTTTTTTTTGAGGCAGGTTCACGTGTAATGCAGGCCAACCTTGAACTCACTGTGTGGCTGCGGATAGCCTTGAACTTGCTATGTAGCTGCAGATAGCCTTGAACTTGCTATGTAGCTGCGGATAGCCTTGAACTCCTGGTTCTTTTGCCTCCACCTTCCAAGTGCTGGGATTCTACTTGTTCACCACAGCACTGATTTTTGGTTTGTTTGTTGTTTGACTTTCTTGTTTGTTTTGGTGTTGGTTTTGGTTTTGATAAAGTCTCTGTAGTCCTGGCTTGCTTGGAACTTATTATATAGACCAGGCTGACCTTGAATTCACAGAGATCCTCCACCTCCCAAGTGTTGAGATGAAAGGCATGCACCACAGCAGTTGGTGTCTCCCCATTTGTGTAAATATTTAGTCTCCAATCATATGTTCTTTTTAAATATTTTTTAATTTTTATTTAATATTTTATTTATTTATTTTTATTTCTTGGTGTTTTTGAGACAGCATCTCCCTTTAGGCCCAGCTAGCCTGGAGCTCGCTATGTACACCAGGCTGGCCTTGAATTCACAGAGATCCACCTGCCTCTGCCTCTCAAGTGCTAGGATTAAAGATGTGTACCACCACACCCAGCTTAAAGACGGTTCTTAGCCGCCATGTGGGCGCTGACAATCAAACCTGGGTCCTCTGCAAGAGCAGTCTGTGCTCTTAACCTCTGAGCCATATCTCCAGTCCCTAAATTTTTAAATTTAGGGCCCAGGTGTGGTAGCACTTGGGAGGCAGAGGCAGGCGGATCTCTAGGAGTTCAAGGCCAGGCTGGTCTACATAGGAAGCTCCAGGCCTGCTGGGACAAAAGGGAGATGCTGTCTCAAAAAGACCAAAAAAAATTTTGTCTTTTTTTTTTTTTTTTTTCAAAACAGTGTCTCCCAGTAGCCCCAGCTGTCTGGAACTCACTCTGTAGACCAGGCTGGCCTTGAACTCACAAAGATCCCGCCTGCCTCTGCTTCCCAAGTGCTAGGATTAAAGGTGTGTGCCACCATGCCTGGCAAAAAAATTCTTTTTAATTTATTTTATGCATATGAATATAATGCCTGCAATATGAAACATGCACTGGTGTCATGAAATCAACCGGAGGCAGAAAAGGTCAAACTCCCCTGAACTAGGCTGCGCTTCTCGAGCAGCCATGTGGATGCTGAGAAATGAACCTGGGTCCTCTACAAGAGCAGCAAGTGCTTTTAACCACTAAGCCACCTCTCCTGCCCATTCCAGTCACATTTCAAATAGTGTGGGCCAATAAAGCACAGGTCTAGTCAGACTCTGGCCTATGTACAGCCCCTTTCTTCCCCACCTGCGTGGACAGGCCAGTGGGCTGATAAGCAATCTGGTCTCAGAAGGAACAGGATTTCCAAGGGCGCATGGACTAAGGTACCCAGGGAGAAGGACAGGAAGGGAGGCCTTCACTGTGTGGGAGCATGGCTCATCCTCCCAGGATTAGACAACTCAGCAGAATCAGAGCCCTCACCCAGAATGTACAGTGGCAACAAGCACAGTGGAGCAGATGGCCTGTCCCTAATCTGTGTCGGTGAGGAACATCAAAAGAAGTGTCGGGGCTTGGTGCTGGAGAGATGGCTCAGCGTTTAAGAACACTGACTGCGCTGCCATGGTGGTGCACGCCTTTAATCCTAGCACTCGGGAAACAGAGGCAGGCAGATCTTTGTGAGTTCAAGGCCGGCCTGGTCTACAGAGTGAGTTCCAGGACAGCTGGGTCTACAGGAGAACCCTGTCTCGAAAAAAAAAAAAAAAAAAAAAACAGAACCAATCTGCTCTTGTAGAGAACCCGGGTTCGATTCCCAGCACCCACATGGAGGCTAAGAATGTTTTAGGCTAGGAGTGGTGGTGCATGCCTTTAATCCCAGCACTCAGAGGCAGAGGCAGGCAGATCTCTGTGAGTTCAAGGCTAGCCTGGTCTACATAGTGAGCTCAGGCCAGCTGGGATTAAAGGGAGACCCTGTCTCAAAAATACAAAAAAAATGTGTCTACTTTCTCCTGTTTTTGTTTCTGCCTCCTCTAAATCAGAGAGGTGAGAATCAGATGGTAATACTCAGAGATCTGAAAAGTGCTTGTGCACCTGTACACAAATCCAAAAGTACAATCTGCACAGGAGTATAGAAATAAGAGAAATGAATCTCTCAAATATTAGGTGAGAGAAGACAGTGCTGCTTAACTATGGTAGAAAGTGGTAATTATGGCCTGCATGTAATCCAAGTACTCAGGGGGCTGAGATTGGGTCTGACATGAGATCGAGGCCAGCCTGGGCTACTGAGTGAGACCCTGTTGAGAGACACAGAACTGTCCTTTATATAGAGGAATTAACATTTACTGAGTGCTTGCTATATGCCATGTATGTCTGTGTAGATGATTTCTTTGTAATCCTCACAAGAACCCTTGAGCTAGGAGTGGTGGTGCACACTGGTAATCTCAGCACTTGACAGATAAGGGATCAGGAGTTCAAGGACATCCTTCTACATTGTAAGTTTAAGACCAGCCTAAGCTACATGATACCCTGTCTGAAACAACAAATGAACCCTTGGGCAGTTGAAAGTAGCCATTAATTATCTTTACTTTGTAGAGGAGGAACTGAGGGTCAGAAAGACTGAGTCACTTTGCCAAGATTATATGAACAAGAAGTTTAATAGAGCCAGATTGTTTGAGATAATCATAGTGCATTTTAAGCTTTATATATATATATATATACATATACATATATAATACATATACATATATAATATACATTATATATAATATAACATATACAGCCCTTCTCTAAGTATTACCTGGCCTCCTGGAACTGCTGGGAAGAAAATGGGTCAGAGAAGGAGTCCAGGCCTAAGTATGAGTAGAGGTATCAGGAGGGAAGGAGAATATGGCAGAGTTGCAAGAAAGTAGCATGAAACGTGGGCTTGGCTGATCTCTGCATCTGTGCTCTCAGAGACACATGAAGGTCTTTAGGGTACACATGTGCCCCTCTGATGCTATGGGTGGGGGACTGAGACACAACAGTAGCATCACAGAGGGAGCTGAGCTCAAGAGGAGGGAACAGTAGAGGCCTCAGCTTGCTGTTCCCATCTCACCATTGGTTACTCCTAGTGACTGACTCTCATCGCCCCAGTTCCTCCTAGTCTCTCTCCTCCCTTTCTAGCCTGTTGGACTAAGCTGAATGAGAACAGAATTCCCTGTCACCCAACAATGTCACAGGAAAGATAGAAGGAGAACTGAAGTATGATTGCAGTGAAGTCTTTTAATTCTAAGTGGGCGGTGTACATGTCTAGTGAAGTCTGTATCTCTTACATAAAGGCTTATAACCAAATCACCTAAGCAGAAAGTCTTTACTTAAGGAAACCAGGTAAGAAAAGTCTAATCTATAAAACATTATTATTATTATGAATAACTAGTATTTTTTTTTTTGGTCTTTTTGAGACAGGGTCTCCCTGTAGCCCCAACTGGCCTGGAACTCACTTGAAGTTATAGAGATCTACCTGTCTCTGCCTCCCGAGTGCTGGGATTAAAGGCATGCGACACCATGCCCAGCATAAGTAGTATTTTTTTTTTATGTGTATGAGTGTACTGTCTGCATGTAGGTTGGTACACCTGTGTCGTGCAATGCAGCGGAAGTCAGAAGAGGGCATCAGATTCCTCCCCTGGAACTGGAGTTAAAGATGGTTCTTAGCCACCATGTGGGTGCTGGGAATCAAACCCGGGTCCTCTGCAAGAACAGTTGGCAATCTTAACTGCTGAGCCATCTCTCCAGCCCCATAAGTAGTATTTTTATAGCTATTATCAAAACACTAAGCTGGAGGCCAGCCGTAGTGGCATGTTCCTTTAGTCCTAGCACTTAAGAGGCAGAGGCAGGTGGATCTCTGTGAGTTTGAGGCCAGCCTGGTCTACATAGCAAGTTCCAGCTAACCAAAGCTACATAGTGAAACCCTGTTGTAAGCCAAACAAAGCAAAATGAAACAAAAGAAAAAACAAAAAACAGAACCAAACAATAACAACAACAACAACAGCAACAACAAAACACTAAGTGGGAAGGCATTCCAGGAAATGGAAGAGACTAGAGAATACCAGGGCCTCTGGAGCACATATGTCACTGGGATTTCTTTCAAGTACTGAGTATTTGGGGAGAGAACTGAGCTCAAGCAACAAGGCGTACTAAAGCCTTTCTTTTATACAGGAGCAACCAGAGAATTACTTCACTAGAGAAAAGACAGGAAGGAAGAGGGCTGAACGCAAGGACTTGTGAGGCTGAGCCCATCTCAGTTCCACTAACCCAACACTGCTCTTGTGCTAAGTTAACAGAATCCTGCTCTAATCAAGGTACAAGATTAAAGATTAGCATATATGAGGGATATCTTTGATTTTAAAGACAAGAAAGGTGCCAGTTTGCCAGAGAGCTTAGCATTATTTCGATTTAGCTTTTTTTCTTTTTTTTTGAGATGGAGTCTCGTGTAGCCCAGGCTGCCCTTCAACTTACTATGTAGACAAGGATGGACTTGAACACCCCCCATCCTCTTGCCTCTACCTCCCAAGTGCCGGTGGCATGCACCACCAAGCCCAGTGACTTCAGCTATTTTTATAGTTTTGACTTTTGTCTAAAAAAGTGAGTAGAGGCTGGGCGTGGTGGCGCACGCCTTTAATCCTAGCACTCAGGAGGCAGAGGCAGGTGGATCTTTGTGAGTTCAAGGCCAGCCTGGTCTACAGAGTGAGTTTCAGGACAGCTGGGGCTACAGGGAGACCCTGTCTCTAAAAAGCCAAAAAAAAAAAAAAATAGAGTACAATGACTGCTTCCCCAACAAACTAGCCACATCGCTGAAGTCCCAGCCAGCCCTCATCATTCTGAATGGGGAGAACTTGGGGAACATTGAAACTCCAAACAAAGGGATAAAGCAAATGCCATTCCAGGATCCGAGGGAACAAGGTTGTAGTGCCTCAGATTCCTAATCAGTGCGCATAACAATAGTTTTAGGGTGGGAGCACATGGGGCAGGGGACAGAGAGTGCTCCAGCTGTTTTTTTTTTTTCCTCTTTTATTTGTTTATTTTTAAGGGATTCTACAATATAATAACACAGTTGTTTTCAGATAACATTGATGTTACACAGTTTGCCATACAATTAGGTAATTGGTGCATTTTGCAAGTGTCTATGTCCAAATTTTGAACAACCCAAGGTTCCCATAGTCCAGTTGGTGATGCTTGTATGCACAGGCATGTTGATCAATTAGGAGTCCAGTCTATATTGCTGTAGTCCATGATTCACCCCTATCTCTCCGCAGCCCTTACATTCTACCATGCCTCCTCTTCTGCAATTTGTCCCCTAGGCTTTGGGAAAGGGGCACAAGTGGGTGAAAAGAAAACAGTCTACTTTCTTTGGAGTTGTCATTTTGGACTCTAGTCTGTTCAGGTTGTTTCCCTTCATGGGTTGACAGCTGTTCCAGTGATACCTTTTTAGTCATACTAACAAAGCTCAAGCAATTGGATGTGCAGGCATTTACCATCCAAGCATCTGTGTCTATGCTCACAGCTCAGCTTGCCATAACAATTAGTACTGCTTAAATGCCTGTACAGCTGTTGACTTCTTGCTGTAGGAACTGAATCTCAATGCAGGCATGATGCAGTGTTTCAACTGTTGGACCTTCAAAATCTCACTGGTCGTCATATTCCTGTGGCTCTGCATCACTCTGAAAGTCCCCGAGGAAACTGAATATTCCCAAAATGTGGTGACTATTATTTGGGAAGTTGGGTGGGAATAGGAAGGACAGGCAGGTTGCCAAAGGCACCTGGGATTTCTTTCTGTGCCTTTCCACCCAAGAGCAGAAAGCTCCAAGTGGAATTAGTGTATGATCTGGACCCATTAGTCCATAAATAAGCTCCATTTATTTTACATGTTTCTTAAGGTAAGGAAGAAAACAAAAACTACCTGAGCCTTGGATCTTCCGGCCAATGGCCAGGCATTGTGCTGGGCTCATTCTAGCAGAGTGAGTCACTCCACCTCTTTCCCTAAAAAACCCTATGGGAAGTCAGGAGGAAGACAAGCTATTCTTTTCATGAGAGGATGTACCTTTTTGCCTTTGTCAGTGGCCCAGGTGGTCAGTTATGAAGGTCAGAAGACCACTAGATCACTAGATGACTGGCAATCCATCGCCTTCAACTTTTTGGAAGAAAAACAGCAGAGAGGAAAGAGAGTGCCAAGGAGAGGGAGGGATAAAATATCCCAGGGGGAGTAAGGGACATCAGGGGAGGAAAGGTAACTAGGAAGGGCAGGGAGGAAAAAGACAGAGCTGTGTCCAGGATCCTTTGAATCTGACCGATAATTCTCTTCCAGGTCCCAAGACATTTATGTATCAGGGGAACGAGGATGGAGAGACAGTTGGTTTTGTTTGTTTTTTGGTCTTTTTGAGACAGGGTCTCCCTGTAGCCCCAGCTGTCCTGGAGCTCACTCTGTAGACCAGGCTGGCCTCAAACTCAAAAAGATCCACCTGCCTCTTCCTCCCAAGTGCTGGGATTAAAGAGGGTACCACCATACCCAGCAAGACAGTTGTTTTAAATTCTTCATAAAATTTTATGTGTTTGAGTGTTTTGCCCAAATGTATGTAATGTACCACATACATACAATGCCCACAGAGGGCAGAAGAGGGTATTGGATCCCTTGGAACTGGACTTATGGATTGTTGTTAGCCACCATGTGGGTGCTGGGACCCAAACCTGGGGTCCTCTGCAAGAGCAGCCAATAATCTTAACTGCTGCTGAGCCATCTCTCCAACCCCAAGACTATTGTTTTAAATAGACAGAATCAGGGGCTGGAAGGATTACTCAACACTTGCTGTCCTTTCAAAAGACCCAAGTTCGGGGCTGGAGAGATGGCCTAGCGGTTAGGAGCGCCGACCGCTCTTGCAGAGGACCCGGGTTCGATCCCCAGCACCCACATGGCGGCCGAAAACCGTCTGAAACTCCAATTCCAGGAGAACTCCAGTTCCAGGGGAGTCCGAGACCCTCTTCTGACCTCCGCGGCATTGCACGACACGGGTGCACAGACCTGCATGTAGACAGTACATTCATACACATACGGAAATAAATAAAATTAAAAAAAAAAAAAAAAGACCCAAGTTCACCTCCCAGAACCCATAAGGCTCCCAGGAATCTGATGCCCTTTTCTGCCTTCTTTAGGCACCAGCACCCATGACCTGAGTGTCATACACTCAGCTAGATAGATGATTGATAGATAGACAGATAGATAGATAGATAATCATTAATAGTTTATGGTTTATATGTTATATATAATATATAAACAAAATAAATCTTTAAAAAATAGTTGGAATCAGAAAAATAAAAAAATAGGGGAATCAACATATTAATCACATACATTTCTGAACATTACTCATCTACAAGACCATACATGTTCACACTGGTAAATAAGGAACATGAATTTTTGTGTAAATTAGTTTTTTTGGGTTTTTTTTGGTCTTTTTGAGACAGGGTTTCCTTTTAGTCCCAGCTGGTCTGGAGCTCACTTGAGCTAGTGTAGTTTAGTTTAATTTGGGGGAAAGCCTTGGTCCCTTCCAGAAGAGGGTGTCATATCCCCGCCTGGAGCTGGAGTTACAGGCCTTCTTTCTAGCCCCATTTCCTAATCTTTTGAGCTTCCTTCCCCCCCACCTCTCTCCATTTTTCTTTCTTTTCTTTTTTTTTTCTTTCTTTTTTTGAGATAGGGTCTCACTATGTAGCCCAGACTCAGGAGAATTCTCCTGCTTCAGCCTCTGTAGTACCAAGAATGGATTATAGGCATGCCTCACCATCCTTTTGGTCACAGCATACACTGACATTGTCTCTATTTTGCCTCCTGTTAGCATGGCTGACAGTGGAGATCACCTCAGTGTCAAGAAAGGATCAAAGGGGCCTTATGAACACACTGGCCTCTCTATACCATGCCTCTTCTGAATCTGAGCAGGAACAGATCATAGTGGTAGTCCACCTGGCTGATTCCAACTTCACCTGGCTGAAACTGTTGCCAATATTTCAAGCCTCTACAGCTCCCAGATCTCGGCCAAGTGACTGCTACTGATCCATGCTCCACCTGATGCTTACCCAACTGCATGTGGTATTCAGAATGAAACCTGCATGGGCCAGTTCTACTCCAAGCAGAATATAGATCATGCTTTTCTCATGAGCTTTGCCACAAATCTCTCTACTTATTTCCTGTTAATAGAGGGGACTATGTCTTTTGTGACCCCAGTTTTGTCACCCATATTGACTCAAAGGTGACTACCATGAAGCCCAACACATGGGTGCTCCTGGAGTTCTCAAAAATAGGCTTTGTTGGCAAACTCTTCCACAGCAGTGACCTTCCACTTCTGACCCATTTGCTGCTCCTCTTCCACAAGAAGAGACCTCTCAGCAAGCTGATCATTCATTTTCTTACCCTTCTGGCCCAGCCAAAATCACTCTGCAGACCATTCCTCTTCTACCGCAAGCTACGCAACTCTGTTTTTAATGCTAAGATCAAAACTGGCTTAGCCAGGCGCGGTGGCGCATGCCTCTAATCCCAGCACTTAGGAGGCAGAGGCAGGTGGATCTCTGTGAGTTCAAGGCCAGCCTGGTCTACACAGTGAGTTCCAGGACAGCTGGAACTGGGGCTACAGGGAGACCCTGTCTCACGGTATCAGCCCTTGTAGTCCTGATACATTCCCTGGAGCTGTTTTCACAAACTTGAAAGTCTCCGGTGTTCATTTCCCCTGAGAGATCTCCACTGTGGATTAGTCATACTTTTGGACCTATGATGTTAGTGCTGGGAACCATTGACAGTGACTCTGAACCATCCAGACAACCTAAGAAGAGTGCAAGTGAGAACAGGCTCCACTCTGGACGGACGGTACATCTGGCAAAAGGACAGGTAGAGCTAGGCTTCAAGCCAGAGGGGATGCCACAAGACTGGACCAGCTTTCCCCTGCAAGGCTACCTCATGCAAGGGCAGTTGGACCAGGAGATCATTCTGAAAAACATGGGGTATCAAGAGAGCTGTGTGAGGCTGGTAGTAAACGCTAAACAGGTCGATGGTGTCCTGATCAGGCATATCTACTTCTGGAAGGAAAAAGTCGATCAGAGTTGATGGTATATCAAGGTATGAAAAATTAAAATCTTGAAGCCATTTCACTGTAGCATGTGTGATATAGGAGACATTCAAAGGGAAGAGCTGTCGGTCTTTTAGTGCCACCAGCATGTTAGGGGACAGTCTTTCCTTTTTCACCCAAACAAGCCAGTCTAGTAGGATTTATTTTACTTGGGCAAATGCAACTTAGGCATGTAAGCAAAACACAAAAATAAAATGAAAATGTAAAAGCAGGTGCTTCACAGTTTCTTGAACTGGCTTTTAGAGGAATGGTCTTTATATCTCTTGGTAGCCAGTTCCTGCTAAGTATGGCCAAGGCCAGGCAAGACAGGCTCTGGCTCCCCAGATGAGCCTGGGGAAATCTTTAGAGTCCATCACTCCTGGAGACTGGAGAAAAGCCTCAATAGCTGATGAGTGCCACAACTGAGGACCTCACCCTGGCCCCCCACCCCAGCACTCCCCAGCATCACCAACCAAGAACTACCCCATGCCTTTTTATATTTTATTATTATTATTATTATTTTATTATTATTGGTGTTTTGAGACAGGGTCTCCTTTTAGTCCCAGCTGGCCTGGAACTCACTTTGTAAACCAGGCTAGCCTTGAACTCACAGAGATCCATCTGCCTCTTCTTCCCTAGTGTTGGGATTGAAGACGTGCACCACCATGCCCAGCTTCCATGCCTTTTTATAGAGAGAAGGTCTCACTCTGTATCACAGGCTAGCCAAAGTCCAAGATAGCCTCAGATTTAGAGCAACCTGCTGCTTTAGCTTCTCTAGTGTTTGGATTACAGACATGTCCAATTCCCCTTTTGATTTCATCAATTTAATTTAATTTAGTTTAATTTTTGTCTTTTTGAGACAGGGTCTCTCTTTAGTCCTAGATGGCCTGGAGCTCACTCTGTAGACCAGGCTGGCCTTGAATTCACAGAGATCCACCTGCCTCTGCCTCCCTCACCATTTTATTTTACTTTTTACTTTATTATTTATTTATTTATTTATTTATTTATTTTATTTATTTATTTATTTTTGGTCTTTTTGCGACAGGGTCTCCCTGTAGCCTCAGCGTCCTGGACTCGCTCTTGAGACCAGGCTGGCCTTGAACTCACAAAGATCCACTGCCTCTGCTCCCACGTGCTAGGATTAAAGATGCATGCCACCACGCCCGGCACCATTTTATTTTTTGAGGCAGAATCATACTATATAACTCTTCTTCCAGGTTTTTCATTCATCAAAACTGTTGAGTTTCTACTAGGTGTACCTAGGAAGGGGGTCTCAGTATTAATGAAGCTAAGGTTCTGATGGGTAATGGAATAAATCAGACTCTCTGGTTACTAAGACTCAATGGAAAATACAAAAACTTTGGTGTTAGCCGGGTGTGGTGGTGCACGCCTTTAATCCCAGATTGTAGGTGAGCAGGTGATTCTGTATTCAAGCAGCCTAGTCTACATAGTGAGTTCCGGACAGCTGGGGCTACAGGGAGAACCTGTCTTAAAAAGACAAAAAAACAAAACAACAACAACAAAAACTTTGGTGTCACCCAAACGTGGGTTTTAATTTCAGCTCTACTTACTAAAGATCTTATTAAAGATGTGATTAACCGGGGCTGGAGAGATGGCCTAGCGGTTAAGAGCGCCGACCGCTCTTGCAGAGGAACCGGGTTCGATCCCCAGCACCCACATGGCGGCCGAGAACCGTCCGAAACTCCAATTCCAGGAGAACTCCAGTTCCAGGGGAATCCGACGCCCTCTTCTGACCTCCGCGGCATTGCACGACACGGGTGCACAGACCTGCATGCAGACAGTACATTTATACACATACAGAAATAAATAAAAAATTAAAAAAAAAAAATAAAGATGTGATTAACCATGCCAAGCCAGTTTCACCAACTGTAAAACAGGGTTCCATTAACCAGGCAGTGTTGGCAGGTGAATGAGAGGAAGACGTACGCGAGGCCAGCGGTCCTCAGTGGCCGTCGAGCACAGAACCCTCCTCTGCTCTTGTTCTCTGATAAAGGGCTTCAGGGCAGCTGCACACTCAGCTTGGGCCTTTGGGTTCCCTGCTCACTGGGCTTGAAGAGGGACCTTCACACAGGCCCAGGCAGGTCAGATGCCAGCCCCGCCCCAGGTGAGAGGTGATTTTTCCCATAGAAAGTAAGATTCTACACTTTCTGGTTGGGTTACTTTAAGAACCTGGATATAGGAGATGTAATGTTGTCACAGAGAGGGCTACAAGACAGGACAAAGAAATCCAGATTTCCTGGGTCTCCTAAAAGCAATTGTCACCCTCCCTCCATATGACATAGATGGTCATCTGTCTGGTAGGAGAAACTAGGGTAGAGTGATGTTGTCTGGATATGTGAGAGACCACTGCAATCAGACAGATAACATCTCCACAGGGTTGCTATGACAATCAAATGTGACTAAGGTGTAAGGGCTTAGAATTGTAAAGCAAAATATATCATGTTTTAAATTTCTTTTTGGTCTTTTTGAGACAGGGTCTCCCTTTAGTCCCAGCTGGCCTGGAGCTCGCTATGTAGACCAGGCTGGCCTTGAACTCACAGAGATCCGCCTGCCTCTACCTCCCGAGTGCTGGGATTAAAGGCATGCGCCACCATGCCTGACTAGCAAAATATATCAATGGGGGTCATAACATCACCCAATTTAAAGTCTCTTAGAGATTGTCCCCTAGCTGTTGGGATGCAAACCTTTTGTTTGGTCTTTTTGAGACAGGGTCGCCTTGTAGCCCAAGCTACCTTTGAACTCACAGAGATCTGCCTGCCTCTGCCTCCCAAGTGGTGGGATTAAAGGCATGTGCCACCACGTCTGGCCGCAAACATTTTTAACACAGCGCCTTGCTGGGCTCAGGCTAACCAACATCTGAACATGGTTCTTTCGGTTTTCTGGGAGCCTTTGCTTTTTGCATGGGCCGTTTTAGGACCTGAACCTCCGTAGTCTGGCTTCTCAGCTCCTTGCTCCACCCCCTTCCCCAAGGCCAGGCCGGCTGTTTCTTGTTTCCTCTGAACCTTCATCTTCCATCTTGCACACTTCTAAATAAGTAGGCCTGTTTAAGGTTCATAAGCCCTCAGTCCCCAAAGTTTCCTGAGGACAGAGACCACGTCTCAAGTATACACATCGGTGGATACTTGAAGCCTCACAGAGAATTTGACACACAGTGGGCATTTTATCTGAAAGAAAAAGACAGAATCAGAGGCAGCTAAATCTCCAGTTTCTAGACTCTCCTTAACCCCAAGCCTGAGACAATCACAAGCGACCCCAACCCACACACTCAGCCAAATAAGTACCTGTCCTGTCAGAAGAATCCAGAGAGTTGTGTTCCCCTTTGTCCCTGTCAAAAGTCAACATTTAGTCACATGCGGTTTCCTTCCAGATTCCTTCCCTGGAACTTAGCCCATGTCACCTTAGCTTGGGGTGTTCTGTGAAATGGATACTCACCTGTCACCAAGGTGCCAAGGACTCCCATACTCTTCCTGTTAACCACAGGGCAACATCTGGTGTTCCAGACATAGCTGTGCGCTGTCGAACTGTTCTAGGTGTCAGAGCAGGGACAAGTTCCTGCATCAGTTTTTTCACCTGTAATATAGGGATACTGCCTAACAAAATGGCTGGAATCATGAGCCATCCAAATTACTGTCTGTGCCAGACGCTGTACTAAGCACTTCCACGACTCTTCTTGGTACCGCTCAGGACAACAGGATCTATTTATCTTATTTCACCTTTGAGGTGTAATTGAAGCATGGAGGATGAGTGAAGCGCACAGCATGCTCACACCACTGTTAAACTGTGTGAACCTGGTAAGCTCCTGCCGAGTCCCAGCCTCAAGCCCAGCAGCCGTGCTCCCCGCCCTCCCTCTGTTCTTTCAAGTTATAGGGCAGGACAAGTGCTAAGTAGGTTGAGGTTATCTAGATCCAAGTTCGGTCAGCAGCTGTTGTGTTCCAAAGCTCACTCAAAGTTTGTGCATTTGTGATCATGTCTGAGACACGGATGCAGAAACTCTTTCCTGAGTAATGAACTCCCACCTCCTTGGCCACCGTACTTATCTTAGTAGCCACAGGGACGATGGAACAAGAAGCAATTACAGGGCTGTCAGTGCTGGTCTATGGCAGAGTACTTGCCTAATGTACACAAGGCCTTGGATTCAATTCCCAGGACAGGGGTGGCAGTGAGGGGGTGGAGTGTGGTTCTGACAATTAAAATGTATTCAGCAGCTGGAGAGATGGCTCAAAGGTTAAGAACACTGACTGCTCTAGCAGAGGACCCAGGTTTAATTCCCAGAACCGTCTTTAAGTCGGGCGTGGTGATGCACGCCTTTAATTCCAGCACTGGGGTGGCAGAGGCAGAGTTCAAGCCCAGCCTGGTCTACAGCGTGAGTGAGACAGGGAGACCCTGTCTCAAAAAGACAAAAAAAAAAAAAAACAAAAGGTATTTTTTT
>VZQC01005068.1:1824405-1905867 GCA_009823505.1 Rhizomys pruinosus | reverse complement strand
TCTCTCTTTAGCCCCAGCTGGCCTGAAACCCACTATGTAGACCAGGCTGGCCTTGAACTCACAGAGATCCTACTGCCTCCCAAGTGCTGGGATTAAAGGCATGCACCAACCATGCCCAGCCCCAAGAAACAATTTTTAAAATATTTTAGAAACATTTATTCTTATTTTATGTGTATGAGTGCTATGCATACATATGTGTAAGTGCACCCATGTCATGCAATGCCCTTGGAGGACAGAAGAGTCAGACCCCTGGAACTGGAATTAGGGATGATTGTTAGCTTGCCATGTGGGTACTGGGATTCGAACCTGGATCTTCTGCAAGAACAGCCAGTACTCTTAATTGCTGAGCCCATAAGGAACAATTTTTAAAATATGCACCAACTATCTGATCCCACTGTTTCCTCAAATGCCTGGGGCCCTAGAGAAGTGGTTATCAACACTGAGTATACATGTGCTTCATTCAGGAAGGTCATTTTTATTTTATTTATTTATTTATTTATTTATTTATTTTTGAGACAGGGTCTCCGTTTAGTCTCAGCTCGCTATGTAGACCAGGCCAGCCTTGAACTCTGCCTCTGCCTCCCAAGTGCTGGGATTAAAGGTGTGCGCCACCACGCCCGGCCTAAGACAGTTCTTAGACACCTTGTGGGTGCTGGGAATTGAACCCGGGTCCTCTGCAAAAGCAGTCAGTGTTCTTAACTACTGAGGCATCTCTCTGGCCCCTAGGGGGGTCATCTTTAAAGGGAGGAGAGGCTGGAGAGATTGCTCTTGCAGAGGACACAGGTTCAGTTCCAGCACTCATATGGTTACTGTCTATAACTCCAATTTTAGGGGATCCTATATCCTTTCTCACTGGCAGCAAGCATGCATGTGATACATATACATACATGAAGGCAAAAACTCATGCACAGATAATAAAAATTATTTTTATAATCTCTTTTTGGGCTGGAGAGATGACTCAGCAGTTAAGAGGTTTGATTCTTAGCACCCACATGGCAGCCAAGAATGGTTTTAGGCTGGGCGTGGTGGCTCACACCTTAAATCCCAGCACACCTTTAATCCCAGTGCTCGGGAGGCAGAGGCAGGTGGATCTCTGTGAGTTCAAGGCCAGCCTGGTCTATATAACGAGCTCCAGGCCAGCTGGGACTAAAGGGAAACCCTGTCTCAAAACAAACAAACAAACAAACCCAAAACAAAATCTCTTTTTTTTTTTTTTTAATTTTATTTATTTCTGTATGTGTAAGTACTGTCTGCATGCAGGTTTGTGCACCCGTGTCGTGCAATGCCGCGGAGGTCAGAAGAGGGTGTCGGATTCCCCTGGAACTGGAGTTCTCCTGGAATTGGAGTTTCAGACGGTTCTCGGCCGCCATGTGGGTGCTGGGATCGAACCCGGGTCCTCTGCAAGAGCGGTCGGCGCTCTTAACAGCTAGGCCATCTCTCCAACCCCAAAATCTCTTTAAAAAAAAAAAAAGCCACGTCTTGAGCAGGGCATGGTGCTTTAGTCCTCGTGCTCAGGAGACAGAGGCAGGCAGATCTCCATGAGTTCAAGGCTAGCCTGGTTTATATAGCAGGTTCCAAGCCAGCTGGGGCTGCAGGGAGACCCTGTTTCAAAAAGGAAGAAAGAAAAAAAAACATGTGTAAAGGCTCATGCCTTTAGTCCCAGCACTTAGGATGCAGAGGCAGGTGGATCTCTGTGAGTTCCAGGCCAGCCAGGTGTACATAGTAAGACCCTGTCTTAAAAAGATAACAAGTAGCCTGGTGTGGTAGCTCACACCTTTAATCCCAGCATTTGGGAGCCAGAGGCAGGCAGATCTCTGTGACTTCAAGGCCAGCCTGGTCTACAGATGGAGTTCCAAGCAAGCTGGGGCTACAGGAAGACCCTGTCTCAAAAGACACCAAAAAAAAAAAAAAAAAAAAAAAAAAAAAAAAAAAAAAAGATATATTGTAAAAAATAAAAAATTAAGCTTGGGCTCACTCTGAGCCAAGCTCCTGGGTAAAACCCAAACACTGGAATTTCCTAAAAAGCTGTCTCCCTGATCCTAATCCTAATATGCAAATAGAGTCCTCCCAGCCAGCTTTAGCATCACCTGCCACTGGGTTTGAAATGCTTTACTTCAGACAATCTGAGTCAGAAACTTGGGGTGGGACCAGTAAGTAATTTGTGGGTACAAACCCTCCAGAGGGTTCTGATCTAGGCCGAGCAACTCTCATGGAGCCTGAAGTTTTGAAGCTGAAAACAAACAGGATTGTCTTCTCGGTGTGCCCTGGAAAGAGGGAGTTAAGCAGCTTCCCATCAAGTTCTTGGCAGTCAAGTGGGACAGTGTCACCTGTCCATCTCTGATCCTCTCTTCCTGTTGTCTGTCAGCTCATAGACAGTCTTGTGGTATCTACTACCAAGATGGCCACGATTCTTCTCATTCTAGTGCATGCCTGTCATGGGGGGTGGGAGGTTGAGCTAGGTGTGATGACACATGACTGTATCCCAGCATTTGAGAGGATGGTTTGAGTTCAGCCTGGGCTACATAGTGAAACTGTTTCAAAAAACAGGAGGAATTTTTCCTTGTAACTTGCTAGGGACTGTAAGAAAATAGCAAACATCAGATGGTTTAAGACAGAAATTTAGGGCTTGCCCTTCTGAAGTTTCAGTCTTAGGTCAAAGTGTCCACAGGGCTGTTTTCTGAGGGTGCAGTTCCAGGCCTGCTTTCCCAGCATGACTCCAACTTTCTTTTTAATTATTATTTATTATTTTATGTGTATGAATTATGAATGTACTGTCTGCATGTAGGTCTGTACACTCATGTTGTGCAATGCTGCAGAGGTCAGAAGAGGGTGTTGGATTCCCCTGGAACTGAAGTTAAAGACAGTTCTTAGCCTCCACGTGGGTGCTGGGAATTGAACCCGGGTCCTCTGCAAGAGCAGTCGGTGCTCTTAATGGCTGAGCCATCTCTCCAGCCCAACTCCGACTTTCAAATGGCATTCTTCTGGTGTGCACATTGTACTCAGTTTCTGGGAACCATCCCTTGAACGTGATACTTTTACTCCTGCTCCCCACACCTCACCATCCCCTGCTTTTTTAAAAAGAAAGACAGGGTTGGGCTGGAGAGATGGCACATCAGTTAAAAGCACCAGCTGCTCTTGCAGAAGACGAAGGTTCAGTTTCCAGCACCCACATGGTGGCTAACAACCATCCTAACTCAAGTTCCAGGGGAACCCAATAAACTTCTGACTGCTATGGGCATTACGTGACATGAGTACACCTACCTCCATGCAGGTATAACACTCATACACATAAAATATTAAAAAACAAAACCAAGCAGACACACACACACACACACACACACACACACACACACACACACACAGTGCTTCTAAAAACCTTCTAACAAAAACCCACAACAAACAAAGAACAAATGCCACACCCTGCCCTTTAAGGTTCACACACTCACACACTTTGGGGCCTTTTGTTTGGATAATGAGACAGAGATGCCAGCCCATGAACACACAGCCTATTTGCCACCACCCTCCCTTGCACCTTAAGCACCAGTATCAGGAAGCTACTTGGTTCTAGGACAGTACACTGGGTTCTCTGTCTTCTTCCTTCCTGAGCTGTCTTGCCCACCATTCAGCTCTCAAGATCCTGTCAGGAACCCCACCATCTGCTCTGCTTCTGGACTTGACATTTTTACTCAGAGTGATTACATCATAATGTGATTTGGTTACCTGCAATAGTGACCTCTTCCTCTTTGTTTCCTATTAAGCCCAGGTTCAGAAGGCAAGTAGGTCTCATGCCCCATCTGCTAGAGACCCTTGGAAGTGGCCATGCAAGGCAGTTCTAGCATGTCATCAGGGCTCAGGAGAACACAGATGGTGGATGCCACTTGGTGGATCTGCCATATAAGTCTTGATGGTTCTTTGCCATCCCCCTGGAAGAACCAGGAAAATAGTGAATAGTGGCTAACTCCTTTCTTTTTGTGAGGGCTGGGTTTGATTGCCAACTTAATAATATCTAGAATCACCTAGCAGACACAACTTTAGTTGTCTCAGTAAGGCCCTTCCAGGGAGGTTTAACGACGGAGGGAAGACATCCCCTGAATGTGGGTGGCACCCTCTCATAGACTGTGGTCATAGACTGATGAAAGGGGAACAGGAGAAAGTGAGCCAGGTCCCAGCAGTCCTCGCCCTACTTGCTGACCGTGGACGCGATGTGCCCAGCTGCCTCACACCCCTGGTGCCACACCTTCTCCATGGCAATGGACTGTATCTTCTTTAAGTTGTTTTTGTTAGATATTTTGCTCAAGCAACAAGAAAGTAACTAATAGGCTTTTTGGAAAGTTTGTTTTTGTTTTTGTTTTTAATATCTGTAGAGCCCAGAAGGGATCATATCTAGTTTCTGACTACATGGGTACTAGAACCTTAACCCAGGTCCTCAGCATGAGTAGCCAGTGCTCTTAAACACTAAGCCATACCCCAGCTCCTTGTTTTGTGTCTCCCTGTGGAGCTAAGGCTGACCTTGACCTTGCAATCTTCTGCCTAAGTGCTAGGATTACAGATGAGCTCACCTTTCCTGTTTCATGTGAATGCATAAAATAGGAATTCGTATAACTTTTTGTTTGTTTTTATTGTGGTATTGGAGATCAAACACAGGGCCTTGCATGCACTAGGCAAATGCTCTACTACTTAGCTACATCTCAATCAGAATTTTTCACTTGTTTTGGTCTTTTTGAGACAGCTTCTCCCTATAGTCCCAGCTGGCCTGGAACTCACTATGTAAAGCAGGCTGGCCTTGAACTCAGAGATCCATCTGCCTCTTCTTCCCTAGTGTTGGGATTAAAGGTGTGTACCACCACACCTGGATAGAATATTTCATTAAAAAAGTTTATTGCTACTTGGAAGGCAGAGGCAGGCGGATCTTTGTGAGTTCAAGGCCAGCCTGGTCTACAGAGTGAGTTCCAGGACAGCTGGGACTACAGGGAGACCCTGTCTCAAAAAGACCAAAAAAAAAAAAAAAAAAAAGTTTATTGCTGAGCTTGGTGGCACACGCTTTAATCCAGCACTTGGAGGCAGAGGCAGGCAGATTCTAGGAGTTCAGAGGCCAGCTTCTAAGAGCAAGCTCCAGGCCCGCTGGACTAAAGGGAGACCTCTGTCTCAAAGAATACCCCCCAAAAGTTTATTATTTTTACTTTTGTTGTATGAGTGATGTGGCCTGCATGTGTGTAAGTGCACCTGTGTCATATGTCGTGTAATGCCAAGGAGGCCGTTGGATTCCCCTGGAACTGAAGTTACTAACGGTTGTTAACCCCATGTGAGTGCTGGGAGTTGGACCAGGTCCTCTGCCAGCACTCTGAACTGCTGAGCCATCTCTCCAGCCCTGCTTTCTAGTGTTTTTGAGATAGGGTCTCTTTGTAGCCCAGCTGGCCTCCATCTTATGAAGATCTGCCTCCCAAGTGCTAGGATTAAAGGCGCACACCACATGTCTGCAGAAAATGTTATTTTTATAATTAAAAATATTTTTTTTTTTTTATTCGTGTGATGTGTGTGTAGCAGTATCACAGCACACACGTGAAGGTCAGAGACCAATTTGAGGGAATTGTTTCTTCCCCCCAACTTTGTGGGTCCCAGGAATTAAACTCAGGACATCAGGTCCACAGCAAGCACCACTACTCTCTGAGCCATCTCCATAGCTCCAGAATTTTTCTACTGGAAGTTAAAAATAGAAGCAAAGGTAGCCAGGCCTGGTGGTGCACGCCTTTAATCCTAGCACTCAGGAGGCAGAGGCAGGCAGATCTTTGTGAGTTCAAGGCCAGCCTAGTCTACAGAGTGAGTTCCAGGACAGCTGGGGCTATAGGGAGACCCTGTCTCAAAAAGACAAAAAAAAAAAAAAAGGAGCAAAGGGAGGAGGACTACAGCTCAGTTCACAGAATGCAAGCCTAGCATGCAAGCAGCCCTGGGTTCACTGTCCAGACATGGCAGTGCATCCCTGTAATCCTAGCACTCCGGAAGGAGGATGGGAAGCTCACCACCCGTAACATAAGAAATTCAAGGGCAAAAAACAACAACAACAAAAAAAACAAAAAATAAAAAATAAAGAAAGAAATAAAAGAAATTCAAGGGCAGCTTGGGACACTAGATCCTGCCTCAAAAACAAAACAAGGTCCTGGGTTCAAGCCTAGATCTAGGAAATCAAAAACAAAGGGAGATCATGTTGTATGTGGGGGGGGGGAGCAGTTAAGAGCGCTGGGTGATCTTGCAGAGAACCTGGGTTCCCAGCACCACATGGTGGCTAACAACTATAACTCCAGTTCCATGGGCATTGGGCGACACAGGTACACTTACATACATGGAGGCAATATACATACAAAAATAAAAATAATTTGGGCTGTAGAGATAGCCTAGTGGTTAAGAGCACCGACCCCTCTTGCAGAGGACCCGGGTTTGATCCCCAGCACCCACATGGCGGCTGAGAACCATCTGAAACTCCAATTCCAGGAGAACTTCAGTTCCAGGGGAATCTGACGCCCTCTTCTGACCTCCACGGCACTGCACGACACGGGTACACAAACCTACATGCAGATAGTACATTCATACACATATGAAAATTAATAAAATTAAAAAATAAAAATAATTTGGGTTTATTTATTTTTTTAAAGGTATGCACCACCATCCCCAGCAGAATCTTATTTCTTTTTTTTTATTAATTTATTTTTTATGCGTATGAGTGTACTGTCTGCATGTATGTTGGTGCACCCATTCCCTGCAATGCCTCAGATGTCAGAAGAGGACGTCCGATTCCCATGAAATGTGGGTGCTGGGAATTGAACCCGGGTCCTCTGCAAGAGCAGTCGATGCTCTTAACCATTGAGCCATCTCTCCAGACCTGTTTGTTTGCTTTGAGACCGGGTCTCACTGTGTAGCCCTGGCTGGCCTGGAACTCACTACATAGATCTGGCTGGCTTAGAGCTCACAGTGATCCATCTGCTTCTCCCCCTTCCCCCACCCCCACACACCAAGTGCTGGGATTAAAGATGGGCACCAGCACACCAGGCTGGCCTTGAACTCACAGAGATCTGCCTGCGTCTGCTTCCTGAGTGCTAGGATTAAAGGCATGTGCTAACATGCCTGTCTTAAAGCCGGTTCTTAGCCACCACGTGGGTGCTGGGAATTG
Organism: Rhizomys pruinosus; assembly: GCA_009823505.1. Lineage (NCBI taxonomy): Eukaryota > Metazoa > Chordata > Mammalia > Rodentia > Spalacidae > Rhizomys > Rhizomys pruinosus. The sequence continues at coordinate 1,898,705 of VZQC01005068.1, read as the reverse complement.
AACCTGGGTCCTCTGCAAGAGCAGTTGGTACTCTTAACCAATAAGCCATTTCTCCAGCCCAGAGCTGTACTTTCTGAGGTCTCTCCTCTGCCTTTTATACCCTCCACACAGAATTCTACATCATACCTCAGCTTGAGCTACCCAAGACTCCAACCACTCAAGGTTCAGCTTCCTAGGTTCCAGATCAACACCTTCAAGTTCGAAAGCAGTTTGGTTGGTCCCCAGCCACCAGAATGTTCTGTCTGTTCTGGGCACAATTGTGAATTGAGTCTTTCCTTATGATTCAACTGCTCAAGCACCAACCAGGACACCTGACAAAGAACTGTATTTGGAGATGGGACCTTTAAAGAACTACCTAAGGCGAAAAAATCATACGGTCATATGGATAGGTGTCCTAATTCAGACCAGAGTCCTTTTAAGATTAAGTTCAGCCGGATGTGGTGGTGCACGCCTTTAATCCCAGCACTCAGGAGGCAGAGGCAGGTGGATCTCTGGGAGTTCAAGGCCAGCGTGGTCTACAGAGCAAGCTCCAGGCCAGCTGGGACTAAAGGGAGACCCTGTCTAAAAAAAAAAAAGAATAAGTTCGGGGGGCTGGAGAGATGGCTCAGCAGTTAAGAGCACTGGCTGCTTTTGCAATGGATAGCACCCCCATGGTGGCTGACAACTGTCTCTAACTCCAGTTCCAGGGGATCTGACGCCCTCTTCTGACGTCCATGTGCATGCACGTGACATGGGTGCACTTACATACATGCAGGCAATACACTCATCCACATAAAATAAAAATAGTAATTAACTTGAAAAGAATATATTCAGCCAGGCGTGGTGGCACATGCCTTTAATCCTAGCACTCAGGAGGCAGAGGCAGGCGGATCTTTGTGAGTTCAAGGCCAGCCTGGTCTACAGAGTGAGTTCCAGGACAGCTGGGGCTAGAAGGAGACCCTGTCTCGAAAAGGCAAAAAAAAAAAAAAAGAAAGAAAGAAAGAAAAGAATACATTCAAACAGGCAGGCACAGAAAGATGACCACATGGAGAAACATAGAAGGTAGCCACCTATGAGCCAAAGAGACTTAGAAGAAACCAGTCTTGCCATTACCTTCTTCATGGACTTCTATAGAGGCCTCTAGACTTGTAAGGAAATTTGATTTCTGTTGGCCTAGCGGTTAAGAGCGCCAACTGCTCTTTCAGAGGACCCGGGTTTGATCCCCAGCACCCACATGGCGGCTGAAAACCGTCTTTAACTCCAGTTCCAGGGGAATCCGACACCCTCTTCTGACCTCCCTGGCATTGCATGACATGGGTGCACCTACATGCAGACAGTACATTCATACACATATGAAAATAAATAAAATTTAAAAAAGAAAAAAAATAACTAAACTGAACAGACAGAAGGGAGCACATCCCACGCTATCTATGGCAGAGTCACCCATGACACTTCTCCCAGGTGCCATGTCAACCAGTCACTAACTGCTGGGATTCTAATATTTTACTCTTCCCTTCCTCATCTCAGGGCCCTGGTCCAAGCATTATTTCTTACATGTATTTTCAGTGTATTGTGTTGGAAATCTACATTTCTTACAACTGTCTCAAAAGGAGAGAAAAACAACAAATAATAATTATGATAATTAAAGGTAATAGTAGCAGAGCAGGGGCTGGAGACATGGCCTAGCGGTTAAGAGCGCCAACCGCTCTTACAGAGGACCTGGGTTCGATCCCCAGCACCCACATGGTGCCTGAGAACCGTCTGAAACTCCAATTCCAGGAGAACTCCAGTTCCAGGGGAATCTGACACCCTCTTCTGACCTCCGCGGCATTGCACGACACGGGTGCACAAACTTGCATGCAGACAGTACATTCATACACATACAGAAATAAATAAAAATTAATAAAAAAAATTTAATAGTAGCAGAGCATTTGACTCCAGGATGCTATCTCTCATTGTCATAGTTTGGACTCTGAACGTCTCTTCCAAAGATCCACATGTTAAAGGCTGGGTTGCTTGAACAGCACTAATGGAACCTCTGAGAGGCCCAGTGAGAATTTATAAAAAGGATTCTCCCAAAAGGGACTGAGACCCGGGTCCCTTCCTCTCTTCTGCTTCTTGGCCATGATGTGAACAGTTTTGTTCAGCCATAATGTTCTGCTTTGCTATAGGCCAAGTGATAGACTGAAGGTGTAGCTCCATGTAGAGTCCTTGCCTAGCATGCATGGGTTCCTAGGCTCAACCCCCAGTACTACAAACAAGACAACTCAACTGAGGGGGTCCAGTCCTTCTATCATCTTCTACATACATATACCCATGTCATGCAGTGCCTGAGGAGGTCAGAAGAGGGCATGAGATCCCCTGGAACTGGAATATGGATGGTTGTAGGCTGTCATGTGGGTGCTGGGAATTGAACCCAAGTCCTTTGCAAGAGTGCCCAGTGCTCTTAACCACTGAGCCACCTCTTTAGCCCCAATAAATAAGATCTTAAAATAACAACAACATCCAACTGGCAGGTGTGGCATACACCTTTAACCCCAGCACTTGGCAGATCTCTGTGAGATCAAGGCCAGTGGGGAGTGCAGGGAGACTCTGTCTCAAAAACAAAACACTCCCCTGCCTGCCCCCAAAACCCAAACAACAACAACAAAAACCCCAAATGACCATAGTCTGAAACCTCTGAAAATTACCCAAATAAAACTTTTAAAAGCATTTTCATCTTTGGTGTCTTGTCATAGTTACAGAAACCTAACTAATGCAATCACAACCCCAGATACATGAAAGTAAAAAGCATGTCCAAGAGAAAACAGATTTCCATGCTGGAGCAGTCAAATCTGACAATGCTCAGTTCTAACTCGGTTCTAACCCTAGGCACAGTTCAGGTGAGAAGCCAGAAAAACAGGAAAATCACCAAATAAAAAGAAACTGTCAAGCTCTCCGGTCACTCTATATGTGTGTGTGTGTTTAAACATTTACTTTTAAATTTTATTTATTTTAATTTTAATTTTTTTTTTTTTTTGGTCTTTTTGAGACAGGGTCTCCCTTTAGTCCCAGCTGGCCTGGAGCTCACTATGTAGACCAGGCTGGCCTTGAACTCACAGAGATTCCCTGCCTCGCCTCTCAAGTTCTGGAATTACATGCAGCTCACCTATGAGACCAGGCTGGCCTTAAACTCACAGAGATTCACCTGCCTCTGCCTCTCAAGTTCTGGAATTACAGGCATGCGCCACCAATCTGGTTGTTTATTTTTATTTTATGTATATGAGTATTTTGGGTTTGTTTGTTTGTTTGTCTGTTTTTTGAGACACAGTCTCCCAGTAGCCCCAGCCTGGAACTTGATATATAGACCAGGCTGGCCTTGAACTCACATAGATCTGCCCCGCCTCCCAAGCACTAGGATTAAAGGTGTGCATCGAGTGCACAGAGCTTAGATCTTAGATCTGGGATTTCCCAGGACCACCTGAAGCACAGAGTACTGGGGCATGGGCTAAACAGGCATAACCCCCAACCCCCCAACTGGAATTGCCCAGGAGTGTCCAAGAGGATTCTTTGGAGAACCTTCAGAACAGAAAGGAAGAGTGAGTTAGACTTCCATAGAAAGCCTAAAACTTAGACAAGTCAAACACTCCTCAACAAGGAGGGAAAATAAAAAAGACATCTGAAAGGAGGCAAGCAAAGCAAGGCCTTCAACACAGTGAAGAGGCATTTGGAATCACATTGGAATACAGGCATCCAGAAACCCACATGCCGGGGGAACACTAAGAAGGGACACCCATGGGCAAGTGCAGGATAATTCCACACCAAACTCTACACCTGTGGAAGATTCCTACAGTGAGATCCCTCTGGGCACAGCCCAGGACACAGATCTCAGAGGAACAATTATAGACATACTCAAAGAAGTCAAAGACTATAAAGAACAAGTCAGAGAACTAAAGACAGAGAATGAAAAACTCAAAAGTGACCTAGGAGAGAGAGAATGCAAAAACTGCAGAAGAAGGAGGTGGAAACACTGAAAAGATCCCATGTTGAAAAAGAAAAGAAGAAAACCCCAGTGAAGCAGAGCTACGAGAAGTATTGAGAAGCTCCAAAAGGAAGTGAAATACTAAAGAATCACAAGATGAAATGAAAAAGGAAATAGAACACTCATCCAATCAAGAGGAAAGGAATGGAAAAAGCCTCAGAACTAGATGGAGGAGCAGAACAAAGAATATCGACCTGGAAGATAACACAGAACAACTAAAAACCTCAAGTAAAGATTATGAAAATTAAAAACACGAGTGGGGGGCTGGAGAGATGGCCTATCGGTTAAGAGGCCGACCGCTCTTGCAGAGGACCCGGGTTCGATCCCCAGCACCCACATGGCGGCCGAGAACCGTCTAAAACTCCAATTCCAGGAGAACTCCAGCTCCAGGGGATCCGACACCTATCTTCTGACTCCGCGGCATTGCACACACGGGTGCACAAACTTGCATGCAGCAGTACATTCATACAATACAGCAATAAATAAAAATTAATAAAAAAATTAAAAAAAAACCACGAGTGGAAGAACCAGGAATTGTGGGACACTATGAAAAGATCAAACCTCCACATCATAGGAATAGAGGAAGGAGAAGAATCCCAAGAGAATGGTATTGATCAGATCTTCAACAGAATAGATGAAAATTTCTCAAACTAAAAAAAGCAACAAATACAAAATACAAGAAGCACACAGAACTCCAACAGACGAAAACAGAAAATCCCCACTCCATATCATAGTTAAAACGCTAGATGTCCAAAACAAGACAAAATTCTGAAAGCCACAAAGAAGAAAACAACAAGTTACGATAAGGGAACCTGTCAGAATTTTTGACTGACTTTCATGCAAACTATGAAAGCAAGAAGAACGTGGAGCAAAGCATTCCCAGTGATTAAAAACTATAGATGCCAACCCAGGTCACTATACCCAGCAAAATGTTGATTATAGTTTGAAGAAGAGAGAGGAAAAATCTTCCATGACATAAACAGTGAAGAATACATGTTTCAGAAAACCAGCCCTTCAGAGAATACTTGAAGCAATATCAAAGAAAGAAAAGGAACACCATTCCCAGGCACCTAGAAAGAGAAAAATTAATAAAAGCATAACCGCAAAGTAGAAACCTATACCAAAATGCAATGGATAATAAGGTGAAAGAAAGAGAAGCAACACACCACCTATCAGTTATAACCTAAATATTAATGGACTAATCCGCACATCAAAAGAAATAGACTGGGAGATTGTATTAGGAAACAGAACTCATCTATATGCTGCCTTCAAAATGCATCTTACCTTCAAGGACAGGCACCGCCCTTAAAGTGAAAGGATGGAAAAAATATTCCAAGCAAATGGTACCAAAAGAAAGCAGGTGTTGCTATTTTAATATCAGAACAAATAGACTTCAAAGTAAAAAAAAAATCAGAAGAGACAATAAATGGCCATTACATTTTTATCAAAGGATAACAGTTGACCATGAAGATTCACAATTCGTGGTATAATATATGCACCAAACACTCTGGTGCACCAAACTTTCAAAGACAATTCTCCCAGGACCACAAAGGCATCAGATTAACCCTAGTACACTCATGGTAGGGGACTTCAATACCCACTGAACCCTTTGGACAGGTCAACCAGACAAAGAAAAATAACAGAGAGATGTCTGAACTGATGCATATACCAAAGCAGACCTCACCGACATCTACCAATAATTCCACCCTAAAACCAGATGAATACACTTTCTACTCAGCACCCATGAACATTCTCCAAAATCAACCACATACTGGGACACAGAAGAAACTTCCACAAATACAAAAAAGTAGAAAATATATTTCATAATTCTATCAGACCACAATGCAATAAAGCTCATTATCAACACCAGGATAAGCCCTACTATCTACAAGAACACAGGAGACTAAACAACACACTCCTGAATAATGAATGGGTCAAGGAGAGATAAAGAAAAAATAAAAGCCTCCTGGAACGAATGACAATGAAAATACAACACAACAAAAACCTATGGGATATTTTATTTATTTATTTTTTTAAATTTTTATTGTTTATTTTTATTTATTTCTGTCATGTGTATCAATGTACTGTCTGCATGCAGGTTTGTGCACTGTCGTCGTGTCGTGCAAGTGCTGCGGAGGTCAGAAAGAGGGTCTCGGTTCCCCTGGAACTGGAGTTCTCCTGGAATTGGAGTTTCAGACGGCTCTCGGCCGCCATGTGGGTGCTGGGATCGAACCCGGGTCCTCGTAAGAGCGGTCGGCGCTCTTAACCGCTAGGCCATCTCTACAGCCCCCTATGCGGATATTTTAAAAGCAGTCCTAAGAGGTAAGTTTATAGCCCTGGTGCACTACATTAAAAAACAGACAGAGACAAGTGAGAATCTAACACCTACAGCTTAAAAGGACTGAGAGGCAACAACAGATGAACCCTAAATGCAACAGACAGGAAGAAATAACAAAAATCGGAGCAGAATATGGAATAGAAACAAAGAAAACAATAAAAAATAAAAAAATGAATCAAAAGTTTGGTTCTTTGAGGGAATAAACAAGATAGACAGACTTCTAGCCAGTTAACCAAAAGAAAGAAGGAACAACTCCAAATCAATACAATCCATGATGAAAGGGAAATATTTCACAACAGCAATGAAAAGATCCAGACAATTCATACAAAAATACTTAAAAACACTTACACTCCACCTTTGAAAATCTAAAGAATTGTATGAGTATCTGAAATCTCTGGGAACTCACGCAAAGCGCACGAGAGAGAGATCAACAGCTTATAAAGACCCATGATACTGAAGAATGAAGATTAAAAGAACCTCCAAAAAAAAAACCTCCAACTAAAAAAAGCCCGGCCAGATGGTTTCACTGCAGGCATGCATTCTGTACATTTCAAAAAGACTTACAACCATTATTACTCGCACCCCTCTTCTGACTCCTCTGGCATTGACAACATGGTGCACAAACCTACATGCCGAAAGTATATTCATACACATAGAAATAATAAATAAAATTTAAAATAATAATAAATAAATTTTTTTAAAAAAAGTAGGAAGTGGCAAGGCTGCCCCATGTCACAAACTCCTCTTCAATATAGTGCTTGAAACCTTGTTAGCAGCAATAATGGCAAGAAAAGGAAATTAAAGGAAGTACTAATTAGAAAAGATGGAAGTCAAGCATCTCCTTTTTGATGATTATCTTGATTGTTTACTTAAGGGATGCTAAAATCTCACCAGAAGCCTAGAAATATTAAGTTCAGTAAAGTGGCAGGATAACAAATAAACTAAAAAAAAAAAAAAAATCAGTGCCTTTCTTTAACCAACACAAGCACTGAAGAAGGAAAATAAGAAGGGACTTCTCACTCACAATAGCCTAAACACAATAAATACCTAGGAAAAAACCTAACACAAAACACCCACGATTCCTCTACACCAAATTTTAAACCCTGAAGAAGGAATTGAAGAAGACATCAAGAAGATGGAAAAACCTCCCATAGCTCATGGATGAAAAGAGGTAACTATAGTAAAATGTCCATGTCTACCCAAACCTCTTGTATAGTTTAATAGCAATCCCAATTAAAATCCCACAATTTTTCAACTTGGAAAAAATCCTTCATTTCATTTGGAAGGAAAACAAAAAAGACCCAAAATAGCCAACAGCACCCTGAGTGAAAGAGCAATCAGGGGTGGAGGGGGCTCTCTATACCAGACTTCAAACTATACTTCAGGGGGCTATAGTCCATAAAAACAGCTTGTATGGCACAAAAACAGACCTGTTGACCAATGGAACAAAACTGAAGATCCAAACCTTGAGCATCATACAATTTTCAGCCACCTCATATTTGACAAGGGGGCCGCAGAGACAATGGAGGAAAGACGCATCTCTCAGCAAGTGGTGTTGTTAAAAACTGGATCACCACTTGTAGAAGAATGAAATATTAAACCCTACCTTCCACCCTATATAAAAGTCAACTCCAGATGATTAAAGACTCTCAACGTGCAACCCCAATACTCTGAGGCGATAGAAGAAAAAGATTGGCAGCAGATTAAAGCAATAGGCATAGGAAACGGACTTCCTAAATAGTACAGCCCACTACACAAGAATTAAGGTCAACCACATTGACAAATGGGACCTCTATTAAAAGCTCAAAGACTTCTGTACCATCAACAAGAAACAATCAAGTGGAGATGAAAGAAGAAAACCTACAGAGTGGGAAGAACTTTCACCGAGATACATCTGACAAAGCATTGGATTTCGCATGAATATATAAACTACTCAAAAACAAAGAAGAAAGAAAACAAATGAACCCACTCAAAAGATGGAGCAAAGAGTGACAGAGACTTCAAGCAAGTGAGGAATTAGAGATGACTGGACAGAAACATCTAAAAAAGTATTTCAACGTTTGCTAATAATTAAGGAAATGCAATATTAAACGCACTTTAAAGATATCATTTTAAACTTCCAATAAGACTGGTAGGATCAGGAAACAAATGATAACAAGTGCTGGAGGGGCGTGTGGGAGAAGAACACTCATCTCATTGGTGGGAACTGTAAACTTGTTACAGCCCACTATGGAAAGCAGTGTGGAGAACCCTTGGAGACTTGGGAATTGAACTTTGCCCACCATACCCAGCCACTTTAACTCTGGGATTGACGCACAAGAATCCTCTTAACTGCAGAGATACATGCACAGCCATGTTTATTGCAGCTCCTTCACAATAGCAAGGAGGTGGAACCAACCTCAAATGCCCCTCACTGACGAGTGGGATAGAGAAAATGTGGTACATCTACCAATGGAGTTACTCGTTTATGGTAAGCGATAAAGATGAAATCATGAGCTTTGCAGGAAGAAACGGGATGGAACTAGAAGATATATTCATTTGCTTGAGTGAGTAGTCACACAGTCCCAGAAAAAACAAACGGATGAGTGGTATACCTCATCTGTGGGATGCTAGCACAATTACCTAATGTATGGCAAACTGAGCAAGTTCAATGTGATCTGAAAACAACTGTGCTCGTTGTATTGTCGAATACCCTTAAAAAAATAAAGAAAAGAAAAAAAAACAGACATGTGTGGACAAATAAACAGATTTTCCTTTGCCATTCAAAGAAAAAAAAAAAAAAAAAAAGTTTGTGTGTTGTATCACCACCACAGCTGTAATGGTAGAGTATTTGCCTGCATGTGTGGGTACACTGGTGTGGCATAACCTTCAACGGACAGAAAAGGTGAAGATCCCCTGAAGGAAGCAGGATTGGAAGAGAGTTACGCAGAGTGTTAAAAGATGGCCATTGAAGGAAGGAAACTGTATACTCAATAAGGCCCCTGTCTTCCTGGAGGTTTTCCAAAAGCTCTACAGAAAGTGTCATAGCTCTCCTATACCTCCTGCCTGGGACTGGCCTGTNAAGAGATAGAGAGAGAGAGAGAGAGAGAGAGAGAGAGAAGAGAGAGCAACTCCAAATCATAATATTTGTGATGAAAGGGGGAAATCACAAACAAAGAAAAGATCAAGAACCAACATACAGAAATACTTCAAAAATGAATACTCCACTAAATTTGAAAACGAAGAAGAATGGATGAATACCTGAAAATGGGAAACCAACAAAGCTTAATACCAAGAAGAGATTGGCAGTTTAACAGCCATAATATTTTGAGGAAGTTGAAGATGTAATTAAAAACTTCCCAACTACAAAAAGCCCTGGTCCAGACGGTTTCACAGCAGAATCCTATAAAACATTAAAGAGGTCCTACAAACCATTGCTACTCAAACTGTTGAAGGATAAAAACAGAGGTAATTCTCCCAAAATCCTTCTACGAAGCCAGCATGCACTCTAGAATGACCAATAACCAGAAAGACCAAAAAAGAAAACAATTAGACCCATCTCATTGATGAGCATAGATTCAAAAATTCTCAACAAAATACTTTCCAATTGCATACAGACCCAGAATCAAAATAGATCATCCATTCTGATCAAGTTGGATTAATACCAGAGATGCAAGGGATGGTTCAACATACATAAATCAATAAATATCATAAAACCACATAAATGGACTGAAAAGACAAAAATCACACAATCATTCAAAATTGAATGCAGAAAAAGCCTTTGTACAAAATCCAGCATCCCTTTCATGTTAATGTCCTAGGGGAATTGGATTGGAGAGATAATTCCTCAATGTAATCAAATACATAATTCAGAGAAACCCATATCCAAAATCATCCTAAATGTAGAAATGAAGAAGCATTCCCCTTAAAAGGTAGGAATTCGGCAAGAATGCCCCCTGTCACCCATTCCTCGTCAAACTAGTGCTTGAAACACTTGCTAGGGCAATAAGAACTATAGAAAGGAAATGAAGGAGTACTAATTCAGAAAGAAGAAGTTAAGCTATCATTTTTTTTGGCAGATGATATGACAGTTTACTAAGGGAGCTAAAAATCTCCACAGAAAACTTCTAGAAAATGATTAAGAGTTTTATAAAGTGTCGGGCTATCAAAATTAACCTTTAAAAATCAGTAGCCTTTCTTGATTTAGCCAAAAATAAATAAGTGTAGAAGGAATATAAGAAGACTCTCCCACCCACAATAGACTCAAAAATAATAAAATACCTGGGAACAACCTTAACCAAAGATACCAAAGAAGGCCTCTACAAACAAAAAATTTTAAACCCCCCTGAAAGAAAGGAGATTGAAAATGACATCAAAAAGATGGAAAAGACCTCCTGCTTTCATGGGGACTGGGAAAATTAATATAAGTAAAAATGTCCACATTTCACCCCAAATAGTATAATATGCAGATTCAGTGCAAACCCAATCAAAATCCCTATGAGCTTCTTCAAGACTCAGAAAAAAAAATCCTTAAATTCATATGGAAAACAAAAACCCTGATAGCTTAAGCAACCCTGAGTGAAAAATGCAATATAGGGGAGATTTCCCTACGAGACTTCAACATAGTCATAAGGACAGCCTGGTACTTGCACATAAAACAGACCGCCATTGACCAAATGGAACAAAAGCGAAGATCCAAAACTTGAGCTCATACAATTTCCCAGCCACCTCATATTTGGACAAAGGGGAAAAAAAAAAAAAAACTTCAGTGGAGGAAGGACAATATCTTCAGCAAATGGTCCGGAAAAATTGCCTGCATCTCTGGTACAAGGAACAAAAATTAGAACGCCTACCTTCAAACGCTGTATCAAAAATCAATTTCCAAGTGGAATCAAAGATCTCAAATGTGGGAAGCCTGAAACCCTAAAGGTAATAGAAGAAGTTGGCCTACAAGACCTAGGAGGAGGAAAAGACTTTTTAAATTCAGACAGCAGCTTGACAGGAAGAGAAGAGAAAACCCATAGAAATGGAGGAAATCTTTACCAGCGAGACATTGGAGAGAGCATTAACATCAAGAATAATATAAATACACAAAAAACAAAGAAGAAAGAAGACAATGCCTTCAAAAAATGGAGTAAAGAAGCTGAACAGAGACTTCAACCAGTGAGGAGTTAGAGATGGGCTGAGAAACATCTTAGAAGTTACAATTCTTATTATTAAGGAATCAAATTAAAAACACTCCTAATACATCTAATCTCAAATTCGACTAATTAAGATCAAAGAATAACAAAGACAACAGATGCTTTTGGGAATGTAAACTGTACAATCACTATGGAAAGAGTGTGGAGAACAACTTAAAAGACTCAGAAATGAGCCTACCACCTGAACCACCCAGTCATCACACTCCCTGGCATATACCCCAAAAGACTCAACAACTTTTGCAAAAGATACTGCACATCGCATGTTATTGCAGCTCTATCACCACAATAGTCAAAAGAGATTGGAAACCAACCCTTGCAAAATGTCCTCAACAGATAGTGGATGACAAAAATGTGTTACATCTACACACTGGAGCAACTATTCAGCGGTAAGAAAGATGGCATTATGAACTTGCAGGTAAATGGATGATGCTCGAAGCCATTATGCTGAGTGAAGTAACACAGTTTCCAGAAAGACACAACCGGAGAAGGTTTTTCCCTCATTTGTGATGCTAACACCAAATCCCTCAGAAAAAAAGGCAAGCTTAATGTCATTATTGTTATATATCTGTTTATATCTGAAAGCAACTATCTTGTTATAATATAAATCTCTAAATGGGCTCTAGAATACACCCCACCAAATTATTTTCAAGACTTCTGTAATTACTGTATATGGGTAGAAAAGTATGTATCCATAATTTTAGAATAACAATAAAATTAATGGAGGAAAATGTGAAATTCCTAAGCCAATAAGAAAAAAGACTGAGAGAAAGAATGCAGGACAGTTTTGGCAAAATGCATGATCTAGGGTGGAGGTGGCGGAAGGGAAAGTGGAATAATGAACTGAATGATTGAAAAATGATGTAAATGAAAATACACCAGACATCAATGAAATATTAAATAGGCAGAAAAAGAAAAGAAAATTTATGGGTGTAAGCACAACCTGGGCTGGCCCTGTTGACCTTCAGCAATATGCATTCCAAGTAGTTTCTGTGGTCACTCAAAGCCTTATAGACAGCAACCACATCTTCTCAGTTATATACAGACAGCACTTCAAGTCATAATCCCTATCAGAGAGAATTCAGTGCTCCATAATGTGTACAAGGCCATTATTCAGGCAGATGCTGGCATGACAGGTCAGAACATTGGCATTTCCCATGATGGCAAGGGCTGAGGGGGTGTGTTCTCAAACTTTCACACAATACTGCTTGGCAAAGTTGACTTTGTCCTTCTTGTACTGGGAATGGTGTTCAGACAGCCCATCCAGCCCTTGGGTGGTCGTCTTGCCATTGGTTCCTACCAGTAGTACCACACCCTTGTCTACTCTGATAGCCACAACACCATACTTGGATTTGATAACTTGGGGGAAGGGATATTCATCATCTGCCATCTGGATTAGTGTCTAATGGAAGAGGATCACCCCTTCCCCTAACAAAAAAAATGAATAAATAAAAAATAAAATAAAAAAAATAAAATATTCAAAAAGACATTTAATTCAAATTCTGAACGATTTTGTAATATATTAATCCTGATTTTTTTTTAAAATACAATATTTTTTAAAATCACTTATCCTAATAAAATCATAAGTTTTCCTTAAGGAAAGAATAAGAATAGAATAAGAGTCAGTTATCAAAATTTTAAGACATATATTGATGTACAACAGCTGTGAACCTAAAAATATACTGGAAAGTTTAGGATGTCTAATTCATATTTAATTTTCTTAAGTGACTGCACCTGGATCAAAAAAATCAAGGTTAATAAACATAATGCTCTTTGTGTCTTTTACCTGTCAAGGCTGAGATGGACCGGTATCATTTGATGAAGACAAGGCTATTAATTATACTAAATCAGAATGCTTTTACATTGCTCCTTGATCTCAAATTAGAGATGATATCAGGAACTTGTTTTCTTTAATAACCTGAAACACTGAAAAACAAAAGAAAATATATATAGTTTGTTTTGAATAGTCTATTCTTTTGTTTTTAGAAGCACTATTATGGTTCAAGAGTTTTTGTTTGATATTTTTCTCTTCTAAGAATACATTGACCTTACTAATTTGATACCAAGATACTACTTTCTAGATAGGACATTTTAAAATGTCACTTAGCTAGCTCCACTTTTTGAAGGCAGGAATTTTGTGCCTCACAATTTTCTTCTTACTGCATTTTCACATTGCTTAGTGAATTTCTATTCTTAGACTTCAAGTTCCCTAAATACCCAGAATACATTTATTTTTGTTTCCTTCTTTTAGGGGGACAATCCTTTGTGTTATATTTTCTAAGTACATCAGATAATGTTAACACATAATTTTCGTAGAAAAATAAATTCTGTGCTGGAGAGATGGCTCAATATCTGAGAGCCCTGGCTGCTCTTCAGTGGACCTGAGATCAGTTCCTAGCATCCACATGTCTGTAATTCTGGTTCAGGGGGATCCAATGGCCTCTTCTAAGATCTTCAGCCATTTCACACATGTGATAGACTTATATACATGGATGAAAAACACATACAATAAAAATAAACATTAAAATGTAACAAAAGAAAAAAATTTCATTATTTCAATAAAATTGGTTAGTTCCAATTAGGAACAATTTGCCAAACTTATGTCAGGAATTTTAAATGGTACTACGTATGAGTTATGAAGTCCATGCTATGATAGAGTCCTTATGAAATGCCTGTAGCTACAGAAGTCTATGCTTCTGTCTGGAATTTCTGATTCAAGTCTTGTTTTCATATCTTCATATGCTTGTTTGAGGATATTTGATTTTGTTTATAATGTTGCTGTTAATTTTGGAGACAGTTACATACCTTTTTTGTGATCTATGCTATGACCTATCTATTTTAGTATTTGGGGGTAAAGGTGGGCTTGGTTTTTCTAACAGGAATTTTAAAGACCTGTTGAACCTTATCTCTTCACCTTGATACTTCTTGGTCTGTGTTTGCTTTCACACAATGTCTTTTGGTGGAGTAGAGACATGGCAAGACTGAGAATGGCCATCCTCTAAAATATGATGATTGTTTCTTACAGCAGTTTGGAATGTGGGCATGCTTTCTAAAAATCATTCTATGAAAAATTTCTTTAATTTTTGAAAATTTCATGAATGAGTACTGCATTTATGTCATTTCCACCCCCACTCCAGCTGTCCACACATCGCTTTACACTCCCTCTCAATTCCATGTTCTCATCTTTGATTATTATTATTCCATATATGTATATACATATGTCCATTTACAATATGAGTTCATCTAGTGTTGCTCATGTTTACATGTGCTCAGTGCTGAACATTTGGGGCTGGTTAATCTATCCAGGAAGCTGGCCCTGAACAAAGCTGATCCTCCCTCCTTCAGCAGTCACTCATTGCCTGTAGCTTTCATCTTCAGGTGGAATCTTAAAAAATTCCCCCATCCACATTAGCATTCATGCCAACTGGGGCTGTCATTATGCAGGTCATGTATATGCAACCATACTGTTGGATTTCATAGCTGCAGCTTTTCTGCCCTGTCTAGAAGACACTATCAAGCAGCAGGTACCTGGGTTCTCTGGCTCTCATAATATTCATTAACCCACTTCCATAGTGTTCATTGATCCTTAGGTATTGTGATGGCTTGAATGAGTGTCCCCCATAGGCTTTAAGTATTCAGACATTTGTCTCCAGTTGGTGGCACAGTTCTTGGAGGTCTTAGAAGGTGTGGCCATGCTAGAGGAAGTATGTCACTGGGGGTAGGCTTAGTGAGTTTAACAAGCCTCGCAGTCTCCAGTCATGCTCTCTCTGCTTCCTGTGCTCATTGTGAGATGTGACCCTCGGTTTGCTGCTCCAGTCTCCAGCCGCCATGCCTCCTGCCACAATGGAACCATCAATCATAAGTCCAAATAAACTCTTCCTTTTATAAGTTACTTGGTCATGGTGTTTTATCACAGCAACAGAAAAGTGACTAATACAGTTATTTGGTACCAGAGAATAGGTTGTTGGCTGTGAAGAACCTGACCACATGGATGTTTGGAGAAATGTGGAAGACTTTGGAACTTTGGACTAGAAAAGCTGTTGACTACTGTAAGCAGAACTTAAGGGGCCATTCTAGTAGAAGCCTGGAAGAAAGCATTGCTCCAAAAAATGTAGTTCCAGAGGAGGATAAAGACTTAGGCAGCAACTGGGATATTTTGATGGAGAGTCTGGCAGCAGTTTGCCCACAGCCCAAATGCTTGCCTGATGGTAAGTTGAAAAGCAGTGGACTGATGTCTTTGGCAGAGGATATTTCAAGACAGCCTAGTGTGGAAATGGTGGCATGGCTGTTAATGGTGAATATTGTGCAGATGTACAGTGAAAAAGAGCAAGTGGGGCAGAAGGAAATGCAGAATGTACAGTTTGGATCTGAAAACTGCGCTAGGAAGATTAAAGGTGTGGCCAAGGCATGTGAAGGAGAGGCTCCCTTTCATAAGGAGACTTAAGTGATTAAGGAGAGGCTTAGAGATTTACACGTAAACAACAGAATCAATACTTTCAGGGCAAGACCACACCCAGCTAATCCTCCAACAAGTCCAGGGCAGAGAAAAGTTGCAAATGTGGTTGAAATAGGCCAGGGTCCATCCCAAAATTGCAGCCAAACTCGGCAGTTTCATTCACATGGTGCTGGCTTTAGAGGCATGAAGTTTGCAGAGTGGAAGGGGTCATCAGTTTCTTCCTCCTTGGTGTGCAGAGAGGCCACAGAGGCCAGGCAGAGGTGCAGCAGGGGTGTCCCTGCATAAAGAAGGCCCTGATAGGCCGTTGCATGAAGCTGTGGAATGTTGAAGCCTGGTTGGCAGCGTAGACCCCAAGAAGACATTCGAGAGGCCAGACCTGTGAGATATTTGCGCAAGGAGAGCTGCATACAGGGTGTACCCGGCCTAAGAAGAGATGTATGTTGCAAGCAAAGCTGGAAGAGGTGAGCCATCTAAAACCCTTTAGAAGTAAAGTCCCCCCAGAAATCACACATTGAGCTACTGGACTTGGTGTTTTTGCCCTTGCTGGTTTTCAGTCGTGTTTTGGTCCAGTATTTCCCCAATATGCCTCTATTTCTCCATTTTAGAATGGGAATGTGTATTCAGTTCCTCTGTACATTGGGAGTTTGTAATCTGCCTTTTGATTTTACAGGGCTTACAGTATAGGAGATTGGCCTATTCGCAGAAGAGACTTTGGACTGTAGATTTTTGAATTGCATTGAAACTGGTTAAAGACTATGGGGGACTTTTTGAAGGGTTTGGACTAAGTGCATTTTTGCATTTTATTGGTCCAGGAGCCTATGGGGGCCCATGGAGTGAATGTGGTGGTTTGAATGAGTGTCCCCCCATAGCCTTTAAGTAATTCAGACATTTTGGTCTCCAGTTGGTGGCCATGTCCTTGGAGGTCTTAAAGGTGTGGCCATGCTAGAGGAAGTATGTCCTGGGGGCAGGCTTAGTGAGATTAACAACCTCGAGGTCTCCAGTCGCTGTCTCTGCTCCTGTGCTCATTTGCGAGATGTGACCCTCAGTTGGCTGCTCCAGATCCAGCCCACTATGCCTTCTGCCACAATGAACTCTAATTCCCTGTAACAGTCAATCGTAAGCTCAAATAAAAACGCTTCCTTTAAAAGTTACTGGTTGTTGTGTTTGATCACAGCAACAGAAAAGTGACTAATACAGGTATGTAGTTTGCATTGCAGAAGTATAAATTGAGGCTAAGGACTCTATAATCTCTTATTCTTTGCATTTTGAACAGTCGTAGATCTTTGAAGTAGTCCCTATCTGCTTCAAAAGAAGATTCTTTGATAAGAGCTGCACCAATCTGTAAATACAAGGGAAAATATTCAGAGGACAGTAAGAAGTTACATTAGTTTAGAAAGGCAGGAGCAGTGGGATTTTTCTCCAGTGTTTATGGCCCGTCCATCATAGATTTTAGGCTATGTTTATGGTACCAGACATGATTTATCTCCTATTGAATGGACCTTTATTCCAGTTAAGGAGCTGTTGGTTATTCTCAAGATAAAATGCCACTATTGTATCATTAGTGATATTTTGCTAAGCTGATTGTTATTGTCATTCAGTATTGCTTGTCTTACTCCCTTGGAAACTCAAGTTCCACCTTCCATTCTTCTGAGAGCTAGTCCTCAAGGAGGAGGCTTCCAAGTCAGTTCTACCCCAAATCCTGTGTTTGAGCTGTGTAATGTCTTTTTTTACATATTTATTTATTTTTATAGTGGTAATTTCTTTTTTTTTCTTTTCTTATCAAATCTAGACCCGTGTCCCCCACCCTATCCCCTGACCCCACCAGAGCTCATGGATTCTGCCAAACATGCTTTTGTAGTGTCTTTTAAAAAAATATTTTACTTGCTATTTTATTTTATGAGTATGCCTGTATTGCATGCATACATGTAAGTGCAACTGTGTCATGCAGTGTCCTAAAAGGTAAGAAGAGGGCATTGGATTCTGTGGATCTGGAGTTACCCACAGTTGTCAGCTGCCATGTGGGTGCTAGAAAATGAACTCAGGTCCTCTTCAAGAGGAGTCAGTGTTCCCAACCACTGATTCATCTATCCAGCCCTGATGAGTGTTGTCTAACATAATAGTAGAACATAGTTCTATCAAGGAAGAAATGGGAAAATGGAGAGCACTTTCTAGGGAAGGAGGAGGGAAGTTAATAAAGAGGGAGAGGAAAGAAGAATATAAATAACCCTAGGATGTCTGAAAAACAATGGAAAATTTTTATGAATATACTTATACAAATACATATCTAATATAATCTCCCCCCACTTCCACAATGGTCCAAGAACCCTGTATGGATCAAGTTTATTATAGGAGTTTTGTCCAGGGACCCACACTCTACATAGTCTTTATCTCTATCCTTTGGCCAGTTATGGCCTTTTTTGTAAGGGTCAGGGGAGGAGGTGCATCACCATAAGGAAACAGAATCTTCCAGGCTCCTGGGACCTTGTTTATATGAACTATAGCAATGGTGAAAGCTTGCACAAGACTCATACAATCTCAGTCAGACAAAAACACATAGAACTTGGAAAATGGACATGAGGCCCCAAGTTTGAAGAGGAGCTATTGGCAGCTGATCACTGAGGGGTGAGGAGAGTTGATCTTCCTTAAGGGAGTGATGCAAATAGGCTGAACAGGTTCCAATGGATGAACTCACATCAAGGAACATCTGGGTACACAAACTTGACTAGATAAGCTTTAACATATAAAAAAATTCACGAAGTCCTGTGGGTGGGATGTGGGGGGTACAGACAGAAAGGGGAGCTAAATATGATTAAGATGTATTGTATGAAATATACAAAAATTCAATTAAAATATATTTCAAAAATATGTTATGATTATATGTGCATGTGTATGTGTGTGAACCTCAAAACTGTCTAACAAAAATCTCAGTGCTGGGGAAGGGAAATATTCCTGAAAGCTGTTGTTCAGGGTACTTCAAAAGACTCCCAAAACAAATTTCTAGTTTTAAAAGAAGTATTGTTACATTGCCTGTGGAACTCCCTTTACCCCAGTATGTCTTATCCAAATTCAGTAATCACATCCATAAAGACCTTATATTCAGGTAAATTAACATTCTGGAGTATGGGGGTTAGAAATTAAAGATGCATATTTTGAGGAGAACCAATTCAACTCACATCAAAGTTTATCCTCAGATTCCAATTTAGAATCCTTGTAAATTTGTACCAAAAATATTACTTGTAAGATAATTGTTAATTGAGAAATGTAAATTTAAGTAAAGTAGTTAGTCATCAACTATATTTTTAAATATGTTCTTTTGTAATTTTGATGGAAAATATTTAAAATTTTAAACTAAAGGATAGAGTTGATTCATAAATCTTATTTTATTTTTTTAATTTTTATTTATTTATTTTTTAAGAGATTCACAATATACAAGCACAATTGTTTTCAGATCACATTAACATTCCTCAGTTTGCCATACAATTAGGTAATTGGTGCTAGCATCCACAGATGAGGGATACCATTCATCGTTTGTTTTTCTGGGACTGTGTTACTTCACTTAGCATGATATCTTCTAGCCCCATCCATTTACCTCCAAAGTTCAAGTCATCTTTCTTTACTGCTTCATAGAACTCCATTGTGTAGATGTACCACATTTTCTCTATCCGCTCATCAGTTGAGGGGCACTTGGGTTAGTTCCAGCTCTTTGCTATTGTGAAGAGAGCTACAATAAACATGGCTGTGCATGTGTCTCTTCGGTAAGATGAGTCTGCTGGGTATATACCCAGGAGTGGTATGACTGGATCAGGTGGCAAGCTCATTTTGAGTCTTCCAAGGGTTCTCGACAATGCTTTCCATAGTGGCTGTATGAGTTTACATTCCCACCAGCAGTGGGTGAGTGTTCCCCTTTCCCCACAACCTCTCCAGCACTTGGTATCATTTGTTTTCTTGATCCTGGCCAGTCTTATCAGAGTGAGATCATATCTTAAAGTGGTTTTAATTTGCATTTCCTTTATTATTAGAGATGTTGAACACTTCTTAAGATGTTTCTCAGCCGTCTCTAATTCCTCATTGTGAAGTCTCTGTTCAGCTATTTGCTCCATCTATTGAGCAGGTCATTTGTTTTCTTTCTTCTTTGTTTTTTGAGTAGTTTATATATTCTGGAAATCAATGCTTTGTCAGATGTATCTGTGGTGAAGGTTTCCTCCCACTCTGTGGGATTTCTCTTCACTTCCTTTATTGTTTCTTTTGATGTCCAGTAGCTTTTGAGTTTAATGAGGTCCCATTTGTCAATTGTCAACCTAATTCTTGCACAGCTGCTGTCAAATTTAGAAAGTCTTTTCCTATACCTATATCTTATAGGCTGCTACCAACTTTTTCTTCTATCGCCTTCAGAGTTTTGAGTTTCACGTTGAGGTCTTTGATCCATCTGGAGCTGACTTTTGTACAGGGCAAGAGATAGGGGTTTAATTTCATTCCTCTACAGTTTTGCCAACACCAGTTGCTGAAGATGCTGTCTTTCCTCCATTGTGTCTTGTTGGCCCCCTTGTCAAATGTGAGGTGGCTGAAATTGTATGTGCTCAAGTTTGGATCTTCAGTTTTACTTCATTGATCAACAGGTCTGTTTTTGTGCAAGCAGCAAGCTGTTTTGATGACTATAGCCCTGTAGTATAGTTTGAAGTCTGGTATAGAGATGCCCCCTGCATTGCTCTTTTTGCTCAGGGTTGCTTTGGCTATTCGGAGTCTTTTGTTTTTCCAAATGAAATTAAGGACTTTTTTTCAAAGCCTGTCAAGAAATTCTTGGGGATTTTAATTGGTATTGCATTAAATCTGTATAGTAGTTTGGGCAGAATGGACATTTTAACTATATTAATTTTCCTGATCCACGAGCATGGAAGGTTTTTCCATCTTCTGAAGTCTTCTTCAATTTCCTTGTTCAGGGGTTTAAAATTTTTTTGTAGAGCTCTTTGGTTTCTTTGGTTAGGTTTGTACTAGGCATTTTCTTGTTTTTGAGGCTATTGTGAGTGGGAAATTCTCCTTGTTAGTCCTTCTTCAGTTGCTTGTTGTTGGTGTAAAAAAAAAGCTACAGATATTCCTAGGTTTGTAGCCTGCCACTTTACTGAAACTCTTACTCATTTCTAGGAGTTTTCCGGTGGAGTTTTTGGCATCTCTTAAGTAAACAATCATATCATCAGCAAAAAGAGATAGCTTGACTTCTTCTTTTCCAATTAGTACTCCTTTAATTTCCTTTTCTTGCCTTACTGCCCTAGCAAGTGTTTCAAGCTCTATATTGAAGAGGAGAGGTGATAGGGGGCAGCCTTGCCGAATTCCTACTTTTAAGGGGAATGCTTCTGTCATTTCTCCATTTAGGATGATATTAGCTGTGGGTTTCCTGTATATGGCTTTGAATACATTGAGGAAAGATCCTTCCAATCCAGTTCCCTCTAGGACTTTAAGCATTCTGTCAAAGGCTATTTCTGCATCAAATGAGATGATAATGTGGTTTTTGTCTTTCAGTCCATTTATATGTTTTATGATATTTATTGATTTTCTTATGTTGAACTATCCCTGCATCTCTGGTATTAATCCAACTTGGTCATGATTGATGATCTTCTTGATGTGGGTCTGTATGTGGTTTGCAAGTACTTTGTTGAGAATTTTTGCATCTGTGTTCATTAATGAGATGGGTCTACAGTTCTCCTTTTTGGTCGTACTTTGCCTGGTATTAGAGTGATGCTGGCTTCATAGAATGAATTTGATAGAGTTCCCTCTCCTTGAAACCTTCTGAACAATCTTAGTAATAAAGGTTGCAAGTCTTTTTGAAATGTTTTATAGAATTCTGCCATGAAACCATCTAGGCCTGGGCTTTTATTAGTTGGGAGGTTTCTTATTATATCTTCAATTTCTTCATATATTATGGGTCTGTTTAAGCTATCAATCTCTTCTTGGTTAAGCTTTGGTGACTCCCAGGATTTCAGATATTCATCCATTTCTCCTAGTTTTCAAACTTAGTATAGGTTTTTGAAGTATTCCCATAAGATTGTCTGGATCTTTTCAATATCTGTTGTGATATTTTACCTTTCATCATGGATTCTGTTGATTTTGAGTTGCTCTTTGATTCTTTTTATTAACTAGGCTAGAGGTCTGTCTATCTTGTTTATTCTCTCAAAGAACCAACTTTTGGATTCCTTGTTTTTTGTATTGTTTTATTTGTTTCTATTTCATTGATTTCTGCTCTGATTTTTGTTATTTATTCCTGTCATATTTAGTGTTCATTTGTTGTTGTCTCTCAAGTGTTTTTAGCTGCAATGTTGAGAATTCACTTGTGTTCTTTCTGTTTTTCTAATGTAGGCACCCAGGGCTATAAACTTCCCTCTTAGGACTGCTTTTAAATATCCAATAGGTCTTGTTGTGTTGTATTATCATTGTCATTCAGTTCCAGGAAGGCTTTTATTTCTTTATTTCTTCCTTGACCCGTTCATTATTCAGGAGAGTGTTGTTTAGTCTCCATGTGTTCTTGTAGATAGTAGGGCTTATCCTGGTGTTGATATTGAGCTTTATTGCACTGTGGTCTGATAGAATGCATGGAATAATTTAAATCCTTTTGTATTTGTTGAGGTTTCTTTTGTGTCCTAGTATGTGGTCAATTTTGGAAAATGTTCCATAGGGCACTGAGTAGAAAGTATATTCTCTGGTGCTTGGATGGAATATTCTATACATACTTGTGAGGACCATTTGGTGTATTGTGGTGTTCAGTTCTGATGTCTCTCCGTTTATTTTTTGTCCAGTTGACCAATCCAGGTGGCTCAGTGGGGTATTGAAGTCCTCCACTATTAGCGTACTGGGACTAATCTATGTCTTGAGGTCCTGAAGGATTGTGTTTATAAAGTTCAGTGCACCAGAGATTGGTGCATAAATATTTAAGTTTGTGAGATCTTCTTGGTTAATTGTTCCATTGATAAGGATATAATGGTCCTCTTTGTCTTTTCTGATTAATTTTACTCTGAGGTCTATTTTGTCTGATATTTGAATAGCCACTCCTGCTTGCTTTTTGGTACCATTTTCTTGGAATATTCTTTTTTCATCCTTTCACTCTAAGGTGCTGTCTGTCCTTGAGGGTGAGATGGGTTTCTTGGAGGCAGCATATAGATGGATTCTGTTTCCTAATCCATTCTCCCAGTCTATGTCTTTTGATTGGGGAGTTTAGACCATTGATATTTAAGGTTATTATTGAGAGATGTGTGTTGTTTCCTTATAAATTATTTTTCATTTGCATTCTTGGTCTAGGTATTTATTCACTCTGTTAGGCTTTGGTATGTTCTCTCTTGGGTTGCCTAAGAATAGTTCTTCCTGGGATGGAGAGATGGCCTAGTGGTTAAGAGCACCGACCGCTCTTACAGAGGACCTGGGTTTGATCCCCAGCACTCACATGGCGGCTGAGAACAGTCTGAAACTCCAATTCCAGGAGAACTCCCGTTCCAGGGGAATCCAACACCCTCTTCTGACCTCTGCAGCATTGCACAACACAGGTGCACAGACCTACATGCAGACAGTGCATTCATACACATACAGAAAGAAAAAAAAATTTTTAAGTTAAAAAATAGAATAGTTGTTCCTTTCCTCTGTTCTTTGAATTGCTTCAAGTATTTTCTGGTGTTGGTTTTTTTGACATGTGTTCTTTCNTAAACCACAGCACCAGCAGTTTATACTTTCCACCTCAGTATCAGTGGGGGGGGGGGGTTGAATCCTTTGGTCTGTGCTCCGGTCCTCACTTGAGCAGTTGGGCATGGAGAGTGTGCACCCCTGGCTCGCCTTCTAGCCATGCACGCATATCCTCTATATGGTCCTGTGTTGGGCGGTGCCTGTTGAGGTGGGCTTCCCACCAACGGGCCTGCAGTGGCACAGCCTAAAATGCATTCTTAAAATGTCCTACGAAATACCCAAGGAAGTTTAGAGAATAAAATATAAATATTAAATAAATGTAAATGTATATTTTATTGTAATATAAATATTAGTGTAATCGAAACATAGAACAAACCACAATACATAGAATAAAAATTAATTTTAAATTTTGATGAATTATTTAAATAAACAATAATAAGCAATAATTATTTAGAGAGGTAACAAAAGAATAAATAGAAATATCTATAGAAATGTTCAATTCGTTTTCCCATGTAGAAGAAGAATAAACATGCATCCTATAATTTATTTGTCTTGTTACCCTGTCAGATATATTTCTGCATTATGAACAAGCACACTTAAATCCAGATATACATACTTCCTTTGTATACTAAGGAAATGCAAATTAAAACCACTCTCAGATATCATCTCACTCTGATATGAATGGCTAAGATCAAGAACACAAAAGACACCAAATGTTGGAGAGGTTGTGGGGAAAGGGGAATACTCATCCACTGCTGGTAAGAATGTAAATTAGTACAACCATTATGGAAAGCAGTGTGGAGAACCCTTAAAAGACTCAAAATGAGCCTACCGCCTAATCCAGCCATACCACTCCTGGGTATATACCCACAAGACTCATCCTACCAAAAAGATACATGTACATCCATGTTTATTGCAGCTCTCTTCACAATAACAAAGAGGTGGAACCAACCCAAATGCCCCTCAACTGACGAGTGGACGACAAAAATGTGGTACATGTACACAGTGGAGTACTACTCAGCAGTAAAGAAAGATGGCACCATGAACTTTGCTGGTAAATGGATGGAACTTGAAGCCATTATGCTAAGTGAAGTAACATAGTCCCAGAAAAACAAGCAGCAAATGATCTCCCTCATTTGTGGATGCTAACACCAAATCCCCAGATGAAAGGCAAACTGAACAACATTATTGTTTTATTTCTGTTTATCTAAAAGCAGCTATGATGTTATAATGTAAATCTCTTAATGGGCTCTAGAATGGATCCACCACTTACTCTCAGACTCTGTAATTACTGTGGTCGTGCATGCCTTTAATCCTAGCACTTGGGAGGCAGAGGCAGGCGGATCTTTGTGAGTTAAAGGCCAGCCTGGTCTACAGAGCAAGTTCCAGGACAGCTGGGACCACAGGGAGACCCTGTCTCGAAAAGACCAAAAAAAATAAAAAAAAGAATGTTAGATTGCTCTATCTCTTAATATTTTTTCTTATTTACAGGAAAACAAATATTAGAACTCATTATGAACATTAATACTGATTAGAACCAGCTGGTCATGATTGGCACACACCTGTAATACAGGCACTTGGAGACAGAGGAAAGAGGATCAGAAGATCAAGGCTAACCTCTGCTACATAGTGAGTTTGAAGCCAAAATGGGCTATGTGAGACCTTGTCTCACCATTCTCCTAACCTGTGCCGTGCAATGCTAGTGGAGTCAGAAGAAAGCATCATATTTCCCTGGAAATGGAATTACAGACTGTTGTTAACCAAAGTTAATCTAGTGGGTGCTAGGAAGCTAAACTGAGTCCTCTGCAAGAGTAAGCAGTGCTCTTAACCACTGGGCCTTCTCTCCATCCCCAAGGAATGTTTGTATTTGTCAGGTTGATGACTGTCACTAAAAAAAAAAAAAACGAAACGAAGTCCCAATTTGTTGCAGTTGCAACAGCCACTAACTTCAAACCTCAAGCTAGCAAGTTATATGTTGGAAATCATTTTAATGAAAATAATTGTATTAGCTATTAGTAATTCTCCCACACAAAAAATTGCACTATTGCTGGGGAAAGTAACACTGTTGCTTAGAATGTGTCACTCAAAGGTCAATGGGTAAAATTATTGTTCCCAGGTAATGGAACCTTAAAACACAAGTGTAATGGAAAATCTTGAGATCACTTTAAAGGGCACTGTGGGACCCCAGCCCCCCTCTTCTTTCCTTTATTTTCTTCCCAATAATAAAATGAATAGTTGTACTATGCCATGTGCTCCTGCCATGATGAACTGTTCCCTACACCCCTACACATAAAAGCAATTGTAGGTCCACCTGATCATAAACTAGAAACTACACCCAATATAAAAAATAACCTTTCTCCTTTATTCAGTGTCTCAGGTACACTCAGGTAACATTTATCTCAGGTACATAGTAGCCTGATAATGGAAACCTGGCTAACACAAGCAAGCCCTTCTTTCTATTCCTTTCTGTTTAATTCTGCATAGTATTCCTGAAGAAACAAGAAACACTTCACCCTCTACTAGATTTTTCTAGCTTTAGCTGGAGCCTCCCTGCTATGCAGAATAATTTTATTTATTGCTAATTTTTCTTCCTTTGTAAATTTCACTAACTTCTATTTTTGTTGAGTAAAGTCGTGAATCTCATACCCACTGGTTTTGGATGGAAACCATGCTTTTTATTTAAAAGTAGACTGACATACATTTCCTTTGCCACCATTAATTCCACCTCAAACCATATCAAATTCTGTTTTCTTCTTATCAGTCTTTCCTTAATATCAGGCAGTTGGGTGTACTTATTTTTTATCAGCTCTACCTCAAGCTGCTTTCTATTCATCTCTATCACCAATTATTTGCTTCTTTTAACTTAACAGTATCTTTCATTATTTCTTCTCCTCTTCACTGGAATTTGTCACTCACTGAAACAGGCACATAACACAATTAAAAAGATAGCTTTTAGTGCCTAGAGTCTTTTTCTAATACCATCCTCCATTTAAAGGAACAAGAATTTATTAGTTGATGCAAGGATAAGATATTGAAAAATACAAAATGGGCCTAATACATTTTTTGAAGTATTGGAAAATATGAAATACACAAAAAAACAATTCAAAGGGTCATGTTGATGAGTCGAAGGAGCCAATCTATGAAACCCTCTAATGTCCAAAGATGGTACAATGAAATAAGTAGTGCAATGTTAGATTGTAGCTCAAAGTCTAAAATAAATATACCCAAGTCTATGATAGTTAAATAAATGACTGTCGTGAAAAGACAAGATTCTTCACAAGAATATTCCAAATAAGAGACTACACACTGCTTCATGGATCTTAATTTCCCACTCAAAGTTCCACTAGGAGAGATGTATTTGGTGACTCTCTTCAATTAACAGAGAATGAAAGGGGAAGAATAACTTGGTAGTGAATAAATCTCGGTGAACATGGACTTAACCAAGTCATCCAGGGTAACAACCAAGGAATTATGATGATCATTACCAAGAGGCCACTACCAGGTGCCAACCAATATAAAATGATATTAAGTCATGCCGTCTCATATATAATCATGTGAACTCATTCAGACAAATACAAATTGGAGCACCTTCCAGAGAATACCTGATCAACATTCCTACAAATGGTCAAGGTCAATAAGAAAAAGGGAAGGCTTAGAAACATGTCATAGGAGGCTAAGGAGACCGATGGCTAAATGGGATGTGATAGCTCAGAAAAGTAACAAAGTAACAGAACGTTAGCAGAAAAACCAATGGCATTGAATTAAACTGAAGAACAGAATTCAGAATTTAGTTAACAGTAAAGCTTCTATGATGTAACAGTGTAGATTAGTGACACTAGGGGAAGCCCATTTAATGAGGGTTATAAATACCTCACTGTGCTATGAATTCTTCTGTAAATATTAAATTAATCCAAATCAGAAGCTTAATTTTAAGTCAACTTATTTTCCTTCTAGCTATTATCCTTTCTCTCCATCTGATATTAAATATCGTAATGATAGTATTTTATTTCAAAATGACTTAAGGAATTAATGGAAATCATGTTACTAAATAAAATGCATATTATACATATTTAAAATATTATTTACTTATGTAGAGATAGCAATATATCACTGAAAGAAACTGTCCAAAACTTTATTTTTAAAAAATCACCCAAATAAATAGTCTATCAAACACTTTTATTACAGAGAAAAGTCTTCTTAATGAAGAAGCAGAAGATTTTGTATAATTTCAGATTCAGTGCAATAAATTTTGAAAAATTTCATTACTCATTATTTAGCATTCTCTGTCTTTGAAACAGCAAATTTCATGTTAATATTTAAATGTTAAGAGCTCTTTAAACCATTTTCATCTATTTTTCCACAAAAGCTATTGAGATAACTATAACATAACAAAGAAGCAGTATTGAAGGTTAAAAAGAAAAAAAAAATGGGTTGGGGAGAAAACCTTTATATTACCAAGAAATATTAGCTGGAGCAGCTGGAAAAATGCTCTGCAGACCTCTCAAACTGGCATCTGAAAAATCCTTTGTGTATGACTAGCTGCCTTGATAAACTGCAATTACATTCACAGCAAAAGGTCCTGGGGAGGAAAGGTATTGACCCAGTGAAAATGAAAAAATCCCAAGGCACTCTTTGAAAGCTGTTTGTGGACTTCCTTAAATAATTAAAGTGTGAGCCTCGCTACTTTAACTGTATAGCTCTTCAATTCATTTTTTATGAGCAACAAGTATGTAAAATAGGTTAATATGTCTGTATGAAAAGCAGAGCAAACAACTCAGTAAAAGTTCTGATACCAAAAATTATGCTACTGTAAAATTTAAGGTAAGTAGAATTGATTGGATAATGCTAAAAACTTAACTTTCTTTTGCCAGGCATGGTGGCCCACACCTTTGACGCCAGCACTCAGGAGGCAGAGGCAGATGGATTTCTGTGAGTTCAAGGACAACCTGGTCTACATAGCAGCTCCAGGCCAGCTGGGACTAAAGGGAGACCCTGTCTCAAAAAGACCAAAACAAAACAAAAAACCTTTCTGGTGTAATAATACAGCTTACAGACAATTTTAATTTAGGGGGCTAGAGAGATGGCTCAGCAGGTAAGAGCACTTGTTGCTCTTCCAGAGGACCCAAGTTAATCCCCAAAACAACTACCTCACAACCACCTCTAACTCCAACTCATGGGGAATCCAATGCTTCTGGCCTCCAAGGACATACATATTTATATGCAGTTTTTTGATAACACAACACTTTCCTGCTTGACTCCATTTCTCCATCCCAATCTTGAAACGACTAAATTCATTTATTTTTTACATAACACTTATTATAGAAATAAACTTTCTGTTACTGTAACAGAGGCAGATCTTCTTCTTAGAGAATATTCTACTGATGGATGGTGTTCCTTGCAGATTGGGGGGGGGGTATTATAATAGAGGATTCCTGAAATATTGAAGCAGAAAGGTTATTCAGAATCTGTCTCATCAAGCAAAAGATGGAGAATAAAGATCAAGAACACAAGTTAGAGTTAACAGAGAAAGCCTCCTTAGTAGAAGCAGGGAAATGATTCTACTCTCCAAATGTCAGCATTTGACTCGGCAGTTTCTTTCTTAAACATCTTTCTATATATTACATTCTATTACCTCTTCCCCAAACTTCCCTTTAGTCCAAGGATACTAAAGTTTCCTCAGCCTGTTTCAGTAGATGTCTGCATTCTGACTTGGGTATGGTCCAGATCCACTTGGCAATCACCTTGCTGCCTTTGCTGCCTGGATAGCTCATATGCTTTTTTCTCTAGTTAGAGAAGCTTTGTCCCACCACGAATCCCCACACAGTCCTCATGGCTGTGTCTTTGTCTATTGAGATCTCCTCCTATGACTAAGACTTCTAACTACTTTTTGCCAATTTGAAAGCTATATAACCTTTCATATACCATTTGAGACTAGGCCCCTGCACACTACCAGCCCTCTCAACTTACCCCTTCTGAGCTCTCTTCTCTGAAGTGTTGCTGCCCTTTATGCATTTCAAGCCTTCTAAATAGTTTGGAATATTCTAGAATCTTCATCTGAGGTTTTTTTTTTTTTGCATTTTTTTTTTATGCTTCTTTCAAAGAAAAGGATAAATGATTTCTTGGCACTTTAACTCCAATTTCTCAGTTGACTTACATAATTCAGGGCTGTTGTTGGCATCCATGAAGGATTGGTTCTAGGAACCACTGTGGACACCAGAATCTGCAGGCACTCTAATCTCTTAGATAAATTTGTGAAATGTTGATAATCATATCTTCTTCTATACTTTAACTCATATTTAGATTTCTTATAATACCTAATAAAATGTAAGGGCTATGTGAAAAATTGTGAATACCTGTATTTTTTTTTAAGAAGTAATGTGGAAAGAAATCTGGTACATATTCAGTACAGGTGAATTTTTTCACATGTTTTTAG
Organism: Rhizomys pruinosus; assembly: GCA_009823505.1. Lineage (NCBI taxonomy): Eukaryota > Metazoa > Chordata > Mammalia > Rodentia > Spalacidae > Rhizomys > Rhizomys pruinosus. The sequence goes on along the minus strand of VZQC01005068.1, from coordinate 1,868,642 downwards.
CTTAATCTGTAGATATGAAAGCCATGTAGACAGAGAATCAACTGTTTACTATGAATACAGTAAGTACATATTGCCTTGGTTAAATTTGTGAGATATCACAAAAATTAATTGTATTTCTATACAATTTTCTGCGTACTAACTACTTAGGTACAAAGGAATTTGCGATGGACATTCACTAAGCATATATTCATCCTTGTGACTCATTGTTACTCGAATTTTATCTAATTTTACAAGGATAGATTTTTAATGAGCTTTTTGACACAGATTTAATCTTAACCCATAATCTATATTATTAAGAACTAAATTGTATAACTTTTTAAGTTTGAGTTATATATCTCTATTTATCACTCTATTCTTCTATCTATATCTACCCATTCATCTATCTACTATCATCTAATCTTCTAAGTTAGTCGTATCTATCTATCTTTATCTTACTGGTTTATTGAAGCTATTACAATCTTTAATACAGCATAACAACAAAGATGAAAAACATAGACTTTTGCATTTAGTCATACATGTACTTTAAATCCCTGGATGTCACTAAGAGGTTAGGGTTTCTGACATTTCAGTGAGTATATCCAGTTGTTTTCTACCCTCTGGAGCCAAATTACACCTTCAAGTAGGGAGAGAAAAAGCTTTGTTTGCAGATTTTCATCATTTTGAAGGCAAACTAGGATACTGACTCTGCAAAATGAGTAAATTCCATGCTCAATAGAGGACATTTAACCAGCTTTCTAGCCCTTCAACAACAAATATAGAGAACAATGATAGACCTTGAGAAACTAACTATGGAGGGGAAACAAAAGACAAAAACCACACCTGCCCAAAATTTATATGACACGGGGAGATATTGAAGATGAGAGCACACTTGAATGTGGTAGCTTTAATGAGACTGTCCCCCATAGACACAAGTACTTACAACACTTAGCCTCTTGTGATGCTACTTGTAGAGGTTATGGAAGGTTTAGGAGGATGGGACTTTCGCGAATAAATATGCCAACGTTCCTGCTCTATCTCTCTGCTTCTGTGAAAATATGGTCCATCTCGCTTCGGTTCCTAATTGCTGTGCCCTCGCTTTCCCTGCCTTGGACTTTATCTCTCCGGAACTATACAGCAACACAAACTCTTTCTTCCTTGAATTCTTTTGGTTATGGTAATTTTTTTTCACAGAAAAAAGCAATGCTAATAGTAATCAACTGACAGAATCATCATCTTCAGTTACTCTGTGCGTTCTAAATTCAAACAAGAACAAGAGAATTGTTTAAGTCCAGATAAAACAAATCTACGGATCATACGCAGGCGTAGGAACGGAAATGACCAATTTCACGAAAGAGATCTTAGAGCGGTGGATTCAGAATACTTAACCCAAACCTTTACGCTCAACAGAGTAGTGAAAAATACAGAGTAGGAGACGTAAACTCATAAAAGCACCCATTCGTTCTCTAATCTAAAAACAGTCCCCATGTTAGAGATTGGGAACGGTGTTAAAGCTCGTGATGTGATCTAGTATTAGCTATTCAAGACGTTTTTTTTTTTTATCCAAGTAGGCCCAGCTAACTGTGAACTCCTTGTTTTATCCTTGTGTGGAGGGCCTGAAAATGATTCTAGGCCCTAGTAGTATCCTTTTTGAATTCCTCATCTATGATCTATTCGACCTGCTCTGCGGTAACTCCCTCAAGTGTTCGGGTATTTAGCAGGTGTGAGTGTGCGGGAGTCACTCCCGAGCTCATAGAACAATTGTTTTATAAAACAGATAAATTTCATATAGACACGACATGATAAGGAGACTAGGGAGCATCAAATAGCTTAAGAGAGTATACTAAGAAATGGTTAAAATGGAGAAGGAGGAAATAGTAAATAGCTAAAAAGAAAACAAAATTCTAGAACTTCGATTTCAGTTTCCTACTGGTATAACTATATTACTACAATTCACATAGTATATTCAGAGATAATGAGTCTAAAAATGCTAGTAAGAGATGATCAATCTCGGTACCAATATCAAGTATATAATATGGCAATGTGATTGGAGAGCCAGAAATGTCAGGGCATACTCTCAAAATTCCAAGAGAAGAGTTTCTCAGGATAAAACATGCACTCACAGAAAAGAAAAAACTCCAAAACTCAAAGATCTAAACTTCCCAGGGGGACCAAAGGTGGAGGATAATCTAATATGATGAACCCAATACCTGTCTAGATCAATGGTAAAAGCAGAAGTTGGCTTTATGTGTTTATGCCATAAAGAAGAAGAGAATGGTGTGAATGAGCTAAAAAAAAAGAATATCCAGTTTATCATACTCTTTATTTGGGCCGTGTGGTAAGCAAACTCTAGAGAGGAGGGATAGCTTTGCTTTATCATTACTTGGCCAGGATAGAGTTTTCTAGACGTACATCAGATGGCTCTTGTGGTTTCCCCTATACTACTCCTGGAATCCAACTCTTCCCATTTCTTGCCACAGTTTTGGAGACTAATACCCTGAGGCAGAGTTTAGGGATGATTCCAGGACTAGGACTGTATCAGAGCATAGGATATAGTTCTGTCAGTTACAGGTGAAATTACAGACATGAGTTGAGATAGCAAAGGTAGCTACTATAGGCCAGAAAAACTGCCCTCAGCAAGGCATAGTCCTAAGAATTTCGCCAAGAAGGTGAATATGTGGATGGACTATTTAAGACTTCCAACTGGGCGTGGTGGGCACGCCTTTATCTAGCACTAGGAGGCAGAGGCAGCGAAGATCTCTGTGGAGTTCAAGGCCAGCCTGCTACAGATGAGTTCCAGGCAGCTGGGGCTATAGGGAGACCCATGTCTCAGAAAAAAAAAAAAAAAAAAAAAAAAAGACTTCTCTCCCATCCTCTGTTGTTTTTGAGGAACAAGATTGCTCACTTGTATAGGGATTCTTGATTCTTTTTCCTCTACCTCCTGAATTCTGGGACTTCAGGTTTACACTGGCATGCCTAGCCTTATTTTTACTTTGTACAATTTTAAGTAACATCATGAACTACTGGAGATAGAATGAAGGCTTGAATTAGTGATGAATATACTGCTTAGTAATAGGGGGAAATAATGAGATGTGATCATTGTTATAATTATTTACTGCATTCTTCAATACAATCATTTACATGGTACCTTTAGAACAGTTTTATGAATACTCTTTTCTTATAGTNCTTTTTTGGTCTTTTTGAGACAGGGTCTCCCTGTAGCCCCAGCTGTCCTGGAACTTGCTCTGTAGATCACGCTGGCCTTGAACTCACAGAGATCCGCCTGCCTCTGCCCCTCTGCCCCTCTGCCTCTGCCTCTAGAGTGCTGGGATTAAAGGTGTGCACCGCCACACCCAGCATGATTTCACTTCTAAATAAAATTTTAATTCTGTATCAAAAGCAAAACATTTACCCCTTGTTCTTAAGTAAAGATTTTATTGTATTTTTCTATAAAATGACTCAAGCTAGCTGTGGTTGCACACTCCTGTAATTCCAGCATTTTGAATCTTCGATAGAAGGATCACAAGTTCAAGGCTAGTCTGAGCTACACAGCAAGACCCAGTCTCAAATAAATGAAACCTAACATGGAATAGACTGGTGATGACTAATACTGTACTCTCTGAGTGGCAGGAAGGCTAAACTACCTTACCTGGAAATTCCTGCATCTGATATCACAGGATTTCCCAAAACTCCTTTGAGGGAGGCTGCCAGCCTTGGAACAGCTTTCTTGTTAATAAGTTTAAATGCTTCTGCTTCTCTGTGATCCCAGAGACCTTTCTCAGCTGTATTTGTTCATCAGGATCACATTGTTTGGTTCACCTAAAGTTCTTTGTTATTCTAATGCAGTTTACATGGAACTTAACCATTTTAGGAAATACTTAAGACCAAAAAGGGGGGGAAAATAATCATTGGGTACTATGCAGGTCCACAGTAGTTCATCACTACTCTGACTGGGCAGCTTCCTCTGCCCCCACTGAAAGGTAAATGAGCTGGCCAGGCGTGGTGGCACACGCCTTTAATCACAGCACTCAGGAGGTAGAGGCAGGCGGATCTCTGTGAGTTCAAAGCCAGCCTGGTCTACAGAGTGAGCTCCAGGCCAGCTAGGACTAAAGGGAGACCCTGTCTCAAAAAGACAAAAAAAAAAAAAAAAAGTAAATGAGCTAAAAAAAAACTTCACAGTTAATAGAACAGAGCACTGGCTGCTCTTGCAGAGGACCCAGGTTCAATTCCCAGCACCCACATGGCAGCTAACAACTGTCATAACTCCAGTTCCAGGGGATCCAATGCCTTCTTCTGACCTCCACGGACATTGCACAACCTGGGTTCACTTACATACATTCAGGCAATACATTCATACAAGTAAAATAAAAATGATAAAATATTAAAACTATATAGCAGTTTATTAAAAAGAAAGTACTCTAAAATGTTCATGCTAACTACACTGTGGTCAGGGCTTTTCTACAGCTGCCTCATTCTCATTTCACAGTTGCTCCGCAAAGTGCATCTAACTTTTGCATTTCATTAAGAGGCCAAGACTCAGATAAGTTCCTATAACTTCCCAAATTCTGACAGAGCTAATAAGTCAGAGAACTTGAATTTGAACATCAAGTCTTCTGACTAAATCCAATGCCCAGATCATTAGGAAGAAAAACACAAAAACAAACAAATGAAAAACCCCAACTGCCTCCTTCCAGGCTACTGAGGTCCCGTTAACTTTTCTGTTTCTCTTTCTCAGACAGGGTCTCCCGCTGCTCCCCCAATTGGCCTGTGCTGGCCTCCGCCTTAAGTAATGGGATGAATGTTGTATGCCACCATGCCTGGCCCACTTAATTAAAAAAAAATAATTTTAGCCGGGCGTGGTGGCGCACGCCTTTAATCCTAGCACTTGGGAGGCAGAGGCAGGGGATCTTTGTGAGTTCAAGGCCAGCCTGGTCTACAGAGTGAGTTCTAGGACAGCTGGGCTACAGGGAGACCCTGTCTTGAAAAGACCAAAAAAAAAAAATTTTAAACATTTTAGCCAGGCATATACATGTGATCCCAGCATTTGAGAATTGGAGAATGATGGATTATGAGTTCATCATTCTGAACTGCATAGCAAATTTGAGGCTACCCTGGACTACCTTGAGATGCTGTCTATAAAAACAAAGTTTCTATTGGTTTAGGAAATGTCCTAGTTTGACTTCTGCTGCTTTGATAAAGCACTGACCAGAATCAAGTTAGAGGAGAGGATTTATTTAGCTTACAGTACATCACTGAGGGAAGCTGAGGAAGGAGCAGGGACGTGGAAGCAGGAGCTGAAGCAGAGCCCGTGGAAGAACACTGCTGTATATCCCTGCCTGCTTAGCTCCTTTTCTTATACATCCCTGGCACACCTGCCCAGAGATGGCACTGTTTACAGTGGGCTGGGCTCTCCTACATCAATTAACAAGAAAATACTTCAAGGACATGCCCACAGGCCAGTCTGATGGAGGAAGTTCCTCAATTGAAGTTCCTTCTTCCCAGGTGACTGTAGTTTGTGTTCATGTGGCAAAAACTAACCAGACTGGGAAACAACTAACTAGAGATTGAAGGGTTCATCCAGGGTCATCCAAGGAGTAAGTAGTAGAACCAGGTCTAGAAAACTAGTTCAGAACTCCCTCTTCCATAGCATAGCTGGAAAAGTTAGATTCTAAAAATTAATAGCATACAATTTGGAAAAATGACACCTGACTATCAGAAGCCTCCAGTAAGCCGCTCCTACCCTCTTAGAGAGACTCAGACCCAGAAGACCAAATCTCAATTCTAAAGTATAGAAGAAAATAACACAATTCATGAGACACGGAGGTGGACTGGAGCCAAACCTTCCAAGCTATAGCTCAATCCTTGAACTTCATGAAACAAGCCCTCTAAAATTAATTTTTGGGGGGGTATTTTGAGACAGGGTCTTCCTGTAGCCCCAGCAGTCCTGGAACTTGCTCTGTAGACCAGGCTGGCCTTGAACTCACAGAGATCTGCCTGCCTCTGCCTCCTGAGTGCTGGGATTAAAGGTGTGTGCCAGGGCTGGAGAGATGGCCTAGCGGTTAAGAGCACCGACCGCTCTTACAACGGACCCGGGTTCGATCCCCAGCACCCACATGGTGGCCGAGAACCTTCTGAGACTCCAATTCCAGGAAGAACTCCAGTTCCAGGGGAATCCGACACCCTCTTCCGACCTCCGCGGCATTGCACGACACGGGTGCACAAACCTGCATGCAGACAGTACATTCATACACATACAGAAATAAATAAAATTAAAAAAAAATACACAAAGCATCAATAAAAAATGAAAATAAAAAAAAAGTTATAAAGGTGTGTGCCACCATGCCTGGCTGAAATTAAAATTTTGAATCCCCCAACCACAAAGATATTGACTAATCCTGCAAGCAGATTCTACACCATGAAGAATGGGTGGGTTCTAGATCCCACCCTCTCCTTTTACCCAATAAACCTCCTCATTTGGTCTGAACTCCAAACCCTAGATCTAAATGGCCAGAAAGCAGAAGGGGATTGCTACACTAGTGCAGTCCAGGAATAAAACATTTTTGGTAAAAGCAAAAACAGCCAATGATCACAGGATCTGCAGACTTTGTGATTTTTCTTGTATGATAGTTTGGAGGTCCAGAAAACTGGGCAATAGTGAGAGTGGTCAGCTGGGAACTGGACTTGGAAGGGTGCGTGTCACACTGTCAGCCCCCTGGGGTCTGGCTGAAAAGAGAAGTTGGAAAGCATGGGTTCTATGAAGAAAACCACATTTAAGAGAGGAAGGATGAGCATAGGAAAATGCATATCTTGTTACCGGGCCGTTAGGGAGACAGTCTCATTAGGAACCCAGGTTGGCTTCAAATCCATGACACCCTTACTCCCTCAGCCTCCCAAGTGCTGGGATTTGGGTCTACACCACTAGTTCTGACCAAAACATTCTTAAAATTAAATGTTCTGGGGGGCTGGAGAGATGGCCTAGCAGTTAAGAGCGCCAACTGCTCTTGCAGAGGACCCGGGTTCAATCCCCAGCACCCACATGGTGGCTGAGAACTGTCTTTGACTCCAGTTCCAGGGGAATCCGACACCCTCTTCTGACCTCCGCAGCATTGCATGTCATGGGTGCACAAACCTACATGCAGATGGTACATTCATACACATAAAAAAATAAGAGCCAGCGTGGTGGCGCACGCCTTTAATCCTAGCACTTGGGAGGCAGAGGCAGTGGCGGATCTTTGTGAGTTCAAAGGCCAGCCTGCTCTACAGAGTGAGTTCCAGGACAAGCTGGGGAGTCCCAGGGCTACAGGGAGACCCTGTCTCGTAAAAGACCACACACACAAAAAAATGACATCATCCGAGAAGACTGTTTGGCTTCTCATGGCCCCACCAGTACCCCTTCTCTAAAGCCTACGGGAACAATCTGCGGAAGAGGGGCTGGTAGATTATGAGGAGCTGCAATTGGTGGTGAACAGCAATATAGTCTGGACACTTATGTGATCAAAATGATTGCTACATAAAGCCCCACCAGCTGGATGGGGGGAGACTTGGGCTGTGTGTGTTTGGGCATAGCTGCTTGCAATTTTTTTAATAGATGTTTGTATTACTTATTTATTTACTTATTGTATAAAAAATTAATTTTTATTGAAAAATAAATATATAAATAAATAAAAATTAAAAAATTTTAATGTTCTGTACTGTAGAAACAAGAAAGTATTTGGATTCTTTCCACCATAATTGAAAGAACGAAGTCTTGTGTCTATGCAATATACTAAGTTGCTTTAAAATGGGAATGGGCTAATAGATAAAAGGCAACAGAATTACATAGAAAAGGTAATGGATTAAGGATTTTTTAAATTTTACTTATTTTTATGTGTATGAATGTACTGTCTGCATGTAGGTTTGGGCACACCATGTGTGTGTGAGCATCTGCTGTGGAGGTCTGAGAGGTCATCAGATCTTCCCTGGCGGACTGGAGCAAAAATGGTTTTGCACGCCCAGCCTTATTATGTGCTCCATAGAGAGGATAACATCGCTGCGATAACCTCTGACAGACGCAGGAAGTCCACACACCCGTCTTTCCATCCTCACCATCCTCCAGCCCCAATGGATTAAGGATTTAAGAAAGCTAAAAAGAGATTGAAAACCTATTCTGAAAGAAAAGAAAAATATTTGATCGCATTATATAGGAAAAGCATTAGAGATATGGTACCCAGGCCTCAGCACTTTAAGAGCAGCTGTCCTACGCTCTGCTCAGGAGAGGACCCAGATGTTCTTGGCTATCCCCAGGCATCAATCCAATCCCTGATATCACAAACTTGTGTTGTAACCTCCAGTTGCAGGGAATCCACGCCCTCTTCTGGTCTCCATGGGCAGTTGGACGTATGAGTGCTAACAAATGGAGGCATACTCCTTGCATAAATAAAAATAATTTTTTTGAGAGAGAGTTCGTCCCTGGTAGTCCCAGTGGCCTAGAACTCACTATGTAGAACCAGCTGGTCTGGAACTCACTCAGAGATCTTCCTGCGCTGCTGCCTCCTAAGTGCTGGCATTTAAAGGTGTGCACCACCTTCCCAAGCCAAGACATTTCTTACTCCATGTGGGTGCTGGGAATCAAACCTGTCGGTCCTCTGCAAGAGCAGTCAGTGCTCTTAACTGCTGAGCCATCTCTCCAGCCCCCGCCAAAAAAAACTTTTTAAAAATATAAAAAGCAATTATGTGAAGGACAGAATTTGAGACTAAAAAAGAGAAGAGAGAAAAAGAAAAAAAAGAAAAAAGAGAAGGGCTGGAGAGATGGCTCAGCGGTTAAGAGCACTGACTGCTCTTGCAGAGGACCAGGATTCCATTTCTCCAGCACCCACATGTCACTACAAACCAAGTATGGCCGGGGCTATTGGTGGGCGCATGCCTTTAATCCCAGCACTTGGGAGGCAGAATCAGGCAGATCTCTAAGTTCAAGGCCAGCCTGATCTACATAGCAAGCTCCAGGCCAGCTGGGACTAAAAGGGAGAACTTGTCTCAAAAAAAGACCAAAACAAAAAAACAAACAAAAAACTTCAGTGTATTCCAGCTCCCCAGCCTTCCCATAAATGTAATCACAACTTGTAGCCAAGCACTTCCTGGCAAAAAGTATTAAACTACCACATAATGCAAAATCCTGGGGATCTTTCTGGCATACAGTCAAGTTGGTTATAAGAAAACAGAAGTTGGGCATAGTGATACATGCCTTTAATCCTAGTACTCAGGAGGCAGAGGGAGGCAGATTGTTTAGGCCAGACTGGTTACTATGTTGGCCAAGAATATCAAATTCTTCACTCCAAATTCTCTCCTGTTCCTTCTAAAAAAAAAAAAAAAGAGGCCGGGTCTATGGTGGCGCATGCCTTTAATCACAGCACTCAGGAGGCTGAGGCAGATGGTTCTTTGTGAGTTCAAGGCCAGCCTGGTCCAAAGAGTGAGTTCCAGGACAGCTGGGGGCTACAGGGAGACCCTGTCTCAAAAAGACCAAAAAAAAAAAAAATAAATTAAAAAAAGTTCATTGCTTTCAAGTGGGCCAAAGCCATCCTTTGTTCTGGGTTCCAAGAGTCTGGACTAGGGCTTGTTTACCGTAGTAATCCATTTGCTGTTCCACTCTCCTCAAATTCACAACTAATGACAGGTACAAAATTGGACAACTACAGAATGAATATACTGTCTCAAAAAAAAATTTTTTTTGGTCTTTTTTGAGGCAGAGTTCCCTGTAGCCCCACCTAGCTTGGAACTTGCCATGATAGGACCTATGCTGGACTTAACTCAACCGCTGCGCCTGCCTTCCTGTCGTGCCTGGGCCTATTATCTTCAAATTTTAAAATTCGAATCAGCAAAAAATTGAAAGTATTTCTGAGTGCAAATATAAGTTCAGTTTTAACTGCAGGAAGCTGGCCATGGCAATGGCGTGCATTCCTTAACAATACTTGGAGTTTGATAGAACTCTGCTAAAGTTTCAGTATTAAGAACTAGTGTAGTGCGGGAAGCGTCTGACTCAGTGAGTAGTCTGTTGCTAGTGACACCGTTTGCGCCTCATCACCACACTTTCTTCGCGTTCGTGTGTCTCAACTTGGATCAGTGGGCGGCAGGCACAATAAGGGAATTGAAAACAAACTACTTGCAAGAATCCCTCCCTCCACACGTGCGGCGTAATTACGTGCGTGAGAGTAGCTAGAGCCTAGGCCTTTAATCCAGCACTTCGGAGGCACAGTAGAGGCAGTTGGATCTCTTGAGTTCAAGTTCCAGCCTGGTCTAGCATAGAGAGTCCAGGATAGCTGGGGCTCAGGGGAGACCCTGTCCGTAGGTGAGACAAAATAAGAAAAATAAATAAAAAAAAAAAAAAGACTATTTCCATTGTTCCCATTTGCTTTGGAAAACAGGAATATGGAGTCACTGACTTCATCAGTCAGCTCCTGTGACAATATAAAAATGCTCTGCACCCCAAGCTGTCTTGCATTTAAGTGCTAAACTCGATTTCAGCGATACCTGTATGCTTGCTTTAAACTAGCAATATGGTAGTTGATGGATTGTGTTTGCTTAGTTTTTCATTGTGAAATACTGCAAAACCTCTCCCCAAAGACATTTTGAGAATCTGTTCTGGGTGGAGGCCAGGTATAACCTTTCCCAGGGTTCTCATGCTTAGCTGTGACTGTTAGATTATCACTTCTTAATATGAGTATATGCTCTCCATTCCTCCTCACTTTGTGTGTGTCCTCATATTTATCTATGTGTTAGAATTGTTGTTATTGTTGTTGTTTTTTTTTTTTTTTTTTTTTCTTTCTCTCTGTCTCTCTGACTGGGTATTCCTGTAGCCTCAGCTTCCTGGAACTCACTATATAGACCGTACTGTGGCCTTGAATTCACAGGAGATCATCTGCCTTCCCGAGTGCTGGGTATAGTAGGAGAAAAGAAAAGAGAGAAGAGAAAAAAGAAAGAGAGAAAGAGAAAGAAAAAGAGTGAAATCACTTAAAGATGTACATAAATTTGAAACTTATTTAATATATTCTGTTCAGAGCTGTCTGTTAACAGCTCCTAAATATGTATGAGTTAAGGCTTAACTTAGACTGAACTGGAGCTTGTCTGGAGAAAAATGAGGTAACTTCTTTGAGGTCTTCCTTGTTTGCATTTATCTATGCCTAAAGGTAACTGGCTACAAGCTCAATTAAAAAAATTTTTTTTCTATTGCAGAAACATGAGATTCTTTTTTTTTTTCTTTTTGAGACATGATCTCCCTATAGCCCCAGCTGGCCTGGAACTCATTCTGTACACCAGACTGGCCTTGAACTCACAGAGATCCGCTTGCCTCTGCCTCCTGAGTGCTAAGATCAAAGGCGTGCACCACCACGCCCAGTTGGAAGTCTTAATAGTCCATCCATTTCACCTTCTTGGGAAATTCTGAGGAGCTATGCCTTGCTGAGGGCAGTTTTTCTGGCCTATAGTAGCTACCTTTGCTATCTCAACTCATGTCTGTAATTTCACCTGTAACTGATACAACTATATCCTATGCTCTGATACAGTCCTAGTCCTGGAATCATCCCTAAACTCTGCCTCAGGGTATTAGTCTCCAAAACTGTGAAGAAATGGGGAAGAGTTGGATTCCAGGAGTAGTATAGAACCACAGGCCACTGATGTAGTCTAGAAAACTGCTATCTGGCCAAGTAATGATAAGCAAGTATCCCTCCTCTCTAGAGTTTGCTTACCACAGGGCCCAAATAAGAGTATGAATAAACTGGATATTCTTTTTTTAGCTCATTCACCCATTCTCTTCTTTTGTATGGCATAACACATAAACTTGCCTCAGACTCTGCTTTGAAGCATGTGATCTAAGACAGGTAATGGGTTACCATCATATAAGAGTTAGTCTCCTCCTTTCCCCTGGATTGATCCCCAGTTTAGGGATCTTTTGAGTTTTGAGTTTCTTTCTTTTCTGTGAAATGCATGTTTTAGTCCTGAGAAACTCTTCTCCTTGGAATTTTGAAGATATGCTCTGACATTTTCTGGCTTCCAATATCACATTGCCATTTTAATACTTGATATTGGTACCAAATTGAATTCTCTTCCTAGCAGTTTTCAAGATCTTTTTATCATTACTCTGAAATATTATAGACATGGGTATAGTAATAATGTTAATACAGTCAGGAAACTGAAAGAAAGTTCTAGAATTTTGTATTTCTGTTATAGCTAATTTACTGTAATTAAGGATTTCCTTTCCTCCATTTTACCATTTTCTAGAACTCCTACTTCTAAAGGAAGTTGTGTGCTCCCCTAGTTCCTTACAATTTCTTGTCTAATGAAATTATCTGTTTTAAAACATTGTTCTAGAGCTGGGAGGGATGCCACACACCTCTAATCCCAACACTAGGGGAGTAGAAGCAGGCCAATATCTGTGAGATCAAGGCCGGCCTGATCCACATAGTGAGTTCCAGGTTAGCTGGGCCTACAGGAAAAAAAAAAAAAACCTTCTTAGAAAAATAGCTATACTATCTCAGAGATTTATTCAACCTTTTCTGGTGTTTCTTTTTTTAAACTGGGATGTTTAATATGTATAGAACATTTCTATGTTGAATAGTAATTTTTTGATGCCAGGTGTGATTCATTGCATTAGCTATGCTTCTGTTTCTGTGAAAAAAATTACCATAACCAAAAGCAATTCAAGGAAGAAAGAGTTTGTGTTGCTCTATAGTTCCAGAGAGATAAAGTCCAAGGCAGGGAAAGCAGGGCACAGCAATAGGAACCGGAAGCGAATGGACCATATTTTCACAGGAAGCAGAGAGATAGAGCAGGAAGTGGCATATTTATTCCAGGAAAGCTCCACCTCCTAAACCTTCCATAACCTCTACAAGTAGCATCAACAAGAGGCTAAGTGTTGAAGTACGTTGAGTCTATGGGGGACAGTCTCATTAAAGCTACCACATTCAAGTGTGCTCTCATCTTCAATATCTCCCCGTGTCATATAAATTTGGGCAGGTGTGGGTTTTTGTTTTGTTTCCTCCATAGTTTCTCAAGGCTATCATTGTTCTCTATAGTGTTGAAGGGCTAGAAAGCTGGTTAAATGTCCTCTATTGAGCATGGAATTTACTCATTTTGCAGAGTCAGTATCCTAGTTTCCTTCAAACTGATGAAAGTCTGCAAACACAGCTTGTTCTCTCCTACTGAAGGTGTAATGTGGCTCCAGAGGGTAGAAACACAACTGGATATCTCACTGGAAATGTACAGAAACCCTAACTCTTGAGTGAATCCAGGGATTTAAGTACAGTATGACTAAAATGCCAAAGTCTATGTTCTCATTTGTATGTTATGCTGACTCTTAAAGCATTGTAATAGCTGCAATAAACCAGTAAGATAAATAGATAGATAGATAGATAGATAGAAGATAGATGATAGATAGATAGATAGATAGATAGAAGATAGATAGAAAGATGATAAATAGAGATATATAACTCAAACTTAAAAAGTTATACAATTTAGTTCTTAATAATATAGATTATGGGTTAAGATTAAATCTGTGTCAAAAAGCTCATTAAAAATATATCCTGTAAAATTAGTAAAATTCAGTAAAAATAGAGTCACAAGGATGAATATATGCTTAGTGAATGTCAATCGCAAATTCTGTACCTAAGTAGTAGTACGCAGAAATTGATATAAAATACAATTAATTTTTGTGATATCTCACAAATTTAACCAAGGCAATATGTACTTACTGTATTCATAGTAAACAGTTGATTCTCTGTCTACATGGCTTTCATATCTACAGATTAAGCTAAAAACATGTGAAAAAATTCACCTGTACTGAATATGTACAGAATTTTTTTCACATTATTCTTAAAAAAAATACAGTATCACAATTTTTCACATAGCCCTTACATTTTATTAGGTATTATAAGAAATCTAAATATGAGTTAAAGTATAGAAGAAGATATATTATCAACATTTCACAAATTTATCTAAGAGATTAGAGTGCCTGCAGATTCTGGTGTCCACAGTGGTTCCTAGAACCAATTCTTCATGGATGCCAACAACAGCCCTGAATTATGTAAGTCAACTGAGAAATTGGAGTTAAAGTGCCAAGAAATCATTTATCCTTTTCTTTCTGGAAAGAGTCTAGCTATAAATGAAAAAAAAAAAACTCAGATGAAGATTCTAGGAATATTCCAAACTATTTAGAAGGCTTGAAATGCATAAAGGGCAGCAACACTTCAGAGAAGAGAGCTCAGAAGGGGTAAGTTGAGAGGGCTGGTAGTGTGCAGGGGCCTAGTCTCAAATGGTATATGAAAGGTTATATAGCTTTCAAATTGGCAAAAAGTAGTTAGAAGTCTTAGTCATAGGAGGAGATCTCAATAGACAAAGACACAGCCATGAGGACTGTGTGGGGATTCGTGGTGGGACAAAGCTTCTCTAACTAGAGAAAAAAGCATATGAGCTATCCAGGCAGCAAAGGCAGCAAGGTGATTGCAAGTGGATCTGGACCATACCCAAGTCAGAATGCAGACATCTACTGAAACAGGCTGAGGAAACTTTAGTATCCTTGGACTAAAGGGAAGTTTGGGAAGGGTAATCAGAATGTAATATATAGAAAGATGTTAAGAAAGAAAGTAAGGAAATCATATGCCTGGCAAGTCATCACTGGAAGAAAGCCACAGAAATCTGGGCTTGAAGTCCTGCTGTCATGACATGAAAAATAGGAAAGGAAGATTATGTACTTGTAAAGGAAACATTGGGAACAAGGTAAAAGCCCTCAGATTTTATAACTGAGTCACCAGGAATATTTATGAAGTTCCCACACATAGGATATATAATCTCTTAATCATTTTCATTGAACAGGCTCCATGTCATCTCCTGCTAAATTTATTATTTTGATTTTGATCTAGTTCATGGTTCTTTGCCTTTTTAAAATTAACTTATTTTTACTTTATGAGTAAGAACGTTTTGCTTACCTGTGTGCAAGTGCCCTCAGGTTGTACAATGCCTATGGAGGCCAGAAGAAAGTATTAGATCCCCTGGAACTGGAGTTATGTATGATTATTAGCCACCAAGTGGGTGTTGAACTGAACCCAGGTCTGATGCAGGACCAGGAAGTTCTCATAATCCTCTGACCCATTTCTTCAGCCTCCTAAGGTTGTGTCTTTTTACAAAGGATATAGGGACATGTTTAATTATTGCATTTTGATCAGCATTTATAGTTTAAAAAATAACTTGGAAAACTAAGTCCAAGCAAGCTTAGAATAAAAGAAATCTTATTACACAGGGAAATATTCAGTTACATTTTTTAATTCCTAAAAACATATGTTTTATACATATGATTTATCAGGTATTCTATTAAGTGATAAAAAGAAAAGTAGTATTAAGTTTTCTTTCCTAGAGGCTCACATGTAGGACCAAAAGAACAATGAGTATGTACATGTTACTTGACATGTATAGAATTATGAGGCTCTGTGTGTTGCCTCACTCAGTCAGTATAGTACAGGTGGAGCAGGTCTGTGTATAATGGCAATAGGACAAGTAGTGTCATTTAAGTGAAATTTTGGTCTCTTGCTCTTGAATCATTCATTGCTTTGCTTTTTCTCTCACTCTTCCAGTCCAACTGCAAAGCCCATTAAATTTTATCTATAGTTTATCCCAAACATGATTCTTTCTCTTCCTACACTGCCATAAAATAATTGAAGTTCCAATCCTTTAATCTGTGAAATTACCTACAACAAGTTTCCAGCCAGTGTTTTCTCGACTGTTCCCATCGTTCTCAAAAAGCTTTCGGTCTACCAAGCGACTACAGGTGTTTTTGACCTTAAGTCAGAACATGTCAATCTACTGACCAAAGTCTGCACTTATGTAGAAAGTATGGAATTCTAATAATGACCCAAAAAGCTCCCCATAAACTTTTCCCAACTTGCTTTGGGTCAATTGGGTCTTGAAGGTTCTTCAGCAATCAAGAACACTCACACCCCTGAGAACCCACACTTCTTGTTGCCTCATTGTACACAGCCCTTCCTAGATATTTTTCCTACTTGTTTTCAGGATTACATAGACCTCATTCAATGTAGACGTCTTTTTCGAGGCTAACATTAAGGAAATTAGCCCATTCTTCCATTACTTTTAGTTGTCTGTTTTTTTTATGTCTATTTTCACTTTTATCAGATATTTATTTGTAACTTATCTGTCCCTTTATGGAAATGAAAAATACAACAGAAGAAATTCAGTATGATTTTGTGATCTATAATACTCCAAGAAAAATACCTAATACACATAGATATACAGAATCAGAGTTTGGTGAATTAGTGAGCACAATGTACTGACAGGACCCCTTAGGACATTTTGTATTTTCACGTCTACTGAAGTAGAATAAATAAATAAGATGACTAGTGAAGTGTTGACCCACTCCCCCGTTTAGCCACAGTCTTTTGCCTACAACCCCTCTAAAGGATTAAAGAGTCCATGTGTTACTATTTCTCATTCTAACCTTTAAATAGGATTTTATAGAGATTTTGAACTTGAAAGGTTATGCAAGTCATGTTAAAAACTTTTTTAATAGAAAAAATGTGCATTAAAAATCACCTGGAAACATTTTATCCTACTTTCAACTGCTAACATCTTCAGATAGATCACATGTGAAAGTCTGTGTTACCATTTTTTAGAACTTAATATTCATTTTTATGCTGTGTCACATACAGCTCTTTCTTTAAAACCAATTGGTCTCTGTGTTTTTTATAGATTCCTTTTTATACATGCATTTTAAGATACTTTGAAAACATATATCATGTCTATGTCACCTCAGCCCTGCTAAACTTGAGAGGTAAGGTGGTAGAATAATTGTGAATGCAAATTCCCCCTGCGAGACAGCCCAGGTTTGCACATCAGCTTCTCCACTTGCTAGATTCCTGATCTTGGGAAACAGTATTACTTAATGTTTCAGCTTGCTACCTGTAAAGAGAGGGAAGTAACAGTCCATGGAATTGCTATGACAATTAAATTATGGGAATACATGTAATGTGCTGAAAACAATATCTCACAAATGCTAAGCAGAGAAATTGGGTATTTTTGTAGAAGAGGAGGAGAGAGAAAGAGGGAGAGGAGAGAGAGATGAGATGAGAGAGAGAGAGTAGAAATCAGCCAAGGTACACACATGTCAATGGCAAAATCGACAGTGGTATTCTACATCTATCACTCTCCACCTTACAGCCTTAGGACAGTCTGTTGCTGAAATGGAAGTCTGCCACTTCAGCTAAGAAGGCCAGCCAGCAAGCTCTCAGGATCTTTTTGTCACTTTACACCAGTGCTCAGATTATAGCCATGTATCATTGCTAGTTCAGCTCCCTCCTTGTAACTCCGGGTGCTAGAGATCATTGATTAAGGTCTTGCATTTTGCAGGAGTAAGCATCTTACACTGAGACAACTCCATAGCCCCAAGATTAAATAATTTTTTATTTTGATTTTTTCTAACTAGGCTTTTTGACTTTTGTTTATTTCTTGTTTATAAGAACCATCTATAATTTTCAATTCACTTTTATATATTTACTGAATTTATTTCTCAAATTTTATAATATTTATTTATTAAAAATCTTTTGTATATCACAGATTTTAAATTTTTTATATAAATATATGTTTACTATTTAAATATTTTACATTTTTATTTCTGTATTTTATTTAGAATTTTGTGATTTGAGACTATATTAAGCTCTCTATCTGGAATTTACTTGACAAATGCTGTGATTTGAGAATTTACTTTTAATTTCCCTGGAATTGATATTTTCAGCATCATTTATTTAAAATACCATTAATGCTCACTCTCTTACCATATTTCCTTCCTATTAAATTTACATGTATAATATATGTTTCTACACACACATTCACATATATAAATATATCTGTGATATTAAAATTAAATATATTTGAGTTAATTTGACAGTAAGGAGAAAAAATGCATTGACACAAGTTTCTTTTTTCTGTCCAATAAAAACTAAATATTTTCTTCATAAGGAATGACTAATATAAAATTCCAACTAAGTGTAGAAAGCAGTGTGTGAAAGCATCCTTTAGCTTTTGCTGCTTCAGATGATCACATGACCCTGAGTTTCATGCACCTGATGTGAATGCACATAAGCTTGTCAGTAATGTAGCCATTCCAATCAGCTGGCAAGGTACAGTACAATAAATAGAGCAATTAGAAATGTCATAGAGTCAACCAATTGGTGAATTCTAATCTTCATCTCTAACCATTTAAGCTATTTTCCTGTGCTGATTTAAAGCTTGTGCTCTCATTAACACAGAATGAAACAGGTTTTCAAGAGTTATGCAGAAAGTTAGTTGCTGAACAATTGTCTTCCTATTTTACTGAGCATGAGTTTTTAAAATAAATGAATTTTAAATATTATTTTGAACTCATTTCAGAATGAGCTTGCAATATTATTTTATAGCATTCTGTTAGTGGAGAGGGTCATTGCCCTCTTATTGAGGTGGAGGAGATGGCTGCAGATAAACTGTTGAATGTACCATGAGGAAGAAGCGCATCCTCTTTCTGGGCACCCAAGAGGAATACCAGTGCTAAGACCAAGAATCCATTTGGAACACCATACAGACCCGGGTGATAAAGCAAAACAGTTAAGGGTTTCTGCATCTGTAGAGCATTGTACTTATTAATTTATTTTGATCAATTTTTCCTAGCTAAATCTACTATAGTAAAATGTAAAACTCCTACATTTCTTTTATGACATGTAAAGGCCAAAGTTAAAACACAAACTTCTGATTTCCAATTCGATAGAAATCATCTCAGTGTTCTCAGTTAAATTATGCATGTACTCTGGTCTTTTTTTTTTTCTTTATCTTCCTTGTTTTATTAGTTTGAGCAAAGATTTCTGAACAATTTTCCAATGAAACTTTTTCATAATAAAAGATTTTGCTAAATTCAGCCTCTACATGGTGGTGAGATTTTCATATAATTGAACCATACCATCCCTTACCTTTGGATCATTTGAAACCCCTCCCACTGCTCCAGGGCCAGACTCCTCTGCCCTTTTACAGGGGTCCAGACATTTTCGGACTGCCTGAGAGTGCCTGAAAGCAGCTGCTGCCTACCAAGCTTCCCAAACTGTGCTGTTTGCTGCTGGCTATGAGGGGCCCAGACCTTACTTAGAAAAAAGCCTGAGAGTATCTGATTGGTGCCTGACTTGGACCTCTGCAAGAGCTCCTGTGTAGCTTGACAGAAGCCATCTTGTCTCTCTGACATAAAATCAAAAGAAAGAACCTGAAGCATATACAAACCAGGTTATCATACCTGATTAAAAAAATAAACAAGGAACATGAAGAATGCATATAATATCAGTGCTCAATTTATCAAAGGAAGACTTGAGTTTCATGCCAGAATCATGAAAAAAATAAATCCATACACCAAATCACAACAAAATGTGAAAAATGCAATAATATGTCCTCACCAAACATCACCAGTCCTACAGAAGAGTTCTACAATGAGAAACCCCTGGAGATAACCCAGGATACAGAATTTAAAAGAATAATCATAAACATGATCAAAGGGTTCAATGAATTTAAAGAACATATAAACAAATCAAAGAACTAAAGACAGAGATAAACTTCTGACTGAATTCACAAAAGAGATAGACATATTGAAGAAAACTCAGGCTGAAATAATGAAGGAAGTGAAACACTCAATAGGCCAATTGGAACCAATGGGAGAAAGCCTCAGCAATGAATGAATGAAATGGAAAACAAAATATCAAGACTGGATGATAAAATTGAAAAATTGGACTTCTCAAGTAAATATTATAAAAAATAAAAAAACACAGAAATGGAATATGCAGGAAATGTGGGACACCATGAAAAGACCAAATTTATGAATTACAGACATAGAGGAAGGAGAAGAATCTCAGAATAACAGTATTGACCAGATCTTCAAAAGGATTATAGAAGAAAATTTCCCAAAATTAAGCAAAGACATGCCCATACAAATACAAGAATCACAGAGAACACTAAATAGGATGAGAAAAGAAACTCCCCATGCCATATCATAGTAAAAGCACTAAACAAATAGAACAGAGAGAATACTGAGAGCTGCTCACATATAAAGGGAAACCCATCAGAATTATACCTGACTTTTCATTGCAAGCTATGAAAGAAAGAAGAGCTTAGACCCAATTATTCCCAATTATAAATGACTACAGATGCTAACCCAGAATAGTTTACCCAGCAAAAATGTCTATTATAGTTGAAGGGGAAAAAATATCTTCCATGACACGAATAGGTTGAAAAGAATTCACATCCAGAAAACGAGCCCTGCAGAAAATATAGGAACCCCCCTCTGGCTACAAGCAGGTAAAGCTCAGTCTTGCTAAGTGAAGGAGAGCAGTGACCACCTGGGGTCACTTGGGGAGCTGACCCCTCAGCACAGAGGTCAGCTGGTCACTTTCGTAGGCCAACCTGAGTGGTATTTCCAATCTCAGGTCCTTAACCTGAGGTGGCAGAACGCTCCCCATCTGGCCATGTCCACTCACCTACCCAGAAACTGCTGGCCTCTTGACAGGAATTTCAGCCTGGTGCCTGCTTGGCTCTCCCCAGGTTACTGCTGGCAATCAACTCTCCACAGCTGGTGACCTGATTAGTTTCAATCAAGCCCTACACTAGCATACCAGGCTAAGAATGGTCTGATGGACCCATGTCTAACCTACTAGCACACAACACTCGAAATTCAGACCTGCTCCAGCCTGTATATGTGCAAAGTAATGGATCCATGGATCATGCTTTGATGGTAATGAAGAATCCACTTTATTGGATATCACAGGTCACCTTTATAGCCAGAACGACATAATCTCTCAGGGCCAATCCCGGACCCCTGCATCACGCCCCCTGCATACATCACTCACTAACACTCTGCCCAACAGCATGGGGTCACAAGCTGCTATCTCATGGGGCAGGGTCCGAGGAGCTTCCTGACTTCCACCTTATGCCCTCAGGAGATGGTAACTGAAAAGCTAGCCTCTAACTCAAATTGGATCTTCCCACAGAGAATACTTTAAGCAAAGCAAAGAGCTGAAAAAAGGAATGACTACCCAGAGGGCAACAGAAAGAAAATAAATGAAGTTATAGCTGTGGAAACACAGTTACACCAAGAAGGCAAACAGAAATTAAAATGATAGAAACCAATACACATCTTTCAATGATAACTTTAAATATCAATGGGCTGAACTCTCCAGTCAAAAGTCACAGGCTAGTTAAAAGGTTTAAGAAATAAAATCCGGGGCTGGAGAGATGGCCTAGCGGTTAAGAGAGCCAGAGCCGACCGCTCTTACAGAGGACCCAGGTTCGATCCCCAGCACCCACATGGCGGCCGAGAAACGTCTGAAATTCCAATTCCAGGAGAACTCCAGTTCCAGCGGAATCCGACACCCTCTTCTGACCTCCGCGGCATTGCACGACACGGGTGCACAAACTTGCATGCAGACAGTACATTGATACATATACATAAATAAATAAATGCTGGGCGTAGTGGCGCACGCCTTTAATCCTAACACTTGGGAGGCAGAGGCACGCGGATCTCTGTGAGTTCGAGGCCAGCCTGGTCTACAGAGTGAGTTCCAGAACAGCCAGAGCTACAGGGAGACCCTGTCTCAAAAAGACAAAAAATAAATAAGTAAATAAATAAATAAGTAAAATCCAGGGCTGGAAAGATGGCCTAGCAGTTAAGAGCGCCGACTGCTCTTGGAGAGGACCCAGGTTTGATCCCCAGCACCCACATGGCAGCTGAGAACTGTCTTTAACTCCAGTTCCAGGGGAATCTGATGCCATCTTCTGACCTCCGTGGCATTGCACTACACGGGTGCACAAACCTACATGCAGACAGTACATCCATACACATGCAAAATAAATAAAATTAAAAAAAATATATATATATATATTAAAAAGAAATAAAATCCATAAGCTTTTATACAGGAAAAAAAAGAAAGAAAATCCATCTTTTTTTGTCTGCAAAAAAACCATTTCACCTTCAAGGAAACTCATGTGTGGTATGGTAAACATAGCCAAAAACAAATGGTTGGAGAGGTCATAGATCTTAGAGAAATCCCCAAGACTGTCACATCTCTAGACTAATGTTACTTCTTCCTAAGTGCAAAATATGTATCCTTATGTTTATATTTAATTATACTAGTCACCACTCATCTCCAAGAATTTTCTTCTGTAAGAGAAGGTGATTATTACAGTGTACCACAACCGGTCAATACATTGTCTGTATTTCCCAAACCTAAGCAACCTCTATATTCATGCAACATAGAACAAGGGGTAAAGAGGACACTAGTGAATCTCTCAATTCTCAGTAATGGAGCTCCCTCATGAAACAGAGGAACAGGTACATGAAAGGTCTCAGAGGGCCAAAGCATGGAGCTTAAGAATCTGCAAAGTGTGGGTCCTGGACAGGACTCGTGTATTAAGCTTCACTTACCCAAGGCTCCAGGACCTGGAAGAAGATGGAGGAAGATTGTAAAAGCCAAGTGGGAGGTATTTGACCATATAGAAACTGAATCCTATAAGCTCCTGGGACCCTGCTCATATGAACCTACAGCAATAATGTCACAATGCACAAGACCCATGCAGACATCAACTCAAGCAAAAACTTAGGTAAACTAAGACCTAGGTAAATGGGCAGAAGATCCCATGCTTAGCTGAAGAAATACTGGCAGCTGATTATTGTTGCTTGAAGAAGAGCTGATCTTCATAAAGTGAGGGACTCTAGATAGGTTGACTAGAGCTTAGTGGAAGAACTTGCACTGAGGAATGTCCAGGTACACTAACTTCTCACAATAGGCCTTGACACAAATGACAGAGTATATGAATTCTATAGGTAAAGGAATATAAAGGTGATTAACAATGACTGGGATGTTCTACATGAAATACACAAAAATTCAATAAAAATAGTCATTAAAAATAAAATATAAAGGATTTTGTTTTATAAAATTATTCATAGGCTAAAATTCAATATAATATATTCTTAAAACAAGAATAGACTGTCAATACAAAAAACTTGGAGGATATATTTTAGAAGATAAGCATAGACTGCATAAGTTGATATTAACAGGCATCTTATTGACCAGGCGTATTCAGTATCAAACAGCAACATGAAAGGAAAGTGTTATTCAAAATTCCTTATTAAATGTAAACTCTTTGTTATACTGCCTTCAAATGGTCCAGAGTAAGCAACAAAATAATGGAGCATTTCTATATATCTTTACCAGTAGTTATCGAAAGTTAGGGAAAAAAATCAAGATCGAGTTGGAGAGATAGCCTAGTGGTTAAGAGCACCCACTGCTCTTGCAGAGGACCTGGGTTTGATCCCCAGCACCCACATAGCGGCTGAGAACCATCTTTAACTCCAATTTCAGGGGAATCTGACACCCTCTTCTGACCTCCGAGGCATTGCACGACATGGGTGCACAAACCTACATGCAGACAGTACATTCATACACATACAAGAATAAATAAAAAAATTAAAAATTAAAAATATCAAGATCATTCAAAATGCTGTTATGAAACTTCTTACAACTATAGTTATGCCTCTCATACAAGTTAAAACCACAGTGACAATTCGAGATAAACTTCAAATAAAGTCCCTGTGAGAGAGTCATTTACACAGAGCATATAAATTTAAGTATTCTATTTTTCCAGAATTAATGTGGTTAGATTATTAATCATACCCAACATTTGAAGAATGGGTGTTCAAGGCTAATATACAAAGTGCTAAATTATCTCTCACCAAGGAGTATTCCATATTTAAATGGCTCACATTTGAGAATCTGTCATGCTTTATATTCTCTGATGTGATACTAAGACTTTTTAGATTTTAAATATGGTTTATTTACTTCAGTGAGGTGTGAATTGTTATAGTAAGAACAAAAGAAAAAGAATCTAAGGGAGTATTATTCAGAAAATCGTATACTTTATTACTCTGGAATCCAAGTAAAAACAGAATAAGAAACAGAACCTTCTAATATAACCTTAATTATAAGCACCTGTGATGCTGTGGTTCAGAAAAGGCACGGGAAAAGATACATATTATCACACACTCCATGTTAGTTGTCATAAGCTTTACTGAAAACTGCAGAGCAGTTGCCAAAAAGATTAGGACTCCTGGGTAATGGGAGTGGACTCCAAAAAAAGGGTCGCCCCTGAGTTGTTCATCTAGGATTTTTAAAAAAATATTTTATTTATTACTTTTCTTTTATGTGTATGAATATATTGCCTGCATGTATGTAAAAGTACCCCTGTTGTTCAATATCTTCAGTGGTCAGAAGAGGGCATCAGATCCCCTGGAACTGGACTCATAGATAGCTGTTAACTCCCATGTGGGTACTGGGAACTGGACCAGGGTCTTCTCCAAGAGCAGTTAGTGCTCTTAACCACTGAGTCATCTCTCTAGCCCCTGTTTTGTTATTGTTGTTCTGTTTTTTTGTTGTTGTTGTTGTTGTTTTTTAAATAAGACTTATAGCAGAAGCTGGGCAAAGAAACTGAGGACATTTATACTGATATTATTTTCTGAGGTTATCGTGGACCAAGCCAAGTATGGTTCCACACTCTGTATGTACAGACCCAACCAGAGAAATGATTCCATGTTGTTTACATACTCATTCAATTAACTGGTGGCCATGTTCCCATTTCCTTTTCTGTAGCCATTGACCTTGGCTGACTGTTGGCCCTCAGACAATGAGTGGATGGAGAAAATGTGGTACACAATGACATTCTATACAGCAGTAAAGAAAGATGGCATCATGAAATTTGCAGGTAAATGAATGGAACAAGAAGATATGTTAAGTGAAGTAACACAGTCCCAGGAAAACAAATGACAAATGGTATCCCTCTTCTGTGGATGCTAGCATGAAGTACCCAGTTGTAAGGCAAACTAAGAAACATTAATGTTATATTCCTCGTGATCTGAAAGCAACTGTGCTCTTATATTGTGAATCTCTTAACAGGTTCTAGAACTAACCTACCATTTATTTTCAGACTTTGGAATTTTGGTATATGGGTGGAAGGTATGAATGCATATTTTAGAGTAATATAAAATCAAAATGGAAAAATGCAAATC
Source organism: Rhizomys pruinosus (assembly GCA_009823505.1). Taxonomy (NCBI): domain Eukaryota; kingdom Metazoa; phylum Chordata; class Mammalia; order Rodentia; family Spalacidae; genus Rhizomys; species Rhizomys pruinosus. The sequence continues at coordinate 1,843,573 of VZQC01005068.1, read as the reverse complement.
CTGAAATATGATTTTGAAGTAACATACAATTTGTTTTCAGATAACATAATTTTAGTATAGGTGAGTCATATCTATATATCTATATCTATATCATCTATATCTGTATCTATTACATATATATGTATATGTTGAAGCAATACAAGTTGGAGGGAACAACAAAAAAAAACAACCCAGGACAAAAATAAAAAAGACTGAAACAGTGAAGTTCTCCCAAAAACAATAATCCTCAGCTTTGGGAAAAACTCTGGAAACAGTCAGAAAAAGATGCAAGACATGTATGGCTGAATGCATAAACTCAGGTGGGGTGGAGGGCATGGAAAGGGAAGTGAATCTAAACTGGATTGAGAATGTAGGAAAAAGTTTAATAACAATAAAAAATATATTTAAAAAAGAAGTGAGAGCATTTTCTTTACTCCCCAAGTGTGGGCATCATATGGAGATGTCGTTCCAAAGACTTTAGTATGAAAAGATAGAAGGCAAGAGAAATATGGCAAAAGAAATATGGCAAAAACAGTCTCAGCCACATGTTCAAAATAAATTCAACAATGAAAACTCATGTTGAGGGGGCTGGAGAGATGGCCTAGCAGTTAAGAGCACCGACCCAGGTTCGATCCCCAGCACCCACATGGCGGTAGAGAACCGTCCGAAACTCCAATTCCAGGAGGACTCCAGGGGAATCCGAGACCCTCTTCTGACCTCCGCGGCATTGCACGACACGGGTGCACAGACCTGCATGCAGACAGTACATTCATACACATACAGAAATTTAAAAAAAATAAAAACTCATGTTGATATGTATAAGTCTGATGTAGGAGAGAAGAATGCAATTTAGCTTCATGGTCTTTATCAGTAAAACAACAACAAACCAAACAGTCTCACTTTGAGAAATCAGATAAAACCACCGGTATTTTGTTTGTTTGTTTTTTGGTGAAGGGTTTTATTGTTGTTGTTGTTGTTACTGTTGTTTTGAGACAGGGTCTCCCTGTAGCCCCAGTTGGCCCGGAACTTGGAATGTAGGCCAAACTGGCATTGGTCTTATAAAGAATCCACCTGTCTCTCCCTCGTGGGTTGTAGGATTAAAGGTGTGGCCATCACATATGATTCTATAAAAGATTTTGTAAGGTATCATCTGAGCAGCAAAAGTCAAAACCGCATAGTTTCCAAAAATTAGGGAAGACTAAAAGACTGTCAGAGCCACTAGGAGCCAAAGGGCACACAACAAATAAATGTGAGGTGATATACTGCATATGGTCCCAAAATAGAAAAAGGACCTGAAAGAAAACGTAATAAATCTGAATAAGGCAGGGGCTGGAGAGATAGCCTAGCGGTTAAGAGCGCCGACCGCTCTTACAGAGGATCCGGGTTCAATCCCCGGCACCCACATGGCGGCCGAGAACCATCTGAAACTCCAATTCAAGGAGAACTCCAGTTCCAGGGGAATCCGACACGCTCTTCTGACCTCCGCGGCATTGCACTACACGGGTGCACAGACTTGCATGCAGACAGTACATTGATACACATACAGAAATAAATAAAAATTTTAAAAAAATCTGAATAAGGCATAAACTTCAGTGATTAGTGTATAAAGTTGGTTCATCAATTACAACAAGTATATCACACTTTATTAAAATGTTAGCAACAGAAGAAACTGGGAAGGATATATGTGGAATTTTTCTATGCTCCACGAGATTTCTAGAATATCCAAAAATACTCTAAATTTTAATGCATCAAGAAAATGCAAATACTGCTGAAACTTTCCCTATGGTTTACATAGGTTTTCTACTGAAAATTCAAATATAATTTATTTTTAGGATTAAAGTTCTAGCCCCAATTAAATGTAGTTAGAAAGCATTTTAAAATACTCTTTACAAAAAAGTTAATTTTTGTCTGTGGTTTTTGTCTGTGGGTTGCAACCTCTTTGCAGTACACATTGACATTTTCTCACACTTCTTATGCTTTTCTATTTATTTTGAGTGTTCTATTTTCTATTTGATAAGCCATTTCTGGAAGTCAATCTCTCTTCCAATATATAATAAGTATCACCCATGCACACACACACACACACACACACACACACACACACACACAGATCTTTTAAATCACAAATGCTCGACAATTTTCTTTCACTATCGCCTTTATCAGTAAGAGACAGCAGCGTGTGATATTATGAAACCACTTCTATAAATAAACCTGCAAATAGAAACAATATAAAGGCCTGAATTTTAATAGATTTGTCATTTTGACAACATTTTTAATGTGCATTCTAGAATACCAGGCAAATCTTCATGTAGAAGAGATTTTCTTTGAATAGAAAAATATATTACTTCAATTTCAGTTATCAAACTGAAGGAATGTATAAAACTTTGACACTTCCCAATGCTGCTGCTATACCATCAATATACATGCCCATGAATTTTCGATATTATCTTATTATTCACAAAGTGCTCATCTACCATGTGAATGTTATCTCCAAAAGATGTTTCTTTGCTTCTTTCAAATCACATATTTCCAGCATTTCTCTTTAGCAATTCTAAATAAGAGGTAAAAGAGTCCTGCCTCTCTAGCCAGGGACCTGATGTCAAACTGTGTTTGAATACATAACTCAGCTCTCACCAGAAAAGTTTCTTTATACACAGATGGTGATTAACACAGAAACCCACAATTGGCCAATGTGAAGAAAACAAAAGACCACACAGTGCTTATCCCTGAATAGAACACTTATTTCGAACCTCTGCCTCCCAAGGCTCAGGAATCATTGTGGAATAGGGGGCAGAAAACTGTAAGAGCCAGAGCTGGTGGATGACCAGAAGTGAATGGAGTCTTACAGGCAACTGGTCAGTTACTCATACGAACTTATAGCAATGTGATAGTATCCATAAATCCTGCACAAGTTCAAATCGGACAAAAATCCCAGCTAGGGTGCCATAGGTCCAGTATTAATGGAATCAAAACAACACGTGCTTAAAATCAGAGCACATATGACTACCATCATCCTAGAAACATGTGTTCCTGTAGATAGTAGGGCTTATTCTGGTGTTGATGTTTAGTTTTATTGCACTGTGGTCTGATAGACTGCATGAAATTATTTCAATCTTTTTGTATTTGTGGAGTTTTCTTCTGTGTCCCAGTATGTGGTCATTTTGGAGAATGTTCCGAGGAGTGCTGAGTAGAAAGTGTATTCTCTGGTATTAGGGTGGAATATTAGGTAGATGTCTGTGAGGTCCATTTGGTGTATCATATCGTTCAGTTCAGATGTTTCTCTATTTATTCTTTGTCCTGTTGACCTGTCCAAAGGGCTCAGTGGGGTATTGAAGTCCCCTACTATGAATGTACTGGGGTTAGTGTGTGACTTGTGGTCCTGGAGAATTGTCTTTATAAAGTTTGGTGCACTAGAGTTTGGTGCATATATATTCATAATTGTGAAATCTTTTGGTGAATTGTTCCTTTGATAAAAATGTAATGGCTTTCTTTGTCTCTTCTGATTTCTTTTATTTTGAAGTCTACTTTGTCTGATATTAAAATAGCAACACCTGCTTTCTTTTTGGTACCATTTGCTTGGATTATTTTTCTCCATCCTTTCACTTTAAGGTGGCACCTGTCCTTGAAGGTAAGATGTATTTCTTATAGACATCATATCGATGGATTCTGTTTCCTAATCCAGTCTCCCAATCTATGTCTTTTGATTGGGGAATTTAGTCCATTAATATTTCTGGTTATGACTGATAGATTTGTGTTGCTTCCTTTTGCCTTATTATCCATCTGCAGTTTGGGTTTAGGTTTCTACTTCTGCAGTTATGCTTTTATTGATTTTTCTTTCTGAGTGCCTGGTGATGGTTGCTCCTTTCTTCTGTCCTTTGAATTGCTTCAAGTATTCTCTGAAGGGTTGGTTTTCTGGACATGTATTCTTTCATTTTGTTTATATCATGGAAGGTTTTTCTCTCTCCTTCAATTATAATCGACATTTTTGCTGGGTATAGTAACCTGGGTTGGCATCTACTGTCCTTTAACACTGGGAATGCTTTGCTCCACATTCTTCTTGCTTTCATAGTTTGCACTGAGAAGTCAGTTGTAATTCTGATATATTTCCCCTTACAGGCCACTTGTTGTTTTTCTCTTGTGGCTTTAAAGATCTTGTCTTTGTTTTGGGTGTCTAGCATTTTAACTATGATGTGGTGTGGGGAGTTTCTTTTCTGATCTTGTCAGTTTGGAGTTCTTGTATTTGTATTGGTTTGTCTTTTTTTGTTTGGGGAAATTTTCATCTATTATTCTGTTGAAGATCTGATCATTACCATTTTCTTGGGATTCTTCTCCCTCCTCTATTACTATGATACAGATGTTTGATCTTTTCATAGTGTCCCACAGTTATGAAAGAAAAAAAGAAATAAAGAGAGAGAGAAAGAGAGACAGACAGAGAGACAGAGAGACAGAGACAGAGGGAGAGAGAGGAGTAGGAAACTTCAAGAGGGGTATAAAAGAAAAGAATGTATGGGATAAAGAGAATGGAGGGAGGATGGAGATAGATGATAGATAGATAATAGATAGATAGATAGATAGATAGATAGATAGATAGATAGATAGATGAGGGAAGGGAAATACAGGGGAGGGGAGGGAACTGGGAGTAAGGGCAGAGGACAGAAGGTGGGAAGGGAAGGAAAAAGAAGGAAGAGGGGAAAAGTAAGAATAAAATAGAAGGGAAACAAGGGAGAGAGGAAGGAATGAACAAATTAAGAAAAGAAAGAGAAAGAATATTTATACTCCTCCATCTAAGCATTCATATTTTGGTAAACAAAAACTACTTTCCAACTGTGATCAGAGTGTTGGGCCTCTATGTTATAGTGGTAATCTTTAGTACCTGCCAGCCTTATCTCCCCCTACTTCAACAGTCAGAAAGATGGTTTTCAGGCAGGTATTTAAAATAATATCTTCTTCCCCTTGTGTGTCTCTTTCAACAGACTTGGCAATTAGATGAAAAGTTGTCTCATCATCCAATGAACCTTCCAATGTATATAGATATAATATATGACAGCTGTCTAGGGCAGTCATGTACAAAATTCTATATATTTATCACTATTTGTATGTTAAAATTTATATAACTTTATACCTAAAAAGAAAATTTTGCTGTATAATTTCAAAGTCAAAAATTACAAAAGAATATTTCAAAATTAACTCAGATGAGTGTCTGTGATCTGGCCAAACATAGACAGCAGTATGTCCAACCTATACTGATGCTTTCCCAAAAATAGGCATGGATGCTTCTGAGTCATTGCCTAAGAAGACTGGATGCTCTTGTAGAGTACCGAGGCTACATTCCCAGCACCCCCATAGCAACCAACAGCCATCCTTCACTCCAGTTCCAGGTAATCTGAAACCTCTTCTGGCATACGTGCACATTGTCCACATCGATGTGTTAAATACATGTACAAAAAAATTCAAACACATTAAAAAACAAAAAGAATTAGTCCATTGTATTATTTATTGCACCACTCCTCTTGGAAGGATGGAGTTCATTAGAGTGGAAAAATTTTGTTCATGAAATGAACAAAATGCATTTGTCTGGCATTTCTGTCTAGGAGATATCTTGATGTACAGACATGACACATCTCTTTAATTGTGTCAACTAGGAGGAAGACTGAGTCCTATACACATAAGAGACAAAAGAGTTCAAAATCATAACATAATGCAGATTGTAGTGTTGTAAATTATGTTTGTCTAGCCAAGTAAAATGTAACAAATGCAGACTGCAGTGTTTTGTCTTAGATTTGTCTAAGGAAAAATTTTTGGGAGAGGAAAATATCAAGCCTGTTAATCAAGGTTCATTATCTGCTCATTATCCAATTAGTGACAGCCAATATAATTCATTTTCAAATTATTAAATTTAAATACTGTGAATTAGCAATTAATATATATATATGTGTGTGTGTGTGTGTGTGTGTGTGCGTGCGTGTGTGTGTTACACTAATTTGTTTGTCAATATTATCAAATATTATTTTTCTGGTCCCAGGTAAGGGAATTATTTTTAATCATTACCAACTCTTCATTTTTCACACTTCCCTAGTTGTTGAATTCTGTGGGGTTTGTTGTGTTTTAATGCTTATACACAAGTATACATTAGTCTCTTTTGCCCATTAAATGTTATGTTAGTTGGAGTTTTAAACATATTTTTTTCTTTCAAGCTCTGGGCTTTGTTCATAATGGATGGCTGTTTTCTGGTCTGGAGGGAAATAATAACAGCAACACCAACTCTGGCAGTGGGGTGTCCACTAGAAAGCCCTGTGCTCCAAATAAGCTGCTCTCTCCATTTGAGCAAGAACCACATCCAGATGATTTCTTACTTTGGCTCTATGTGGGATTGTACCCTGAGGGAATGAATATACATAAAATCCTAAATAATGGGAGCAAATTTGCCTACAAATTATGCATGTGGGTCGTATAATGTTTTGGCATGCCTTAAATTCATCGTAATAGGTTTGGATACCTTTTCACAATAATTTACTTAGAAAAATGCATTCAAATTTTCACATCCTTGGATAATGCAATTCATGTCAGGAGAAGGATTACTAATTCCCTTAATGATTCATTTTATACTCAACTCCACAGAATACAGGAATCTAGAAGAGGGTATCATTTTGCAATAAATGTCAAAAACATGTTTTATCTATATAGCTCAACATACAGTACTGACAAAATTTAGTTAAAGATAATTTATGCCCTTCAGTGACCAAAGTAATCTATGGGTTTCCTCAAATTGCTTTTGTCTATAAAATAAACTCAATTGCTTTAGCACATGAAACACAAATTTGAAGCAATGTTTCATAAATCTCTGTCACTGAAGATTAAAGTAATCTTTAATTTACAAATACTGCCACCAACCTATGCGCTTTACATTTCTATGGTTTAAAAATTGAGTTAGACAACAAAAAGCTGATTTCCAGCCTTACATGCTAGCAAAAGCAAGATTTCTAATAAAATAAGAAGAGATAAGCCATTATTAAGTGTCCCTAAAGATCTCATATGTGCACTAATATGGATCTAAATTCTTGCTTGTCTAAACAGGGCTGTTTTAATGGAGCACTGGGGATGATGAGGCATTTAAGCTGTGTCCACAGATATCTGCCGTGGTAACTCCAGTTTGTAAATTTCACACAACATTCCCATCTGTGAATAAGGTCAAGAAGCTGCAGAAGGCTCTTTAGGCCTTGCTTGTGAAAACACACATAACCAGCAAAGCCTCTCATTTAGTGTGAATTTTTAACACTGTATACCAGTCAAAAGCTTGATGATAAAAGCAATGAAATTAGACACTATTTTGCAGTGCATATTAAATCCACAATAGGGCCTCAAGTACCTATGTAAATGGCTTCCTTTTTTTCAAATAAATAATGCTATGTGCCATCTATGAAATATTTCTCTTTAATTAGCAACATTCTTAAGTCACTAATAAGTATGAGGCCTTGTAATTACACATACGTTTAATTCTCACAACAACCTTGTAAGACAGGCATTTGTTTAACTTTATAAAACAAAAAGTGAGTGTGATCCCCAATAGCACAAAGAAAGAGGAAAAAAAAAAAAAAAAAAAGAAGAAGAAGAAGAAGAAAGCTGGGACACAAGGGAATTGCATTATCCTAGCACAACTAATAAACACCACAGTACATTTAATTGTTAGAGATCTTTTTAAAAGCAGTTTACAGGAAAAAAAGAAATGAGCAGCATATACCCAGAATGTACCTAAATCTTCCTTGGTCCTTTCTCGCCACAACCCCCTGCATAACTCCAATAATGTACTGACCATTACAATAGAACACCAAAAAAAAAAAAAAAAAAAATCACTGCCCCAAACTCACTAGTTCCACCTTTTATGTTTGTTGGATTTTTTTTCTCTCTCTCTCTTTCGTTGTTCTTTTTGACAGGGTCTCCCTAGTCCTAGTCCACCTGGAAGTCACTAGTCACTATGTAGACCAGGCTGGCCTTGATCTCACAGTGATCCTCCTGCCAGACAGCTGGGATTAAAGGCACAGGTATTGGTTTTTCAGCATTGATTTTTATTCTTTAATCCATATGGATTAGATTAATTGACTTTTCAATGCTCAACCAGCTTTCACATTTAAGATAATTCTTTTAGAACATGATTTTATACATATATTTCATACATTAGCTTTTATTTGCTAATATTTTTTAATGATGTGTGCATCTATAATTACAAGGTAAGAATGCTAAGAATGGTTTCTACATTGCAAAAGCTTTAGTAAAGGAGACTGCGACTTAGAAATTGTGCATAACCCACTACACCTACAATATTTATCATATAGCTCTTATGGTAAAAGTTTTCCAACCCTTACTGTAAAGTAGCACTGCTCAGAAAAAAATGCTCTATGGTGATAGAAGCCTCCTGTGTCTCTGCTATCCAATAGAATATACAAAATAAATGGGAATAGTGAGTAGTTTAAACAAAGCTAGTGCAAATGAGAAATCAGTTTTCATGAGTGGATAGGAGATAGTTTATTCCATAGCCAAATATGAGTGGCCATGGCTCAGAACAGATTTGTGTTAGTCCAAATTCCACGTCCTCATATTGTAAGATGGAGTTTTATAGGAACAGAAGAAATAAAGTCATAAATTAAAGCACTTTTCAGATACAAAAGGTGATGCCTGGCCAACGGGGAGAAATGTGAACAAAAATTCCTGGGAAGAACTGCACTTCATGTTAAATCTCATCAGGAAATTAGCATGGCTAATTTCCTGATGAGAATGTCAATGATAGTGGACAGATTGGGATGATGCAGGTCCAGAGCCTACTTACAGTTTGTCTTGGGCTATCTTTAGCCCCTTAATAACTAATCCTTCCCCTACACTGTGTCTGACCTAACATGTCTATGACTAAGCTCAGTTGTAAAAGAAAATGGAGTTTGGGTTCATGTACATATTCAGAATCTCTCTAGGACTTTCCATCAGAAATGCAACTTCCTAAGAAAACTGATGAATTTTCTAACTTGTAGAGAATATTTTCTTTCCTTTAAGTTCAGTCAATTTGTCCAAAACATACTATTTAACATACTACATTAAATATATATTCAAAATCCATAACAAGTGCATCTGACAATAAGCAAAGTACCACTGACAAATTACTGAAAGTTTTCCACATAGAACTACAAAATGGTTTCAGATTTGAAGTTTTTTTTTTTTTAACTTTTTTTTTTTTATTTATTTCGGTATGTGTATCAATGTACTGTCTGCATGCAGGTTTGTGCACCCGTGTCGTGCAATGCCGCGGAGGTCAGAAGAGGGTCTCGTATTCCCCTGGAACTGGAGTTCTCCTGGAATTGGAGTTTCAGACGGCTCTCGGCCACCATGTGGGTGCTGGGGATCGAACCCGGGTCCTCTGTAAGAGCGGTCGGCGCTCTTAACCGCTAGGCCATGTCTCCAGCCCCAGATTTGAAGTTTTACTTGAGGAAGTTTAGGGACTTCAAGATTCCTTTGGTTTTATGTTACCTATAAAGCATCATGTTATTCAACTATATCTTAATTTCAGGCAAATAAAAAATTAGAAAGTTTTTTTTTTTGTTTTGCATGTTTAGGGCAAAAATTCCTGGTGAATAATACTCTATTTAATATTCTCTCATATTTTTAGTTCCACAAAAAAGAGAAATTAAAAATGAATTATAAGTGGCATTTGGGAAATAATAATTGAATGGGAAAGCAAAAATAACTTTGGCTGGACAGATAGCAAGCCTAATACTTTGATATTTAAAAAAAATATGAGCCACAGAGATCAATGATCAATTTAGTGTGGGATTTTTTCAGTGAATACATTGATTCTTCAATTACATCTCCAATATAGTATCAGTTCTACTATTTCAAATACCAAAGACTTCTCTACATCCCAAGGCTGTCAACTCTGTTGCTGAACCATACTAAATATGAGAAAAGTCATTTTGACAAAGATGTATATTATCGACATTCTTAAATATCTTACTTTAATTTGGATTTCGCCATATTGTCAATAATAATACAATGAATTAACCTGAAGCCTGAAAAGAAATGTCATAAACTCACTGCCCATAAAACCTCTACATAAAATTATAGACTACAGTCATGCTGATACAGTCCATTTTGTAGTATAGTAATACAATAAGGATTATGAAAGCATAACATACAATAGGCAAAAACCCTTGTGTTTTTCTCACATATTTCACTGTGGTTTCCTCAATTTCTAGGTAAAGAGTAGTAGTCAGTAAGGGATGTGACTCACAAAGCCTGCATCCTATGCATTTTCACATTCCGAATGCATTGAATGGTAACTCTTTAATGTTTCTGGGAAGTCCATTACCATAACCATAACAAACTCAGGGGAGATAAATTGCCAAGATAAATTGGCTACTAAATGCTGAAATGTACCTCAACCACCCCAATGGTAATTTGCCAATATCAAAAGCTTCTTAATCTTTTTCCCAACTGAATCCGAATAATACATGGGATCAAGGTAACTTTAAGGCTCCTGGCAAATGTGTGAGGTTCAGGTAGGCTTCTTCCTAACCAGCTGAGGTACCAGGTCTTCATTAATCCTTTAATGAAGGATTAATCATAAATCTTTTAAGAAATTATTCATTTTTTTAATAATTCATATGTGTGTATATGTGAGTGTATTTCATGTGTGTATAGGTGTATAGAGTATCAGATCCTCTAGAGGTAGAATTACAGGCAGTTGTGAGCTGCCTGATGTGGGTACTGGTAAATAAACTTGGGACCTCTAGAACCATGTCAATTGCTCTTAACTGCTAATACATCTCTCCAGTCTCTTGAAACTTTTTAATGACAAATCGTTCTCTATTTGTGAGATATAAATCTTCCTAAAAGACTTACATCTGCTTCACAGCCCAGCATTGTCTTTCTCAGGGACTTGGACTGACTTAGCAATAAATATAAACTCTTTTGTCATCTCTTTGGTAGCACAAGATCCTAACTTTCATGAATCCTCTGCTACAAATTATAATGTATTTCCTGTCCCAAACATAGGAGGAAGCTTACTTTTTCTTGGAGTGAAACCATTTAGCAATCCCATTTGCCCTGTATGTCATTTTCACTTCACCAGTTAAACATCTTTTGTTCACATTGCATTATGGTCTCTGTGCTTTTTGCTATAATCTAGAATAAAGTTATCTTTACTTGTTATTTTTCAATCCAGTGAAATTTTTGCTTAAGCACTCATGACCCTGTTTATGATAAAGTTGGTTACCCCATGGTTGTTTCATGGGTCCAAGTGAGTGGAAAATACTTTTTAAGTAAAAACACCATCTAAATTCCTGTTTCAAAATAACTGGAGTTTGTAACATTGCTTTGTACAATAAAACAAGTAATCTTTCCCAGACTCCCAGACTACCAGACTACCAGAACCCATTCATCCTGTGGCTGTAACTGGAGCTTTGGCCCACGTGAAAGAATGTTCAAGGCAGTGTTACCCTCTGGTAAATATAAATAAATAGATAGATAGATAGATAGATAGATAGATAGATAGATAGATAGATAGATAAATAAAATAAGTAAAAGCTACAGGCTTTTACCACCTTAGTGGGACTTTGTACATTATATGAGATTAAAATGAGCATATCTAGACAGAAACAAATTCAAACTTTTCATTGTAATGACTTAAGTATGCATTGTTACTGTACTCTTAGCATTCTCCCACTGTTAAATTTGATAAACAACATTCTTCTATAATTTGCTACTAAATTTGGCCTAGCATGTATATGGCTTTGTGCAAGTATCAAGCATAGCTGCAACTAGCCATAGAATATGTTTTCCATTACTGTAATTTTACATGATCCTGCAAATGAATGTGTTCATGTATTACATGGCTGATGAATTTTAGCTAAGCTTAAATGTAAATCTCAAGTCATATTAAAGTTGTGTTTAAAAAGCATACTTTTTCAAAATATACTGTCATGCTGTACATCTCATTACTATGTTTTGGCAGTTGAGCCATTTGAAAACCATTTAACTTTTCCACTCTGTGGCATGTCTAACTGGCAGAGAGACTCATAATTTGCACTTAAAGACTGTGTGTGATTAATATACATCATTATAAGAAGTCACTGAGTTATAATCAATAATCCTGCTATTTGCAATAGATATCTCTTATGCTTTAATTGCTGATTTAGCAGTTCATTGAGAAAACCCTTGTTAATGATCTGATACAGCTAAGAAACGCTGAAAAAATAAGAGATTCTTTGCTGATTAAACCAATTTTGCCAAATGCATATAATGGATGCAGGGGCAATAAAGTGGTACAAGCCAGGGATTCCATGATTTCTCAAAGTTAAACAGTTACAAATAACATATGCAACAAAAAATACGTGCACTTGGGGATCATTGCTCTTTGACAAGACTTATTAAAATAGGAATACTTTCTAGAACCTTGTTTTGTGAGAAAGGAAAACAAGGAACATCTTTTGTTTCGGGTGGCATCTCTGTCCACTGCCTCATAATCAGCCCCTTTTGTTAACTCTCTTGTTCTCTTCCAGTCAGTCCTTACATTTAGTGCAATGCACACAGAGGAGAGAAAAGGGCATTGAATCCCTGGTACTGGATTTACAGTTGGTTGTCAGCCACCACACTGGTGCTGGGAGTTGAACCTGGGTCCTGTACAAGAGGAGCTAGGGCTCTTAACCATGAGCCATCTCTCCAGCCCAGATACTAATTTTTGAAAACATGTGTATTGTTCCCTTCAACTACATATCAAGGAAGATACAAATATTTAAATAATTATTTGGTCTTAACTGTAGAAAATGAGAATCCTAAGTATTCTTTCTAGTCTTAGTACATTCTGAAAATAAAACTAACACAGTAAGGAGCCCACAGAAGGAGAAAGTTTGGGCCCTCTGGCAGCAGTTGGCATCCTCTCCTCAGGGGAATTTGTGCATGGAACAGATGTAGTGAGTGATCTGGAAATAGATATTTCTCTAATCATGCATTCACCTGCTGCACTTTAGAGTTGGCTTCAAATTAATCTCAGGGATGTTATTTCATAGAAATATTTATTTAAAGACATTTGTAAAACTAAATATAAGACCAATACTTCTGAGGCTGCAACACTACCTTATGAGCGGGACTGTCCCCAATACTGTAGAGTAAGGCAAAGAGAAGTCTGGACTCTAAATTCCAATTTTGTTTTTCTTTATTTTGGGAACTCCAAATCCAGTGAGGAATCTTGTTTTACTTAATTATCCAGTAATTAAAAACACTATGGACCAAAGTCAGGAGTCATGAGAATAGGAGATAAGAATTGAAGAGTCTTGCAGCAGAACCCCAAGCTAAGCAGTTTTTCCTCTTTGGATAAAAGCTGAAAACATCTTGGGCCCTCTTGGTAGTTTGGATCTTGCCTAAGGCCAGAGGATCCTGAAGTGTTTAAGCCAAAGTGCCTTTGATTTTTGGTTTGTTTTGTCTTTTTGTTTTTTGGTCTGGCCAAGAATATCAGAACAGGAAGGCTGATGTTTCCTTATCTCTTTTCCTCTAAATGAATACTTCATTCCTGGAAACATTACTGGAGGATGTAACTGACACTTGGATATCTGGGGAAGTAGAACTGGACTGACAAGCTCATGCCCTCTCCCCGCCTCCATCCAGCGCATTCTTATTAACTCCAAGACAGCGACCCTCTATCATGCACATACTATGCCAGAGACACAGATGAACACACTTGTGGTTTTCTACAATGTTATTGAATTTTAGATTAATTAGTTAATTAATTATGTGTAGTGGTTTCAGTGGCAGCAATTTGTCACATAATCATCCCCACTTTGATAGCCTGTAAGGCCAAGATGAATGTACATTTTTAAAATATTAATTACTGATGTTAGTTTTCACATCACACATAACTAAGCACATAGTAAATATATTTGTATGTGGTGAGCGTGTGTGTGTGTGTGTGTGTGTGTGTGTGTGTGTACATGTGGTTTAATGCAAGTTTTAAAAGGCTACAACTGAGCCTAAAAGACTTTGGAATTGGGCTAAAAGAAATGTTATATTGTTGTATAGGACTATCCCCCAAGTCAGACAGATGCCATCTTCCTGATATCAGCTGTGCCTGCTTGCCAAAGATCATCACAGTCAGGTTGGTTGGTTGTAGATGCTCACTCATAGAAGGTAGGGCAGGGACTGTCACAGGACCCTCACCACAATATCCATCCATACCTTCCAACAGTCAGCAGTGCAGCCCTAATTGCATGTGACCTGAGGGGGAGCACTCATACTCCTATAAATAACACATTTCTCTGTAAACCCAATACATTCTTTGGCTGCTCAGAGTGATCTTTCGTGGGATTGTACCTCTGATTATCCTGTGGCCTTGGGAGGATAATCTCTTCCCAAGAAGGAGTTTTAGCAACATAGATTCTATACTGAAAACAAATTGAACATCAAATGAAAAGAAGAAACAGCTGCTGAGATCATGGGAGAAACAGGATCGATAGATAAGGTTCAGAGCTGACTCAAGGTGTGAGATGAAAGGAAGAACCTGATGGAGGCAGGAAGTGATGGTTAATTTAAGATGAAATGGGTGACAAGCCAACTGGCAGACGGCAGTCTAGTAGGCCATGTCAACCCACTCAGGAAAACTAAATTCCCAGGGACAGTTGGGCGTTCTCTGCCTATCAGACCTTAACCCAAGTACCAGATACTAGTGATGTATGTGTGGGCATTGCCATCATACTGCCAGCTGTTCAACACTTTATGGTTTCCAAGTGAGGGTTTAACACCCTTTCCCAGTCTGGCATGACTGATAAGTTTAGGGACTGATCTCTCTGCTATAATTTTAAGACCTCCAGGTGCCCCTGCAGTTTCAATTTATTCTGATAGATTTATAGGGTGGCACCCTTTCTAATATCAAAAACAAGTCTTTTATTAGACTGTGTTTTATGGGTGGCACCTGACTGATGGTGTTGTTTACTTCTCCACCAAGAACTACAGTCATCTTCAACCCACAATATTGAGTGAAAATCTATTTGTAAAATGGAGTCTCCCAGGACAAAGCACAACCTGAAAAACCACTGTTTTATACAGTGTGGAGTACTTCAGGGTAGGATATAGCATAATCTTACCATGCTCAATGTCATCCTATTCCTAAGGATCTGTTTTTGATATTCAAGAACACTGCCTCCTTTCTTTCTCTTAAGTACCCAACTAGAAATCTAGTACATTTGTTTCAAAATTTACCCTATATGGTCTGAAAAGTTAATTCTTGAAATTTAGGAGACAAGAATCCAGAGGCCACTCTCTGTAGAATTTTTTTTTTTGTGACTATGAGTGTCCAACACCCTAACTCCTGAGTGAGTTAAAGCCAATGCAAGAACAAGAAAGGCTCTATGACTCTCAAAGACACCCCCACACTCCCCATATCATTATCAGGACAAAAATATATACTTTATAAACATAAATAATAATAAAAAGTCAATGTGTACTACCCCCTGAGATCATGCTTCCTCAGCAGACAGGATCAATACTCAGACCTCACAGTCAAGGAATCACTCATATTGTTTTCAATTTTACTGTCCCCTACTTTATACTATGGATAAGGGCACCAGTTTCAGATAATGTTTCCATGGCCTCACTCAGTATTCAGCCAGGTTTCACAGGAATCCACATAGAGCCATTTGTTGGTGTGACTTTGTCAAAACAATTCAAGGAATTAAGGGTTTATTTTGGCTCAGCTTGAAGTTATCTTGGTAGACTCATCATGGTAAGGAAGTCATGGATTCAGGATCCTAAAGCAGCTGGCACATTGCACCTGCAGTTTGGAAGCAGAGCAGAATGAGTGTTGGTATTCACCTTGCCTTCTCCTTCTGAATTCAGTCTAGGAGCCCAAAATATGGATGATGCTCCCCATATTTAGAGTGTGTCTCTCTACTTCAATTAACCTAATCAAGAATTCTCCAAAAAGACATTCCCAGAGGTTTGTCACTTAAATGATTCAAGAGCTTCCTAAGTTAATTATCCATAGGAAACATCATACCTTCTCAACCACTTTGAAGAAAGAAAACTCAACCATCTAAATTTAGCCCACTGTGTCACTATCAGACCTCATGGAGTTGGAAACAGAAAAGCAGATAGCAGAACCCAGACCCAGTGCCATACCCACCAGCCACCCTAGCCAAGTTTTTTACTGCCTCCAAGAAAAACATCTCACCACCTACCATTGACAACACCTCAGGGCTAAAGAATAGAAAATGTAATTCTAAGCACATGGAACTAAGAAACAAGCAGGCACAGATATTCTTCAATTCTTAGTTTGTTTTTAATTTGACCAGTAAGTACACATAGGCAATAAACATAAGTAGTGTCCATACAAACCCAATTAGTTAATATCTGAGTTCAGTTTTTGTACAGCTCAAGGTCCCCAAGTCCAGTTGAAGAGGTTTTGTTTACACAAACATGTTGATCATATTAAAAAAAAAAATCCAGGCTGGGAGCTGAGGTTTGAACTCAGAGGCTGCAGGCATCTGGTGCCCAAGTGGAGGCAGAGGCTGAGCAGACCAGCATCTCGGACCAGAGGATTCTGGGAACAGGGACCTGAGGTTTGAACCCAGAGGCTGCTGTCATCTGGTGCCCAGGAAGGCCAGAGGCTGAGTGGACCAGTGACTCAGCCAAGATGATTCTGGGAGCTGGGACTGAGGTTTGAACTCAGAGGCTGTGGGCATCTGGTGCCTGATGCAGGGACAGAGGATACCAGCATGGGCTAAGCAAGCAACTCAACCATCCCCTCCCCCACCACCCAGAGAGAATGGCTGGCAGCAGAGGGAATACAGTGCTCAGAAGATGTCATCCAGGTTGTTACCCACCCAGTTCTTACAGAACTGAAAGGGAAGAGTGAACTATACCTTCCAATATATAACCAAAATTGAAAGCCTGAAACCTAGACAAGCCAAGACCCCATACATAAGGAGAATAAAACAAAGGCACCTGAAGGAATCAAGGAAAGAAATCCTTCAACAAGGTGAAGAGGCGTTCAAGATTTGTGTCAGAATATAGGCAAAAGTCAAACCACATACTGAGGGAACAAGAAAAGAACAATATGGGAAAAGTGCAGAATAACTCAACACCAAACTCTACAGAGCCTGTGGAGGACTCCTACAATGGGATCTCCCTAGAGGTAAACCAGGAACAGATCATAGAATAACAATCAGAGATAAATTCAAAGAAATTACAGAACTAAGGGGACAGAATGAAAAACTCAGAACAGACCTAGAGGGAGACAAGGACAAACTTCAGAATGAACTGAAAGAAGAAAATGACAGACTCCAGAAAGAGCTAGAGGAAAAAAAATGAGAAACTCCAGAAGGAACTGGAAACACTGAAAAGATCCCATGCTGAAATGAAAAAGGAAACAAATGAGCGAAAAAGGGAGCTACAAGAAAAGATTGAGAAGCTCCAAAAGGAAGTGGAAGCAGTAAGAAAACATAGGAAGAAATGAAAAAGGAAATCGAACAGTCATCCAATCAAAAGGAAAGAATGGGAAAAAGCCTCAGAAGCAGGATGGAAGGAGCAGCAAAAAGAATATCAGACCTAGAAGATAACACAGAACAAATAAAAAGCTCAAGTAAAGACTATGAAAAAATTAAAAATACACAAGACTGGAACAACTAGGAAATGTGAGACACTATGAAAAGATCAAACCTCTGCATCATAGGGAGAGAGGAAGGAGAAGAATCCTAAGAGAATGGTATTGATCAGATTGTCAACAGAATAATAGATGAAAATTTCCCCAAATTAAAAAAAGACAAACCCATACAAATACAAGAAGCACATAGAACACCAAATAGACTAGACCAGAAAAGAAACTCCCCCCACTATATCATAGGTAAAACGCTAGATGCCCAAAACAAAAACAAAATTCTGAAAGCCACAAGAGAAAAACAACAGGTTACATATAAGGAGAAACCTATCAGAATTACAGCTTACTTTTCAGTGCAAACTATGAAAGCAAGAAGAACATGGAACAAAGCATTCCCAGGACTTAACAACTATAAATGCCAACCCAGTTTACTATGCCCAGCAAAAATGTCGATTCTAGCTGAAGGAAAGAGAAAAATCTTCCATGACATAAACAAGATGAAAGAATACATGTCTGGAAAACCAACCCTTCAAAGAATACCTGAAGCAATTCAAAGGACAGAGGAGAGGAGCAACTACCCCCAGGGACCTTGAAAGAGAAATTTACAAAAGCAGAAATACAGAAGTAGATACCTAGACAAAAAATGTAAATGGATAACAAGGTGAAAACAAGAAACACACACCTCTCAATTATAACCTTAAATATAACCTCCCCAATCAAAAGACATAGACCAGGAGAATGGATTAGAAAACAGAATCTACTGATATGCTGACTACAAGAAACCCATCTCATCCTCAAGGATAAGCACCAGCTTAAAGTGAGAGGATAGAAAAAATATTTCAAGCAAATGGTACCAAAAAGAAAGCAGGAGTTGCTATTTTAATATTAGACAAAATAGATTTCAAAGTAGAAGCAATTGGAAGAGACAAAGAGGGCCATTGCATCCTTATTAAAGGGAAAATTAACCATGAACACCTCACAATCATGAATATATATGCACCAAACTTTGGTGCACCGACCTTTATAAATACAACTCTACAGGACATCAAGGCATAGATTAACCCCAGCACACTCGTAATAAAGGACTTTGATATCCCACTGAGTCCAGACAAAGAATAAACAGAGAGATATTTGAACTGAACAATACAATACAAGACAGGAAATGGACCTCACAGACATATTCCAAATATTCCACCCAAGCACCAGAGAATATACTTTCTACTCAGCAACCCATGGAACATTCTCCAAAATTGACCACATACTTTGACACAGAAAAAGCCCTCAACAAATACAAAAAAAAATGAAATAATTTATTGCATTCTATCAGATCATAGTGCAATAAAGCTCAATATCAACACCAGGATAAGTCCTGCTACCTATACAAACACATGGAGTCTGAACAACACATACCTGAATGGTTCAAGGAGGAAATAAAGAAAGAAATAAAAGCATTCCTGGAACTAAATGACAATGACAGTACAACACAACAAAACCTATGGGACACTTTAAAAGTAGTCCTAAGAGGGAAGTTTATAACCCTGGGTGCCTATATTAAAAAAAAAAAAA
>VZQC01005068.1:1779226-1822817 GCA_009823505.1 Rhizomys pruinosus | reverse complement strand
GAACAACTAGGAAATGTGAGACACTATGAAAAGATCAAACCTCTGCATCATAGGGAGAGAGGAAGGAGAAGAATCCTAAGAGAATGGTATTGATCAGATTGTCAACAGAATAATAGATGAAAATTTCCCCAAATTAAAAAAAGACAAACCCATACAAATACAAGAAGCACATAGAACACCAAATAGACTAGACCAGAAAAGAAACTCCCCCCACTATATCATAGGTAAAACGCTAGATGCCCAAAACAAAAACAAAATTCTGAAAGCCACAAGAGAAAAACAACAGGTTACATATAAGGAGAAACCTATCAGAATTACAGCTTACTTTTCAGTGCAAACTATGAAAGCAAGAAGAACATGGAACAAAGCATTCCCAGGACTTAACAACTATAAATGCCAACCCAGTTTACTATGCCCAGCAAAAATGTCGATTCTAGCTGAAGGAAAGAGAAAAATCTTCCATGACATAAACAAGATGAAAGAATACATGTCTGGAAAACCAACCCTTCAAAGAATACCTGAAGCAATTCAAAGGACAGAGGAGAGGAGCAACTACCCCCAGGGACCTTGAAAGAGAAATTTACAAAAGCAGAAATACAGAAGTAGATACCTAGACAAAAAATGTAAATGGATAACAAGGTGAAAACAAGAAACACACACCTCTCAATTATAACCTTAAATATTAATGGACTAAACTCCCCAATCAAAAGACATAGACCAGGAGAATGGATTAGAAAACAGAATCTACTGATATGCTGACTACAAGAAACCCATCTCATCCTCAAGGATAAGCACCAGCTTAAAGTGAGAGGATAGAAAAAATATTTCAAGCAAATGGTACCAAAAAGAAAGCAGGAGTTGCTATTTTAATATTAGACAAAATAGATTTCAAAGTAGAAGCAATTGGAAGAGACAAAGAGGGCCATTACATCCTTATTAAAGGGAAAATTAACCATGAACACCTCACAATCATGAATATATATGCACCAAACTTTGGTGCACTGACCTTTATAAATACAACTCTACAGGACATCAAGGCATAGATTAACCCCAGCACACTCGTAATAAAGGACTTTGATATCCCACTGAGTCCAGACAAAGAATAAACAGAGAGATATTTGAACTGAACAATACAATACAAGACAGGAAATGGACCTCACAGACATATTCCAAATATTCCACCCAAGCACCAGAGAATATACTTTCTACTCAGCAACCCATGGAACATTCTCCAAAATTGACCACATACTTAGACACAGAAAAAGCCCTCAACAAATACAAAAAAAAATGAAATAATTTATTGCATTCTATCAGATCATAGTGCAATAAAGCTCAATATCAACACCAGGATAAGTCCTGCTACCTATACAAACACATGGAGTCTGAACAACACATACCTGAATGGTTCAAGGAGGAAATAAAGAAAGAAATAAAAGCATTCCTGGAACTAAATGACAATGACAGTACAACACAACAAAACCTATGGGACACTTTAAAAGTAGTCCTAAGAGGGAAGTTTATAACCCTGGGTGCCTATATTAAAAAAAAAAAAACAGAAAGAGCCCAGATAAGTGAGCTAACAGTGCACTAAAAACAGTTGAAAGACAAAAACAAATAATCCCTAAACGCAACAGAAAGGAAGAAATAACAAAAATCAGAACAGAAATCAAAACAAAGAAAACAATACAAAAAAAAATCAATGAATGCAAAAGTGGGTTCTTTGAGAGAATAAACAAGATAAACAGACCCCTAGCCCAGTTAACCAAAAGAAAGAAAGAGCAACTCCAAATCAATAGAATTAATGATGAAAGGAGAAATATCACAATAGACAATGAAAAGATCCAGACAATCATATGGGAATACTTCAAAAACCTGTACTCTACTAAATTTGAAAACCTAAGAGAAATAGATGAATATCTGCAATCCAGGGAATTGCCAAAGCTAAACCAAGAAGATATTGACAGCTTAAACAGACCCATAATTTATGAAGAAATTGAAAATGTACTAAGAGACGTCCCAACTTAAAAAAAAAATGCCAGATCCAGATGGTTTCACAACAGAATTCTATAAAACATTTAAAGAGAACTTACAACCATTATTACTCAAACCGTTCAGAAGGATACAAGAACAGGGAAATCTCCCAAATTCCTTCTATGAAGCCAGCATCACTCTAATAAGGATGCAACCAAAAAGAGAGAACAACAGACCCATATCATTAATGAACTCAGATGCAAAAATTCTCAACAAAATACTTGCAAACCATATACAGACCCACATCAAAAAGATCATTCACCATGAACAAGTTGGATTCATACCAGAGATGCAGAGATGGCTCAACATATGAAAATCAGTAAATATAATAAAATGCATAAATGGACTGGAGGACAAAAACCACACGATCATCTCCATAGATGCAGAAAAAGCCTTTGACAAAATCCAGCATCCCTTCATGATTAAAGTACTCGAGGGAATTGGACTGGAAGGATATTCCTTAACATAATCAAAGCCATATACAAGAAACACACAGCCAGCCTCACAGTAAATGGAGAAAAGTTAGAAGGATTCGTCATACTGGTAGGAACCCAACAAGGCTGACCCTCGTAACCACTCTTCTTCAAGTGCTTGAAACACTGGCTAGGGCAATAAGGCAAGAAAAGGAAATTAAAGGACTACTAACTGGAAAAGAGGAAGTAAAACTATCCCTTTTTGTGGACGATATAATAATTTACCTCAAGGATACTAAAGATCCAGAAAACTCCTAGAAATGATTAAGAGTTTCAGTAAAGTGGCAGAATTCAAAATTAACCTAGAAAAATCAGTAGCCTTTCTTTACACCAACAACAAGCAACTGAAGAAGGAATGGAAAGAGACCTTCCCAAACACAATAGAAGGCCTCTAAAACAATAAAATACCTAGGAACAAACTGAACCAAAAACACCAAAGATCTCTACAACAAAAATTATGGTCTCCTGAAGGAGATTAAAGAAGATATCAGAAGATGAAAAGACCTCCCATACTCATGGATTGGAAAAATTAATATAGTAAAAATGTCCATTTTACCCAAATTAATATACTGATTCAACACATTCCAATTAAAATCCCAAGGACATTCTTCACAGGCTTGGAAAAAATTCTTAATTTAATATGGAAAAACGAAAGACCCCGAGTAGCCAAAGCAACCCCGAGTGAAAAGAGCAATACAGGGGGCAATTTCTATACCAGACATCAAACTATATTACAGGGCTATATTCATAAAAACAACCTGGAACTGGCACAAAAACCAGTGTGTGGATAGAGAAAATGTGGTACATTTATACAATGGAGTTCTATGCAGTGGTAAAGAAAGATGACATCATAAAATTTGCAGGTAAATTGATGGAACTAGAAGATTTTATGCTAAGTGAAGTAACACAATCCCAGAAAAACAAAAGATGAATGGTATCCCTCATCTGTGGATGCTAGTACCAAGTACCTAATTGTAAGACAAACTGAGCAATGTTAATGTTATATTCCTCATGATCTAAAGAAAACTGTGCTCTTGCATTGTGTATCCCTAAACAGGTTCTAGAGCTGACCTAACATTTATTTTCAGACCTTGGGTTTTTGGTATACGGTGGAGGGTATGTGTGCATCTTTTATAGTAATATGGGATTAAAATAGAAAGATGCAAATCAAGAAATATGATATGAAAAATAACTTAGTTTGTTTTCAAAGGATACAATGTTAATATAGGTGCAATGTAACAGGATGGTGCAACTTAACCTAAGGGTGCTTAACAACCATACTTAACGTCCCTACTAATTTGGTCAACGGACCTAAGGGATAACTTTGTTCCTTGCTCTCAGAGGTCTACCAAGTCTCAGGGGACTACACATGGGGGCATCTCTTAAAATGTCTTGCAAATGTGGGTCACCAGTCTTCCTGTTCAGGAAGGTCTTGGAGAGCCACTAATGGTACTTCAGCCAGGGTCCAGTCTATAAAGAGGAAAGTCTGCTCATGCTTCAGAAAAGAAAGCCTGGTCTAGCAAGAACTGATTTTGTCCTTGGGTGGATGAAACTGGTAAATGAAAAGCTGAATGGAGCAAGGTGCTCCCCCCTCCCCCCAAAATCCCAAGAGACCCTTGAAGACCAGATTCTCAACTGACCTTGAGAAAACAAAAACCTTGGTTAATCTGGGCTAACTGTGTGGCCTTAAGCATCCAAAAGGAAAGTACAACCAAAAATAAATAATCGGTAAGACCAGAGAAATTGTAATACAGATATAAAACTTGAGATCTTAGTAAAAAGACAAAAAGAAAAAAGAGAGAGTACTGTTTGTCCTGTCTTCAATTCTTACTGGCAAGTGCACATACTCTGTGGCTGCCACTGCTTTTGGCACTCTTCAAAGGCATGAGACACAGCTTTTTAACCTCCCAGTATGAACTGAAGACTCATGTCTCTCCAAGAATCCTCCAAGCCTTCAATGCTAGATGGGGACTACTGAGATACCCAGCTTGTGGACTAAACAGCTAAGGGGATTTCAGCCTCGTCAGAATATATACTGCCATTGTTGGACTACCTGGGCTGTATCATGGAGGCCAGTACAGGGGGATCAAGACAGGACACATGCTTATGGGAGAGAAAGACCCCAATGTGGAGCAAAAGCACAGGATTAATAGTCGTTTAGGATTGCCAAGTAGGAACCATTGAGCACTTCCTTAAGGAAAACATGACATCTTTTAGGAAAAAACGACCTCCAGTTCAAGTGATATGTGTATGTATGTGTGTGGTGTGTGCGGCGTGTGTGTGTGTATATATTATACTATATATATTATATATATATATTATATATCTATGGCAGAGTGCAGGGGACTCGGGTGGGGTGTGGGGTGGGAGTATGAAAGGGGAAGGGACTCTAGATTCGATTGAGAAATGATGTCTAAAATACTTTATGGAAAAGTTTTAATAGCAATAAAAATTGCCTTTACAGCTATAGAACTTACAGATTGGTGAGCAAATACACATTGTATTTCCATACATTAACTATGATATCAGTTAATTTTTAGCTCACCATATATAGGTATATAAACAGCATAATACTGACAGAAAAATTATGCAATTTCAACAATGGAAATTAAGTTGCCTAGGGGTATCCATGAGACTTGGAGTCTCCTAACCCCTCAAACAGTGCTTACTGTGTGTTCTTACTCTTTCTTGGTATATAAATCTAAAATTTTAAGTACACTATTGTACTTACTCAATTAGCCCCAACTGGTAAAATGCAAATTTAGAGTAAAGAAAAAAGCAGTTTTATACTGCAAAGGAGTTTCATGTCTTTCAATTTTTATAATATTAAACTTGAGAATTTATAGATAAGCACAAAGAATGTATTAGTTACTTTTCAATTGCTATGACAAAAAAAAAAAAAAAAACTTATTTTTTGGTTTAGTTGCATAGCTTTAGGCGAACTTTAGCATTATAATTGGTTCTGAATAGAAAATACTCCTTTTCACAGTTTCTATGTCATTAGTCAGTTAAAGAAGGCAACAATATCACTTTTATGATTTAAAGAGCCCACTCTTTAACAGCTGTTCCAATCTACAGTGGAGAATTACTCATCACTCCTCTTATTCTTTTATTTATGGGGGGGAGTTAGCGTTAAGAAAGTCTTTGTATTAAAACATTTGAGCACCTAGGAAGGTAACTTCGTCTAGGAGATTCATTAAACAATCGTTTTACTCGTAGGCTCCACAGCAGGGGGCCTGATGTGAGCAAACTGAGGCATTTCCTTCCTTCATACGCAGAGGCGTCAATCATTATGCTGTCCTTCTTGTACATCCTACTCACTGCAAAACCGCATTTTCTTTCTCACAGCCATTTAGTTGGTGATACTCTGGCTTCATTAGTAGGATAGAACGGTTAAGCCTGGACAAGCTGGCGAAAGCCCCTGAAAGAAAACAGCCAGAATCTCTACTAGGGACCCAATGACATCAGCTCCAGAGAAAGTAGAGTGTTTTGCTTCTCATCCACCTGTTGCTCTTTTAGAAGCCTAGGGAACAATCTTCGGAAGAGTGGGCATGGTTTAGAATGTAAGGGCTTCGATTGGGTTAATGGTGAAACTACCACAATATAGACTGGACACTCCTTTGATCAACCTGATTGAACATACATGGCCCCCCTGCTGGTGGTGGGACCCATGAGCTGTGTGGGTTTGGGCACAACTGCTTGCAAATTGGTTTTACATGAAGGATGCTTGTACTCACAAATTATCACCTATTGTTAAAAAAAATGAAAACAAAACAAAACAAAAAAGCAGAGAAAGATGCAGAAAACTTACGGCAGAATGCACGATCTGCGATGGGTAGGGGTGGGGTGGGGGGGAAGGGAAGGGGATATATTCCTGAACTGAATTGGAAAATGATGTATGAAATACACAAAGCATCAATAAAAATAAATTAAAAAAAAAACTATATTCTTAAATCTATATCCCTCCCACCTCAAAATTCTCCCAGAACCCCCATGTCACTCTCCCCACTTCATATTTTCCTTTCTTTTTGAATAACTCACTGAGTTCAGTTAAAACTCTCAGTATGTGTGTGAGTACAGTCCTAGCTACCAACTGAAAGATGGGCCACCAACAAAAAGCCACATCCTTAAAGAAAACTGGCTCCTCCTGCTACAGTCATCAACTATCAACAGCTCCTCAGAGAGGGGTAGGGTCTCATGAGTTGCTCCCTCATCCAGATTGGCAAGTGGACTGGACTGATCTTATACAAGCCTTGTGCAGGCAACCTCAGCTACTGTGAGTCCATGCATGGAGTGGTCCTGTCATGTCTAGCAGACACTATTTCAAAAAGTCCTCCCTGGTCTCTGGATCTTACATTCTTTCCACCCTATCTCCTGAAACTTGTGGGAAGGGGCTAGTATAGATGTCCCATTTGGAGCTGAGCATTCCACAGGCAACTTTGAAGGGTTGTGAGTCTGTGTTAACTGCTTTCCGCTGCAATAAGAAACTTTCTCTGATGAGTGGTAAGAGCTCAGCTAACCCATGAGCATAAAGACAAGTTTCTAGAAAGCAATTTGGTGTTTTACAGTTACCGAAATAACAATGGGAATTTCTCCCCTAGGGAATATGACATTTCTAGGCATGGGTATTTGGTCAGGTTTACAGTACCAAGTATAAGTTGTCTCCTATATTATGGACCTTAAATCCAGCAAGAAAGTTGTGGTTACCTCCCAGCATTCATTCCACTGCTGCACCAATGAGCATATTTTGTCAGACCCGTCATTATTGTAGTTCACAGACTTCATAGTTGGGTACATTTGTGACTTATCCCCTAGTTCACATAACACCTTCTTGCACTATGGAAGATAATCATCTCGGGGGAAGCTTCCATATCAGTCGGTATTTGAGAAGACTAAATCATTAGGTATAGAGAATAGTTTGGGAATAGGCTTAATTCTTTGCTGCAGACGAATGCTACACACACACAAATTTGTAACTCAATAACTTAACTGTGTTTCTAACAATTTACTGGTTATTTGAATCAAACTAAATCAGTTGGAGATCCATAGTGAGAAAATCTAGAAAGGCAGAAAGAAATTAGTCTGATGTTATGGAAAAATTTAAATTGTAGGATAAAATAAAGTTAGACTAGATCTATGCCTTCTTTGTAGACCCCTCCAAATTTTAATCATTAGGGTTAAACTATTCTTTCAATCAGGGACAGTTATGATGGAAGTCCTTGTTTTCTGAAAATTATTCTATTAGGATAAAAATTCTAGTGATCAAGTTTGAAATAAAAATTTGATCCATGATTTTGATAGGCATTTGGTAACCTACAGTGGCTGGGATTGCATAGATAAAAGTCACCCTGCCACAAGATTACTTTTTGTTCTCATTGTCTGTTCACTTCTTTTTTTGAGGTGCTGGGGATTGAATGCATGCCTTGTACATATGAGGCATGCATTCTCCCATTTGACAATCAAACCCAAGATTAAATGATTCTTATAACTCCCATCTTTGAGAAGTCTCCACTTAAATTCTAATCCCAATGACTGCACACAATTATTCAAAAATGGCTTATGGTATCTGCCCTGAAATTAATCAGGACAACTAGAGAATAGGGCTGGATTATAATCACTAGTCCTTAATTATGAGAATGGTCACTATACTTTGCTCTATTATCTGATTTTTCACCTGGTTTCTCTATCCTCTCTCTCTCTCTCCCTCTCTCTCTCTCTCTCTCCCTCTCTCTCTCTCTCTCTCTCTCTCTCTCTCTCACACACACACACACACGTACAACAACAACTTATTCTTTAATTTAAAAAATTCACCACATCAAAAGGTGAAAAACATATGGGGTTTCACTTCTCCTGGGTATGCCATGATAATTTACAGCCTAAAACTCAACAGAGTCCTTTGCCCTATAAAAATGCCTCAAATTCGCACTTTGTTTACTCAATATAATAACTCATATTTTCAAAAGAGAAAGAGTTGTCAGTGTAAGTATTTTCTATTTCCAATAGTTATTTAGTTACACAATTATGCTGGAAAATTGTTAGTAATTCTCAGTAATGATTTCAGTGGGAGTGGAAATACCTTCATTTGTTTATTTCTGCAAATGTTGATATTATTGCTAACTTCAACATACTATGATAAAAATTACTATAACATGGAGTTGGAAATAATATCCACAATTATCTCACAGGTAACACAAGCTGTATCCAGCACACCTTGCAGTTATACAAAGAGGAATTTTGAAAATGGAATTCAATATCTTATTGATTATATGTTTAGGCATAATTAGGTTATTCTAATTTATTACATTGCCCATAAAATTCAGTGAGGCTCTCTGAAACCAGGAATTGTAAATATAGAACCAAGATCCAATTGTCTCCTCAAAGGTTTTTATATACTTCATTCCATATTTATACATAAAATGTTAGTATATATTTCATATGAATTGTATGCATATACCCACTGTCTTAGCCCACTAAAACAATTTTCACACTACAAATTTTCATCATTGTAATGACATAATTTGTTTTGTTCAGTTTCAAATAAGGCATCTCTATGTAGTCCAGGCTTGTCTTGAACTTGAAGTCTGCTGGCCTCAGTCTCCCTAGTGCCTAAATTATGGCAAAGCCCTTGTTAATGATATCATTGTCTTAAATTTCACTTTTTCAAACAGGGAAATTGTTCAGCTTGGAAAATTAGGTAAGAAAATATGTCTCTGTTTATTTCTCAGGTCTCATGATCCTGGATATTTTTTTTGGTCTTTTGGAGACAGGTTCTCCCTGTAGCTCCCTCCAGCTGTCCTGGAACTCACTCTGTAGACCAGGCTGGACTTGAACTCACAGAGATCCACCTGCCTCTGCCTCCCAAGTGCTAGGATTAAAGGCATGCACCACCACAACCACTGTGATCCTGGATTTGTAAAACATTTATACAACAAATAATATAGAAGCTTTACAGAAGTAAAATTTATTTTCTTAGAACATAAGATTAATTCACCATAACTGACAATGTGCCATATTAATTCTACATCAACCCTATCCACCTTCTATTGTGTAGTGATATGCTCAATTCAAATCTACTTATAATAAATGTAATGTAAAACCGGGCATGGTGGTGCACGCCTTTAATCCTAGCACTTGGGAGGCAGAGGCAGTTGGCTCTTTGTGAGTCCAATACGAGCCTGGTCTACAGAGTGAGTTCAGGACAGCTGGGGCTACAGGGAGACCTTGTCTTGAAAAGACCAAAAAATAAATAAATAAATGTAATGTAAACTTGCAAAGGTGTTGCATCATTCCAAAGCAGTTTCTGAAATGAAAAGCAAGGAAAGGAATGGAGGAAAATAAGGGAGGACAAATTGTTGAATGGCTGGTCAAATATGACAAAATTTTAGAACAGTGGGTGTTTTTACCACCTAATATTACCTGATCTAACAGGTTCACTAACAAATTCAAAAATGGAATGGTGGAAAAGTCAGAATGCTGTCCATGAGTGGTTCGTGTATAAGAGCCAAGTTAAAACAAGTCACATGACATGATAATCCTTATTCTGGGGGCAACATTTCAATTAGGAAATAATTGAAATAATTATTTATTTCAAACAAGGAAATAATGCATTAATCAATACATATCTATTGAATCTACATTGTTCTACAAGAAACTTATGAGCCTTACCCTTTACACTTTTATTTTTTAATTCAACAATCATAGATATAGATGATAGATAAATAGATGTTAGATAGATTAGAGATAGATATAGAGATACATGATAGATGATAGATAGATAGATAGATGATAGATAGATAGATAGATAGATAGATAGATAGATAGATAGATAGATAGATAAAATATTAGTTCTACCCTACAGGAGCTCATAACCCCATTAGAAAGATGTTTCTAAATAATCTGACAAGAAGGGGGATTGCTTTTAATAAAAGTTATAAAGTTGGAATAAGGAGTGTAGGACTGCCATGAGATATGAGAAATCTATGTATAAAATGGTATGGAATTGAAAGATTAGATTTCTATCTGTAAGTATATAAACAGTTATGGCTTAGAATTTCAGTAAAGGTCACCAAATCTCCTTCACCAAATTTAACTTTCAACTTTATTATTCCTGGCCTTCTGGGTGGATCTTACAATGATAAAGTTAATAATCAAATTTCTTTTACACAAATAACTTATCCACCCATCTTAGCACTCTCTGAGGAGAGACTATTATAAGCTGTATTATTTCGATATTTCACTACTTGATGAACTCGCCATAGAAGTAAATAATTTCTACATATATAAATTTCTTATCTTTCACTTCTCCTAAATTATTGAGTTTTTGATACCCACAAATGCAAAAGTAAAAGAATATATCATTCTATTCAGCAATGTCATTCTTGGAAATACTAATAGTATTTCAAAATCCATTGGATTTTGTATTTCAAAATCTGTTGGATTTTGTTCCTCTATTCCTATTTTGATAAAGTATACAAATCTTACTTTATCAAAAGGCAAACTTAAAGAAAAGAAAACTAGGTCATTTTATTGAATATCAGAAAAGATTCCCCTCCCTCATCTGATCATCGAATGAACCATATTAACACAACAGAATAGAAATCCAATTAAGATTTCTTGGAACTTTAAGATGCTTCTGTTCTGGGACATAGTTTTATAACATTAACCCATAGATGAACTTTTCCCTTCCCCTAATTTAAGACTGCTTTTTTTTTCCTCTAGAGAAGATAATTGTGCCAATCACATTTGAATTTTTCTGGAACAAGTGGGTAATTTACAAGATAATGGCACATATCATTTCTAGCACTTCAAGAAATCATGTCATATCAGGAATACTTCCATATATAGATAAAATGGTACATAAACATTATAAATAAAAAAAATGACTAGAAATAATGTTTGAATGAGACTGGCTTTGGAAAGTTGGGTTGTGATTGTAAAAAATAGGCAAATTAAGAAGTTAGGTGATTTTGATAGCAATTCAATCAAGTTTCTGTGATCCTGATAATCTATTTTTCCATTCAGGAAATGATGATAAAAGAGCAGAGGAAAATACTAATCAAGTAAGTAGCTGCAACAAACTATGTAAGTTACAAATCTCTCTAATTACTCATACAACCTAGTTAATTTATGTCAAAAAAGATGATATGCTAACTAAAGAAGGGTTTATGGGCTGGCAGATTCATACAAATATTTGCAGAAGACATGGGGTTTAGATAATCTTTGAAGATTTAATAAGAATACAATATCTTGGAACAAGAGGGAAGAGTGGCATTAAAACTTGGAGAAAAACAGAAGGGTAGTATATATCAGAATCATGTGGATCATCTGAATAAGCCTGAATTATCTAGCTTTGCACTGAAACAAAATATCTGCATATATAACTACCAAATAAAATTAGAGTAACTAATAAAGGATCTTGGGGGCTGATATATTCATAAGAATATTAGCAGAACACACAGGGTTTAGATAATCTTTGAAGATTAAATAAGAACTTGTTAACTACAAATGATTATTTTAAATAATTTCATATACATTCTTTCATACATTCTTGGCAAAATCTTTGAAGACACTGTCATATTAATCTCCATTTTACAGATCCTAGAATTAAGACATGTCCAAAATTTTCTGAAATTCGTACAGCTAAGTCATACTATAATGCTTAAAACATAGGCACTTAATAATCAGAAATTAATATTTTTATTTGAAATATTTTCATATATTATTTTTTATTTTATGTGTATGGGTGTATTGCCTGGATGTATGTAAGTGTACTTGTGTCATGTAATGCCCATGGAGGTCAGAAAAGGATGTCAGATACCCTGGAACTAGAGTTGTAGATGTTTGTTAGCCATGCTGTGGATACTGGAAATTGAACCCACATCCTCAAAAGAGAATTCAGTGCTCTAAACTGCAGAGCCATCTCTCAAACCCATTTAAATATTCTTAAATGAAACAAAAAACTGCAGAAAACATCTTTGCAAACTGGAAAAAATTCAGGCTCATTATATTTTTATTTTTGGCTTTCTGTTTTCTTGGTATCACTACAATACATATGCACTGCAAAAATTACTTTTGGAAATATGGAATGCTCTAGAGAAATGACTTTTACCTAACCTTGTGACCAACAAGTTATTCTTTTGTTCTGAGATCATTTTACACTACCTCCACTTCATTATAATGCAGAAAAAGCTTACTACTTCTTGGATTCCTTTTAAAACCTAAACATATAGCCTTAATCCTTCATCACCTTTCCTTGCCCTTGACCTGGTATAATGTGTGTATGTCTGTGTATGTTGTCGATATCAAGCAAGCTCTGCAAGCAGCAGTCATTTGTTGGGAGCAATAAGAATTACCTCGCTTGTGTTGCAAAAAATAAGTAGGAATAGATTGATAACATCCATTTTTCTCATGTTCTAGGTCAATAGAAATTGCAAAATCTTTGAAAGATAAGGGTCTGCTTTTATTTTTCAATTTAGTGTTGGATATACTGGTTCAACACAAAAAAATACAAAGGCTTTGGTTCTAGAGCACAGTTCTGGAAGAAATCTAGAAATACAGTTTCTCAGAATAGTTCTGGTCACCCTTGGTTAAAATGAATCCCAAGAGGCAGGTTGTAATTATTCAGGCATTGCCACAATATGGCATCACCCTACCACAATATTCATACACAAACACACACACACACACACACACACACACACACACACACACATCTTGTACCTAATTATTCCAAGGCAGAGCAAGTTAGATGGAATGAAGTCTATAACATTTTTAGTCAAAAGTCATTGTTCTTGCTGGGCATGGTGGCACACTCATTTAATACCAGCACTTGGAAGGCAGAGGCAGGAAGATGTCTGTAAATTCAAGGCCAGCCTAGTCTACATAGCGAGTTCCAGGACAACTGGGGCTGCAGGGAGACCCCATCTCAAAAAAACACCAAAATAAAGTCATTGTTCTACTCAAAATCATTAGCAATATCAAATTATCCTAAGTCAATACTGTACTTGTGTGTCAATCTGATAAAATACTGAATAATTTCATGACTCATTTATCATCAAACAACTACATAAATCATTGAGAAGTCAGATAACAAAGTTTAACCAAGAAAAACACTTGAAATAATGCTTCCAGACTTATAGCATGTGTATACGACAATGCATGCACAGTGTGATTTGTCTACAAATGTTGAGACATTGAGTTATACATTGCATCCAATATCTTGTGCTCTTGCTTCTGAAATGCTGTTTATTTTCAGTACAGTGAACTAAGCAGATAAATATAAAGCAAGTCAATGAAACAAGTAATATAGGTAAAATTATGTAGAATAATATTCATGAAAGCAAGTTACCTGGATCACTTCTGAACAAGAATTCCAAACAGAGTACTCTGTTCTCTTAAAGTTTTATTTGTAATAAATATAAAATTTGTGTATGACTTTAGCACACAAATGGTAGTTATCTAGAGTATCACTTATTTTATGACAGAGAATAAATTAGTTCTTTATCAAGATATTAAAAAATCTCAAATTCTCAATATAGTTTCAGGATAAAATTTAGGGACTTTACCTTTTAAACTACTCTACCCTCTCCTCCACACACATACAGGATCTGGTCTTCTGATGTGTTCAGGTCCTGGTCTACATAACTCCACTTTGCTTCTGTTTTGATGTAGTATTTGTAACTCCAAGTGGCATAAATCCATGAACTAAGGCTGTTACATACCAGTGTTGCTGGAAAGATCAGACAGGATATGAGAAATGGACAGGAAGTGGGTACTTTATTTAGGTTGCAGCCTGGTCCAGTCATCTCAAGCCTAAAAATCTGGACTTCTTAGGACAATAGCCTCCTCCCTTTGGGCATGAATTAATAGAAAACTCTCCAAAGGGCCAGGAGGCTAATGTTACGTGACTCTGTCACTCCCTTCATCTCAGAAGTACAAGAGTTGTTCCTTATGGATTTGCCATCCTATGTACATTTTCATACAGGGAAAGTCAGACAAATTTTCTGTACCACCCACAACCTAGAATTCCAAGATAGAAAAATCTGACTGTCAACCAAAAAAGGCATCAAGATTTCATCTTTCCAGACCACTGATCTGTGCCAGAGATTACTAGAGCTCCCTTTGGGACCGTTTCAGCACTGACTTCCTCCAGGAAATGTCTAGTCAGAGAATAGTCTGAGATCCTTATAAGGTGATGATTAATCTCTTTTTTCACAATTTTGATGGGTTTCCTAGTTGATGTGAGTCCTACCTGCTCAACTGAATGCTACTCCAACTCCCTGCTCCTGCTTCCTGTCTCCCCCAGGTTTCATTGTGCTGAGGTCAGTGTCTCACCAAGACACTAGTGACTTAGTGAGTCCTTCCACTTCCCCGCTCAAAAAAGACTAAGGCACTGATAAGAGGAAGCCATACTCCACCATCCAGGAAGGCTAAACTCCAGAGACAAGGGAGGGGTGCAAAACCTATCTCCTACCCTGCCTACCCAGCCCACTCCACCGGTCCCCATATAATCAAGCACTTAGGACTTGGCAGTCTCATCCAAATTTCTCTTGCTAGCTGTGTTAGCATTCTAACCACAAACTTTTTAGCTAAACTTTACTGACAAAGACACAGAGAGTAAACAAGGATTAAATTATACATACTTCCTAAAGTATTCAATCAGGTTCCACATCACTACCATGTCATTTTGGAAAATCCCTCCTTTTAAATCCATTTTAACCACATACCTCCAGGGTCATTTCACTCCAGACTTTCTGTGACAATCCAAAATGATTCTCTATCATTCTAAAAGTCTTGTAAATTATTGTGCTATGGTGTGGAACATAGCACTTTAATTTTTTTCTTCTTTGAAGAAATCAAACCTCCCAAGTGGGGAGCTAATTCAGCTGGTAAGTACTCTTGCTGTCAAGCCTGATAGCTGGAGTTCAATCTCTGGAACCTCCATGGTAGAAAGAGGGAACCAACTCATACAAGTTGTCCTCTGACACCCACATGTATATCATGGTACATGAATATATATATACACATAATAAGTAAATGCATACACAAAATGAACTATCTATGGGTAAATAATAGGTCTTATATAACTTTTCCCTATAGGAGCTTGGGCTGTTGCAGATGAATTATTATCTGATTTCAAGATTTCAATATCTAAGCTAGTTCTTAATGCCCTGTCTGCAGAGTTTATGTTATGTTGGCATGTTTTCCTTATGTTTATATTTCCTTTGGGTGTGGATGGAAAAGGAAAGAGAGAAATTATACCACATCGAGTTTGTAGTTTGTTTACGTAGTATTATGTCCTTTTTGCTTTCTTTTATCATTCATCTTAGGTTAGAAGATGTTTAGTGTCTGAGGACAATTTCTTTATGAAAGATGACACTTGGAGTTAAATATTATAACTACATGTTGTAATATTCCATGTCTATCAATCTAAGGAGAGACATCCATTGGTCAATGAGAATTCACCATAACAGATAAATGTGATGCTTAATGTAGATGATTTTTAATATTTTGTTATTTTTTTATTTTACGTGTGTGAGTGTATTGCCTGCATGTTTATAAGTGCACCCATGTTGTGAAATGCCCATAAAGGTCAGAAGAGGGTCTTGGGTCCCCTGGAAGAGTGGTTAGCCACCATGTGGGTGGTGGAAACTGAATCCAGGTCCACTACAAGAACAGCCAGTGCTCTAAGCCATGAGCCATCTCTCCAGATCCTAAAGTAAGTGATTTTACTGCAACGTCTCAGAATTCCTGTTCATTAATATAGTTGGATCCTCACCCTGCATCTCAATACAGAGTTCTTCCCTCAAAGGAAGAAGATGAAATGTTTATTGTTCCTAATATATTTCCTAGAATCTCTTGATTTAACAGTATAATCAATGATATTGGGAGAATGATTTAATAAATACAAACACTATTTTAGCCAAGATATTTCTGAGTCAACTTAAAGTTATCACTGGTCATTTTTCACAAGCTTGAATAAAACCATGCTTTATATTTAAATAGTCACATGATTTATTCTATCTTTTGGAAAGGAAATAAATTTTCAGAAAAAGATCCTTTCTATAGGCAAACGATTGCCAATTTTCCTTGTAGCCCACAAAAATAATCAAAAGTTAATTATAACATAATATTTTCCTACATATATTAGACACTATTACTTTCCTAGATCACTTCTCAAGCTATGATACAGAATTATAATATCTTATAAAAATAATATTCAGGAGTGTGGGAGGAGAAGAAGTAACAATACAAAGTGTTGTATGAAAATATAATTACTCTGAATTCTAATTTTTAAGAACAAGAAAACAAAAGGAATTTGACTCATTGCTTAATCCCATGACATTAGAAAATAAACTTGGAGCAAATGGTACAGCAAGTCTTACTGAAAAACATACTCTACCCTTTTGCTGGTAGTTACTATGCCTCCTGTAAGAGTCAGGAGTTGTGCATGACTACAAAAAATGGTGTCTTCCCACTGTCTACAGGATACACGGTGTTTTAGGACTTAGTAAAAGTAAATATGTGTATATTAAACAACACTGGTTTACAGACTCTGATAAAAACGGTAATGCATCCGAGTTAAATGGAGATATAATTCACTGTTGTGTAACAACTATTTATAGTGGGTCCTGATGAAACTTACTTTCTAGGTGCCACAAAGGTTTTGATATGAGAGACTTTCTTGCCTCCCCCCCAGAACAAGGAGAAAATATGACGATGATGGGGTTGCTCTCCAACTGTTAAATTGGAGACAACTATTATAGAGTAATCTCTTATAAAACTGGTAAAACTGCCTTCTTTAATTGACTAACAGACATAGAACTGTGAAAAGGATTACTCTTCTATTCAGAACCAAATATAACACTAAAGTCCTTAAACTATGCGCTTAAGCAAAATTATCAATACAGGAGCTCTGACATCAGTAATGGTATTATCCAGAGGAGATGTTGGCCAGGGGATAAGGTCCCACAAAAGGTAAAGGCTCCTTGCCTCTAACTGGGATACCTGCAGAAGAGAGGCGATAAGGCCCTGCTGCTGAAGACCATGATGTTAACATGGAAAAGATCCATTGAGACCACACATGCAAGTGTACAGATGGCCCCTGGAATACCAGAGAGTGTTTACCAAGGGCCACTAAACCAACAAAGCAAATACGGGTCTCCTTGAGTCAAGCAAGACTCCACCGTCAGCACCAGCTACACCTCACCTGTGCCTGGAAAATGTGCAGCAGAGGCAGCCATATGCTGTATATCCCAAATCTAATTGGCTATTGGCTCTCCTCCTGGGAAGGAAGACCCATGGCTGATGCCACAAGCTTACATCCTCTACAGGTTAGGAGATATCATAAGCCACAGTAAGACCCCGTCATATTTAACAGAAAAAATGTAGTTCGGGGATCAACATCATCTAAACATATTTTCTATAACAAAGTAACTACCATATCTATTAATGCTGCTTTAAAAATACCTATATACCAATTGCTGTGCTTCATTGTCAGGGACGAAAGTTTATTCGCCTGGGACCAGATGTCAGCCCATTGAAAGGAAACAGCACAAATTGATACCAGAATCCAAGACAACAGACTCCAGAGAAGAGTGGACTGTTCTGCTTATTCATCCACTTGTGTGCCCCTTTTCTAACTAAGCCCAGGGAATAATCTGCGGAGCGGGGAAGAGGGGGTGGTAAATTTAAGGGCTGTCGATTGGGGTTGAAGAGTTGAAACTACAACAGCAATGTAGTCTGGACCCTCATTTGATTAACCTGATGAACATACAACCCTCACCCCCCCTGGAAGGTGGGCTGTGGGTGTTTGGGCAGCACAACAGCTCTGCATAAAATTGGTATAACATGGAAGGATGCTTGTAACTCATGGATTATCACTTATAGCTAAAAATGGAAAAAAAACTGAGGAGTATGCAGAGATGTCATGGCGAAGCATGACTCGGTTGGCGGTGGTGGGGGTGAGGGAAGGGGAGGATGGGGGAGGGGAATAAAGATGATTAAAATGTAATAAACCCTTTCCCCAAAAAAAAAAAAAAAAAAAAAAAAAAAAATGTTGAGAAAAAAAAAATGGTGTCCGTCCAGGCTTTGGGAATGCTCATAGGAACTCACAACAGTGCTGACAATATGCACAAGACCCATGAGAAACACAACCAGATAAAAAAACCAGCAAGAAGGGGAATGGAGCGAGGCCCCAAAATTTAGTGAGGGACTAGGGGTAAAATTTTTTTTTTTTTTTTTTTTTGGTAATTTCGAGACAAGGTCTCCCTGTAGCCTCAGCTTTCCTAGAATCTCACTCTGGTAGAACAGGCTGGCCTGGAACTCCAAAGATCCGCCTGCCTCTGCCTCCCGAGTGCTAGGATTAAAGGCATTGTGCCACCAACGCCCAACTGGGTAAAAATTTTTAAAAGTAAAAATTTTTTAAAATCCAAAAAAGTTAGTAAAACCACCCTTAGCTTGCTTTGCCCTAAAACTGATAAGAAGAAGGCCAGCTCTTTGCCTAGACCTAAGTTACAGAGAATTTGCTTGTCATTATAGAAATAATAAAATGTCAGCACTTTGGGGAGGCAGAGGCAGGCAGATCTTTGTGACATTCAAGCCAGCCTGTCACAGAGTGAGTTCCAGGACAGCGGGGTCTACAGGGAGACCCTGTCTCGAAAAGACCAAAAAAAAAAAAAAGAAAGAAATAATAAAATTTCATTATTTTAAAACACCCAAAAACTTATCAGAATCCATTTCATAAAAGATTTCTTAATCAAATTTAGACCCATTCCTCCTTCCATGCCCCCATCAGAACTCATGCATTCTGCCTATACATGTCTTGCACCTTTTGCTTAGTCCTTTTTAATTTTTCCATGCAGAAGTTTACTGCTTTGGTCAGATCTATGAAAAAAATCTCTTTTGTTATTGTTGTTGTTCCCTTTAATTTTTATTTCTTCCAAAATATGCATGTATACGCTCCACACATATACCAGAATTACAACGTTTGAAAATAAAGTAAAGAATAATTCCAAAACATGTTCAGGGATTCAGAGTAAAGTTGCATGTAAGTAAAATGAAATATTACTTTACTTTCCTAAATTACATAGCAAGTTGATGTATGTTTTAGTTTACTTGTTTTTATAGTAGCATCGGGTAATGTGGTATTATACTTACAATAAGAAAAAAAATTACTCAGTTCACCTTAAATAAGGATTTGGTGATTTGGTGCTAGGATCCACAAAAGAAGGACACCATACACCATTTATTTTTCTGATACTGTGTTACTTCGCTTAGCATAACAGCTTCTTGCTCCATCCATTTACAAGCAAATTTTATGATGCTATCTTTCATAATCACTGCATAGAACTCCATTCTGTAGAGGTACCACATTTTCTTTATACACTCACGATTTGAGGGACACTTGGGTTGCTCCCAGCTCTTCACTATTGTGAAGAGATCTGCAATAAACATCTTTGTGCACATATCTCTGGAATAGGATGACTCTTGTGGGTATATACTCAGGAGTAGTATGACTGGGTCAGATGATGGGTTTACTTTGAATCTTTTAAGAGTTCTCCACACTTTGCCAGGTGTGGTGGTGCATGACTTTGATCCCAGCACTTGGGAGGCAGAGGCAAGTGAATCTCTGTGAGTTCAAGGACAGCCTGATCTACATAGTGAGTTCCAGGACAGCCAGAGCTACAGGGAGACCCTGTCTCAAAAAGATAAAAAAAAAAAAAAAAAAAAAAAAGAGTTATCCACACTGCTTTCCATAGGGGTTGCATGAGTTTGCATTCCATCAGCAGTAAATGAGTGTTCCCATTTCCCAACAACCTCTGAAGCATTTAGCATCTTTGGTTTTCTTGATCCTAGCCAGTCTTACTGCAGTAAGATGAACTCTTAAAGTGATTTTAATTTGCATTTCTTTAATTATAAGTGATATCGAACACTTTTTAAGATGCTTCTCAGCCATCTTTACTTTTTCACTTGTGAAGTTTCTGTTCAGCTTTTTACACCATCTTTTGAGTGAGTCATTTGTTTCTTGTTCCTTTGTTTTTTGAGTAGCTTATATATTCTGGAAGTTAATGCTCTGTCAGATATATAGGCAGTGAAGGTTTCCTCCCTGTAGGAAAATCCAGCTTGAATTGCAGGCTGGCTTTCCAATTAGCATGCCTCACAGCACTGCGTGGCAGAGGGTCTGGCCCTGCCCCAAGGAGGAGCAAGCAGCCTGGCCTAGGTGTGTGATGCTGGATGGGACACAGGTGTGCAGTGGCGCAGAGTTGCGGGGCTTATGATTGGTCCTAGGAACTGACATCGTTTGATTTATAAAAGCAAGCTGTGGCAAGGAGTAAATTTGAATTTCATAGTAACATCATCACAGAACTCCCGACCATTATTTTTATTAATTATTGTGCACATACAGGCTAAGGTAGGCCTGTATTTCATTCAGGTGGCCAGTTGGTTGGAAAAAGGTTCCCTTTGTGGTCCACCAATCTGGGTAGCTGGTGTTGTGAGTAGGTATTGGCTGAAGGGAGGCGATCAGCCATCAGCCTGAAATTCTTATCCAGGCTCTGGGCAGGTGAGAAGTCATGGCCAAGAGTGGAACACATGACTCGTGGGTCCAGGCTAAGAAACTAAGTTGGAATTACCACTTAGGCTGGGCTACAGGAAGTAGCCAGCTGGTTTCTCTGCCAAGAGGCCAGCTCCCCACAATGTTGGCAAAGTGGGCACTATGTCCCCATTCCCCTTAGCAGAGCCGCGTGGTCCCTGTTTGGCACAAAAAGAAAAGCTTCCTACACCTCCCAGTCTGTGGGTTTTCTCTTCACCTCCCTGATTGTTTCTTTCACTGTGCAGAAGCTTTTAAGTTTAAATGAGATCCCACTTATCAATTGTTCACCTTATTTCCTGCACAGCTGCTGTCTGAATTAGAAAGTTTTTTCCTACACTTATACCTTGTAGGTTCCTGCCAGCATCTTCTTCTATCATTTTCAGAGTTTCAGGTTTCACATTGAGGAATTTGATCCATTTGGATGTCATTTTTGTACAGGATGAAAGGTAGGGGTTCAGGTTTATTCTTCTACAAGTGGTGATCCAGTTTTGCCAATACCATTTGCTGAAGTACTCTTTCCTCCATTGAGTCTTGTTGGCCCCTTTGTCAAATATGAGGTGGCTTAAGTTGCATGTGCACAAGTTTAGATTTCCAGTTTTGTTCCATTTATCTACTGGCCTATTTTTGTGCCAATACCAGTCTGTTTTGTGACTATAGCCCTGTAATATAGTCCTGTAATATAGTTTGTAGTCTGGTATGGTAAATCCTCCTGCATTGCTCTTTTTGCTCAGGGTTGCTTCATCTACATAGGGTTTTCGTTCTTTATAATTTTAGGATTTTTTTCTAAGTCTGTGAAGAAAGTTATGGGGATTTTAATTGGGATTGCATTGAACCTGTATATTACTTTGGGTAGGATGGTCATTTTACTATATTAAGTCTTCCAATCAATGAGCACAGGAGGTCCTTCCAGCTTCCACTGTCTTCTTCAATCTCGTTCATCAAGGATTTAAAATTTTCATTGTAGAGATCCTTTGTTTCTTTGGAGATAGATAGATAGATAGATAGATAGATAGATAGATAGATAGATAGATATTGAGGCAAATGGGCTAATGTGAATGAGAAGGTTAATTTTGTAAACTGCCACTTTACTGAAAATGTTAATTGATTCTAGAAGATTTCTGTTGTAAGTTTTGGTGTCCCTTAGGTAAACTGTCATTTCATCTGCAAAAAGGGACAGTTTTAACTCCTTTTTTCCAATTCGTACTACTTTAATTTCCTTTCTTGTCTTACTGTTCTATCAAGCATTTCAAGCACTATATTGAAAAGGAGTGAAGATAGGAGCCAGCTTTGCTGGGCTCCTAACTTTATGGGGAATACTATTTTTCCCCATTTAGAATGCTTGCTGTGTGTTTGTTGTATGTGGCTTTAATTATGTTGAGGAATGTTTCCTCCTGTCCAATTCCCTCTAGGACATTAAATATGAAAGCATGTTGAATTTTATTGAAGCCTTTTCTGCATCAATTGAGATGACCATGTGATTTTTTTTAATTAGTTTTTATTGATGCTTTGTGCATTTCATACATTTTTTCCAATTCAGTTCAGGCTTATTTCCCTTTCCCTCCCCCCCCCACCCCCACCCCATCCCAGATCATGCATTCTGCCATAACTGTCCTGCATCTTTCTCTCAGTTTTTTTTTTCATTTTTAGCTATAAGTGATAATCCATGAGTACAAGCATCCTTCATGCAAAACCTATCTGCAGGCTGTTGTGCCCAAACACCTACAGCCCCACCATCCAGTGGGGGGTGACAGGTTGTGATTTTTATCTTTCTGTCTGATTATATGCCTTATGACATATATAGATTTACTGTGGGCATATCAGGTTTGGGCATACACATGCATGAGCTAGTATTTCAAGCTAGCACCTCCCAGAGGCACAAATAAGACTCACAGGGCCTCTCTGGCTATGCCCACGAATTGGGGTGTAATGATACAAAGGTCTGGGTTTGGAACTGACATTTACTTCAACTGGCAACCCCAAACATGAAGCTGGAAGAAATCCTGGAGAAATTTGGGAATGCAAACCCCACAGTCTTGGCTCTCTGCTATTAACTTTTTTACCTCCTTCTTAATTTCTCCATTATTCAATAGGGATGTCTCTTCCAATTGGTTGGTTCTCTGGAAAGCTAACAACCTAAGGACAAGGTGTTTAAATGTGTGGAGGAACCTAGCAGTTTCCTGGCCTCTAAAGCCACAGGTTTGCTTATAAAACCATCACTATGGGTGTAGGCCATGGAAATCAGCAATTTCCTGGCTTGGTGAGGCTCAGGAATTGCCAGCTCCCCAACCACAACTTTGCCCAAAGCTATCACCTCACAAAGGGGTTCCATGGAAAACTAGCAGATTTTCTATTCTGTTGTCCCTGGGAAATACCATTCCCCTGGACATGTGCCTTCAAATTAACTGCTCCTGCAGGCTATGGAAGCCAGCATCTTCCAAGCTGAGTTTGACCATGAAGCCCATCAGCTTCGTGGCTGTGTCCTGGCTACAAGAATAATTTATCTTGCAGGGTTGATTTGGAATCATTTTTAATAATTTTACAGGCCTAGGATAAAACCTTGGGTTCTAATATCAAAAGTCTGTCTTTTCCTGCTATGTAAAACTAGTTTTTCTCGTTTTTTATGGTATTACTAACTATCCACAATAACCAGTCCATGCTTAACTTTCATTATGCAAAATCACCACTAAAAGGCATTGGACCCCAGGTTTTTAATGCAAGTTCAGTTGCTAGGTAACT
Source organism: Rhizomys pruinosus (assembly GCA_009823505.1). Classification (NCBI taxonomy): domain Eukaryota; kingdom Metazoa; phylum Chordata; class Mammalia; order Rodentia; family Spalacidae; genus Rhizomys; species Rhizomys pruinosus. The sequence continues at coordinate 1,798,985 of VZQC01005068.1, read as the reverse complement.
CAGAGGCTGAAGCATGGGCCTTTTTAATGCAAATTGGGATTTTAACAGCAACTCTGCAGAGAACAAGAGGGGCTTTTTAAAAATGGGACAAGCTTTCCACCTTAAACTGGAAGTTAAAAGGTAATGTAGGGGCTGGAGGAATTGCCTAGTGGTTAAGAGTGCCTACCGCTCTTGCAGAGGACCCTGGATCAATCCCCAGCACCCACATGTGGCTGAGAACTGTCTGTAACTCCAATTCCAGGAGAAACTTCCAGTTCTAAGGGCGAATCCGAGACCCTCATCTTCTGACCTCCGCGGCATTGCACGACACGGGTGCACAAACCTACATGCAGACAGTGTATTCATACACATACAAAAATAAATAAAATTAAATTAAAATTTTAAATAAAGAAAAGAAAAGGACCCGCCAGTGATTTTGTTTGTTTGTTTGTTTCAGTTTAGGTTTTTTTTTTTTTTTGAGACAAGATTTTCTTTGGTCCTGGAACACACTATGCAGGCTGGCCTTGAGTTCACAGAGCTCTGCAGACAATACATTCATACACATAAAAAATAAATAAATAAAATTTAAAAAAATTTAAAAAAGGTAATGTAAATATTTTTAATGTGTTCTAACCTTTTTACAATCTGTCTTGGTCTTCATTCTAGACATTTTTATCATCATTTTAACCTGTTTCTACATGGGATTGTTTTGTGTATTACCTTTTTGTGTATTTCTTGGGTAACTGATTTTGGATCTCTATAATTATGTATCTAACCTGATCTTCTCTAGTTTGCACATGTTTCTCTTTTTAAACTCTTTATTTTTATTTTTTATTTATTTATTTATTTATTTTTTTTTATTTCTTTAAATTTTTATGTCATTTCTTTTTTTTTAATTTTTTTTATTTATTTTTAACAAATCTAGACCCTCATGTCCCCCCCATTTCCCCACCCACCAGAGCCAAGCATTCTGCCAAAAACTTTTCATCTCTTAGTCTTTCTCATATTTCCATGGGAAGTTGACTGTTTGGGCAGAAGTTCACTGTTTCAGTCAGTTCTTTGATGCAGTCTTTTCTGTTGTTGTTGTTGTTGTTGTTGTTTCCAAATGCATTACACTCAACTGCTTTGTACAAAAGCTCAGGGGCCCTACACAAGCAATACTTACAATTGGGTAATTCGGCACTAGCATCCACAAATGAGGGATACCATTCATCCGTTTGTTTTCTGGGACTATGTTACTTCACTCAGCATGATGTCCTCTAGTCCAGCCACTTTCCTGCAAAGCTCGTGATGTCGCCTTTCTTTACTGCTGCATAGAACTCCATTGTGTAGATGTACCACATTTTTCTCTATCCACTCGTCAGTTGAGGGACATTTAAGGTTGGTTCCAGCTCCTTGCTATTGTGAAGAGAGCTGCAATAAACATGGCTGTGCTGTAATCTCTGGGTGCGTAATCTTGAGGGTACATGCCCAGAGTGGTATGCTGGGTTTTTTTGCAAGTCTTCCAAGGGTTCTCCACACTGCTTTCCATAGTGGTTGTACGAGTTTACATTCCCACCAAGCAGTGGATGAGTGTTCACCTTTCCCACAACCTCTCCAGCACTTGGTATCTTTGTTTTCTTGATCCTAAGCCAGTCTTATTGGGAGAGATGGTATCTTAAAGTGGTTTTCATTTGCATTTCCTTAATAATTAGTGATGTTGAACATCTTGAGTGTTTTCTCAGAACATCTCTAATTCTCACTTGTGAAAGTCTCTGTTCAGTTCTTTGCTCCATCTATTGAGTGGGTCATTGTTTTTCTTTTTTTTCTTTGTTTTTTGAGTAGTTTATAATATTCTGGAAATCAATGCTTTGTCAGGATAGTATCTGCAGTGAAGATTTCTCCCATCTGTGGGATTTCTCTTCACTTCCTTGATTGTTTCTTTTTGATGTACAGAAGCTTTTGAGTTTGATGAGGTGTCCCATTTGTCAATTGTCGACCTTTAATTCTTGTGCAGCTGCTGTCTGATTTAGGAAGTCTTTTCCTACGCCTATGTCTTGTAGTCTGCTACCAACTTTTCTTCTATCACCCTTCAGAGTTTTGGGTTTCACGTTGAGGTCTTTAATCCACTCTGGAGTTGACTTTTGTACAGGGCGAGAGGTAGGGGTTTAATTTCCATTCTTCTACAAGTGGTGATCCAGTTTTGCCAACACCACTTGCTGAAGCTGCTGTCTTTTTCTCCATTGTGGTTTCTTGGCCCTCTTGTCAAATATGAGATGGCTGAAATTGTATGTGCTCAGATTTGGATCTTCGGTTTTGTTCCATTGGTCAACAGGTCTGTTTTTGTGCCAGTACCAGGCTTGTTTTAATGACTATAGCCCTGTAGTATATTTGAAATCTGGTATAGAAGATCCTCCTGTGTAAGCTCTTTTCACTGCAGGGTTGTGTTTGGTTATGCGGGGTCTTTTGTTTTTTCAAATGAATTTAAGAATTTTTTTGTTTCATAGCTTTCTTTATTTATGTGTATGAATGTACTGTCTGCATGTAGGTTTGTGCACCTGTGCCATGCAATGCTTGAGAGGTCAGAAGAGGCTCTTGGATTCCCCTGGAACTGGAGTTAAAGATGGTTCTCAGCCACCATGTGGGTGCTGGGGATCGAACCTTGGGTCCTCTGCAAGAGCAGTCAGCACTCTTAACCACTAGGCCATCTCTCTAGCCCTATACGTTAGTTTTAAGAAATAATAACTTTGGTGTGGGGTGTTCCTGAAGCACAGGAGCCCGGAACACACTCCAGACAGGTAGATTTTATGGTATATTCACTCTTGGCTTGCTAGAAAAGGGTCTAAACCCTAAACCCTAGTAGGGGGTGGCTGTCTGGTCAGAGCCACCCTTTTCCTTTGCAGCCAGTGTCAGATGGGTTTGGTGCCATTGTGTCTTTGTGCAGGGTGCTCCTGAAGCACAGGAGCCTGGAACGCACACCAGACAGGTAGTTTTTAGGGTAGATTGACTCTTGGGTTGTGGAAATATCGTGGTCTAACCCTAAACCCTTGTAGGGGGTGGCTGTCTGGGCAGAGCCACCCTTCACCTTTGCAGCCAGTGATGGATGGATTTGGTGCCATTGTGTCTTTGTGCAGGGTACTACTGAAGCACAGGAGCCCAGAACTTGCTCCAGTCAGGTACTGGGATGGGCTAAGTCAGGCGTATTCCCTCCAACTAACTGGAATTGATGAGTAGAGTATCCAAGTGGATTTTTTTGGAGAACCTTGAGAACAGGAAGGGAGATTAAGTACTAGACTTCCAATACCAATATATAAACAAAATTGAAAACTGAAACCTAGAACAAGTCAAACTCAATAAACAAGGAGGAGAAAAAAAAAGGATTGGAAGGAGGAAAGCAAAAGCCTTCTAATATAGTGAAAAGATATTTGTGACTGGCATCAGAATACAGGCAAAAAAAAAATGGGGGACCTCATGCCAGGGACACAGGAAGGGATAACACGTGCGGAAAGGTGCAGATAATTCGCATCAAGCTCATCAACCCTGTAGGAGATAGCTACAGTGGGATCCCCTGGAGGTGACCCAGAAACAGATCTTAGAGGAATAATTGCAGACCTCTACAGAGAAATTAAAGAAAACAAGAAGAAGTCAGAGAACTAAGGAGAGAGAATGAAACTCAAAAAGGACCCTAAAGGGATACAATGACAAACTTCCGAGAAAGAACTAAAGGAATTAGAATGACAAACTCCAGAAAGAACCAAAGAAGGAGAAAAAAAAAAAAACTCCAGAAGGAAATAGAAACACTGAAAAGGGAAGCCAAAAAGTAAAGTAAGGAGCATCAAGAAAAGATGAGAAGCTCAAAAAAGAATGGTAAGTACTAAGAAAATCAAAGGATGAAATGAAAAAGGAATAGAACATCATCCATCCAATCAGAAGAAAGGAAAGGAAAAAGCCTCAGAAATAGAATGGGGAAGCATAACAAAGAATTTCAGACGTGGAAGGTAACACAGAGCAAACTAAAAAGCTCAAATAAAGATTATAAAAAATTTAAAAAAAAATAAAAATACACAAAAGTAGAAAAACCAGAAAATATGGGACACTATGCAAAGAAAGATCAAAACCTCCACATCATAGGAATAGAGGAAAGAGAGGAAAGAATCTCAGGAATAGCATTGATCAGATCTTTTTAACCAGAAAAATAGAAGGAAAAAATTCCCCAAACGAAAATAGACAAACCAATCAAATACAAAGATGCACATAGGACTGCCAAATATACAAGATCAGAAAAAAAATCCCCCATGCCATATCTATTAGTTAAAATGCTAGAATGCCCAAAACAAAAAGACAAAATTCTGACAAAGCTACAAAAGAAAACAAAATTCACATGAAAAAGGGAAAACCATCAGAATTAAAATGACTTCTTGGCAAAACCCATGAGCAAGGAAGAACATGGAGCAAGCATTTTCGGTGTTAAAATGACTACGGAACAAACCAGAAATATAACCCAGCAAAAATGTCGATTTTTAGTGAAGGAAAGAGAGAAAAAGAATCTTCACCAGGACAGAATAACACAGAGGATTCGATACGAACTAGCATGTTCTCGAGCGGAAGACATCAACCTACCGTCTCAGAAACGAAGCTTGTCATTGTCCAAAGCCACAGAAAATCAACTATCCGACTAAGGTGTCTAGAAAGAAGAAACAAAAATTAAATTAAAAAATATTTCACCAAGGAGTACGTGAAACTCCACAAGCAGATAAAAATCGCACAGCAAGTCAGTAGCAAACGGTAAAGGAAGCAAAATCAAAAAACATATCCTCCGAATCGAGTACAGTCCTAAACTATTAATGGACGCTACATTCTGGCACTTCAAGACAGAAATAACTGGGAGAATGGAATGAGATATCACAAAATCCTCTATATACTGTCTCAGAAGAGACACCACAGATTAAGAAGGCACCTACTTAAAAAGGTGATAAGAACGTCAGCAACTGTAAACAAAAAAGGTGTTGCTCATTTTTAAAATCAAGACATTAGCAGAAAATAGACCTAGTCGAAAATGGACTAGAGAAAAGCTACATAAGGGCGGAGTAAACAAGAAAGACTTGGCCTCACATTATTGCGGAGGAAGGGTCCATTTATACAAGGAAAGTTGAGAGAATCTCAGCACTCCCGCAATTACAGAAGCAAGAGGGTTTCACTATTATATCGCAAACTAAGCAAAAAAATCAAAACAAGGTGGGAAGAAAGGGGGCTATTCCATGAACCCTCCTTCCTCTCCTCGCCTTAGCCAATCTCCCTTCCCACTGATAAAAGGCCACCATCGATCGGTGCAAAACTCCTGTATAAAGACAACTCTTCAGGATCTCAAGGCACCAGATTAACTACCCAAGTCAACTAAATAGTAGGGGCTCTACTATTAAGAAAATACTTCCAATCATCGCTTTAGAGACAAAACAGGACAAAGGATAAACACAAGGCGCGCCACAAACATCCTAAACACTGTCTAATGAATACAATACACGCAAATGGGACCTACTCAAGACATCTATCAAATATTCCGACCCCAAATCCACCCATCAAAGAGGAATAACTTTTCCTACTCAGCACCCTCACAGGAAAAAGAACCTATAACATGTACAACAAACAGGAAAAACTCACAAAATAACAAAAGATTGAAATAAAGCTTCATATCATTTCTATCAGACCACAGTGCAATAAAAACTCATATCAACTCCAGGATAAGCCCACAATGCAAAGAACTTGTGGAGACTAAACAACACTCTCCTCGAATCAAGAAATGAGTGGGCCAAGGAAGAAATAAAGAAAGACAAATAAAAACATTTCCTGGAAACTCGATATGTACAATGAAAGTACACTTACACAAACAAAACAACCCTATGGGGGAACGAGCAAAACCTTAAAAGCAGTTTAAGACAAGGGAGAATGTTATAGGACGCCTAAGTGTCCTACATGTCAAAAAAAAAAAAAAAAAAAAAAGAAAGAGGCACACAATGAAACAGATCCTAACCACGGCAGCTGAAAAATACTTGAGGACACAAACAAACCAGGAAACCTAAACTAGCGCCAACAAGAATAAATAACAAAAATCAGAGCCAGAGATAATTGAAAATGAAACAAAAAAACTTATACCAAAAAAAAAATCAATGAATCCAAAAGTGGTTCTTTTGAGAGAATAAAGCAAGGAGACAAACCTCTACGCGCAGTTAAAAGCCAAAAAAAAAGAAGGAGCCAAACTCCAAATCCATACAATCCATTGATGAAAGGGGAAATATAAGACAAGACAATAAAAAGATCCAAAACATTACGGGGAAATATTTCAAAAGCCTATACTCTAAGTTTGAAACCTAGAAGAAATGGTGAAATATCTGAAATCCTGGAAATCAACCAAAGCTCAACCAAGAAAAGAGATCAACCAGCTTAAATAGATTAATAATAATATGAAGAAATTGAAGATGTATAAGAAACCTCCCAAATAAAAAGCCCAGCACCGGATGGCTTTCAAAAAGGCAATAATTCTATAAAAATATTTCAAAAAGAACTTACAACCATTACTACTCAAGTTGTTTTTAGAAGGATACAAACTGGAGGGAGATGTCCCAGAATCCTTCTATGAAACCAGCATCACTCTATTACGAAAACCAGGCAAAGTTACACACCAACAGCAAGAACAATTAGATCCATCTCCCTTAAAACAACACAGATGCAAAATTCTAAAATAAATACTTGCAATCATATAACAGAGCCACTAAGAAGATATCCACATGACCAACTTGGATTCAATTCCAGAAATGGCAGGATGTTCAAATATTAATGAAAATCAAATTTCCCTATTTATTAAGAAACTTTAACAAAAGGAACAAAAATTAAAAAATAAAAAAAAAAAAAAAAAAAAAAAAAAAGCTTTTGACAAAAATCCAGCATCCCTTCATCTTAATAGTCCTAGAGGGAATTGATTGGAAGGATCATTCCTCTATGTAATCAAAGCCATATACGGTAAACCCACAGCCTATCATCCAAATGGGGAAATGACAGAAGCATTCCCTTTAAAAGTTAGGAAAAACTCGGCAAGGCCTGCCCCTGTCACCGACTCCTTTTTTTTTTTAAATATAAGTGCTTTGTAAACACTTGCCAGGGTCATAAGGCAAGAAGGAATTAAAGGAGTTCTAATTGGAAAAGAGGAAAGTCAATGCTATCCCTTTTTGCTGGATGATATGATCGTTTACTTAAGGGATGCTAAGAATACCACCAGAAAACTTCTAGAAGCGATTAAGAGCTTCAGTAAAGTGGCAGGTGAAAATAAATCTAGAAAATCAGTAGCCTTTCTTTTTTCACCAACAACAAGCAACTGAAGAAGAATACAAGGAGATCTTCGCCACTCAAAATAGCCTCACAAACAATAAAATACCTAGGAACGAAACCTAACCAAAGACACCAAGGATCTCTACAGACAAAAAATTTTAAAGCCCTATGAAGAAGGAAAAGTTGAGGAAGACAACAGAAGATGAAAAAGATGTCCATGCTCATGATTGGGAAATAAAACATAGTAAGAAATGTCCATTCTACCCAAAACTCTTGTACAGATTTAAATGCAATCCAAATTAAAAACCCCAAGAAGATTTTCTTCACAGGCTTGCAAAAAATATCCTAATTTCATTTGAAAAAACAAAAGACCCTGAATATGCCAAAAGCAACCCCTGAAGTGGAAAAAAGCAATACAGGGGGAACCTCTATACCAGAATATAAACTATACTATATCAGGTGCTATAGCCATAGAAACAGCTTGGTACTGACACGAAAACAGACCACTTGACCAATGGAACAATACTGAAGACTCCAAACCTGAGCACATACAATTTTCAGCCACCTCATAATGTGACAAGGGGGCCAAGAAAGGCACAATGGAGGAGAGACAGCAATCTTCAGCAAGTGGTGTTGGCAAAAAACTGGTTCACGAACCTTGTAAAAGATGAAATTAAAACCCCTACCTCTCGCCTGTAAAAAGTCAACTTCAGATGGATCAAAAAACCTCAACGTGAAAACCTAAAAACTTGACTGGAGCGATAGAAAGAAAAACCTTGTCATCAGACTACAAGATATGGCATAGGAAAAGACTTCCTAAATCATACAGCATCTGCACAGAATTAAGATCGACAATTAACAAATGGACCTCATTGAAACTCAAAAGCTCCGGTATAGATCAAAGAAACAAATAAAAGGAAAGTTGAAGTAGAAAAACCAAACCAGAGTGGGAGGAAACCATTCACTGCTGAGTACATCTGACAAAGCATTGATCTCCAGTGTATACAAACTACTCAAAAGAGAAGTAGAAAGGAACAAATGAATCACCTAAAGATGGAGCAAAGAACTGAATAGGAACTTCACAGAGGAGGAATTAAGATGGCTGAGAAACAAACTCAAAGAAGTGTTTCAACATCACTAATATTTTAGAGAAATTACAAATTAACCTCTTAAGATATCATATCACTCCCATAACACTAGCTAGAATCAAGAAAACTAATGATACCAAATGCTGGAGGAGTTGTGGGGAAAGGGAAACACTCATCCATTGAAATAAGTGGGGTAGTAACCTGACAGCCACTAATGGAAAGTAATGTGGAGAATCCTTAGAAAAACTCAAAATGTTCTTGCTATTTGACCCAGTCATACCACTCCTGGTTGTATACCCACAAGACTCATCTTACTGAGAAATACATGCATAGGTTAATTTATTGCAGCTCTGTTCACATAAGCAAAAGCTGGAAACCACCAAATGTTCCCTCAACTAGATGAGTGAAAAAGAAAATGTGACACATGTACACAAATGGAAATTCTATGCAGCAGTAAAGAAGATAAACATCATGAAATTTGGCAGGTAAATGGATGAAACAGAAGAATATTATGTTATAGTGAAATAACTCAGTCCCCAGAAAACAAACGATGAAATCGTAACTTCTATTCTTGTGATGCTAAGGCTCAATTACCCCCAGTTGTAAAAATACCTTTCTTGTTGGGAGTGGCATATTGGAAAGAACAACAACAGAAAAGACTGATCAAAAAACTGACTGAAATGGTGAAACTGGAGGGGTGGGAGGGTGGGAGTGGCGGGAGAGGGACATGGGTCTATATTTGATTAATGTATATTTAATTGATATAAGTTTAACAAAGTATCCAATTTGCCCAAACTCTATCTACAAACTACATGATATTTTAGGACTCAGAAAAAGTAAAAATACTAGGTATATTAAGCAACATTGGTTTAAGGTTTTAATAAAAAAAAATGTAATACATCTAAGTTAAGTGGAATATAAATTGTTTTCCACATTTGTTTTAACTTAAAATCTGTATAACAAAAACTGGGATTAACATATACACGTTCTCTAATAATTTCTGTGTTAATACAATATCATTTGTGGAACATTCTCATTTTACCTGTAGGATAATTTAACCTAAAGAAGTAAGCTTGCTTCCCAAATCAACAACATACACTCAATGATAAACAGCTTGGGTAAACTTAATGAAATTTACAACTTGATTCCTGCCTATAGGTATGTGTAGTACAACTGCCTTTTTGAGACACATGGGTCAAAAAGATAAAAACCTAAAATTAAAAAAAGGGGAGGATACAANGCACAAGTGAACGATCTAACACTGCAGCTAAAAATACTTGAGAGACAACAACAAATGAACCCTAAACGCAGCAGACAAGAAGAAATAACAAAAATCAGAGCAGAGATCAATGAAATAGAAACAAAAAAACTATACAAAAAAAAAATCAATGAATCCAAAAGTTGGTTCTTTGAGAGAATAAACAAGGTAGACAGACCTCTAGCCCAGTTAACCAAAAGAAAGAAGGAGCAACTCCAAATCCATACAATCCATGATGAAAGGGGAAATATAAGACAAGACAATAAAAAGATCCAAACAATCATACGGGAATACTTCAGAAACCTATAGTCTACTAAGTTTGAAAACCTAGAAGAAATGGATGAATATCTGAAATCCTGGAAATCACCAAAGCTCAACCAAGAAGAGATCAACAGCTTAAATAGATTAATAATATATGAAGAAATTGAAGATGTAATAAGAAGCCTGCCAACCAAGAAAAGCCCAGGCCCGGATGGCTTCAAGGCATAATTCTATAAAATATTTCAAAAAGACTTACAACCATTACTACTCAAGTTGTTTAGAAGGATACAAATGGAGGGAGATGTCCCAGAATCCTTCTATGCAGCCAGCATCACTCTATTACCAAAACCAGGCAAAGATACAACCAAAAAGGAGAACAATAGATCCATCTCCTTAACGAACACAGATGCAAAAATTCTAAATAAAATACTTGCAAATCATATACAGATCCACATAAAGAAGATCATCCACCATGACCAACTTGGATTCATTCCAGAAATGCAGGGATGGTTCAATATATGAAAATCAATAAATATCATCAAATACATAAATGAACTAAAAGACAAAAACCATACAATAATCTTAGTTGATGCAGAAAAAGCTTTTGACAAAATCCAGCATCCCTTCATGCTTAAAGTCCTAGAGGGAATTGGATTGGAAGGATCATTCCTCTATGTAATCAAAGCCATATACGGTAAACCCACAGCCAATATCATCCTAAATGGGGAAATGACAGAAGCATTCCCTTTAAAGTTAGGAACTCGGCAAGGCTGCCCCTGTCACCACTCCTTTTCAATATAGTGCTTGAAACACTTGCCAGGGTCATAAGGCAAGAAAAGGAAATTAAAGGAGTTCTAATTGGAAAAGAGGAAGTCAAGCTATCCCTTTTTGCTGATGATATGATCGTTTACTTAAGGGATGCTAAGAACACCACCAGAAAACTCCTAGAAGCGATTAAGAGCTTCAGTAAAGTGGCAGGATAGAAAATAAATCTAGAAAAAATCAGTAGCCTTTCTTTTCACCAACAACAAGCAACTGAAGAAGGAATACAAGGAGATCTTCCCACTCAAAATAGCCTCACAAACAATAAAATACCTAGGAACAAACCTAACCAAAGACACCAAGGATCTCTACAACAAAAATTTTAAACCCTTGAAGAAGGAAATTGAAGACAACAGAAGATGAAAAGATGTCCCATGCTCATGGATTGGGAAATAAACATAGTAAAAATGTCCATTCTACCCAAACTCTTGTACAGATTTAATGCAATCCCAATTAAAATCCCCAAGAGTTTCTTCACAGGCTTGCAAAAAATATCCTTAATTTCATTTGGAAAAACAAAAGACCCTGAATAGCCAAAGCAACCCTGAGTGAAAAAAGCAATACAGGGGGGACCTCTATACCAGATTTCAAACTATACTATAGGGCTATAGTCATAAAAACAACTTGGTACTGGTACAAAAACAGACCACTTGACCAATGGAACAATACTGAAGATCCAAACCTGAGCACATACAATTTCAGCCACCTCATATGTGACAAGGGGGCCAAGAAGGCACAATAGAGGAAAGACAGCATCTTTCAGCAAGTGGTGTTGGCAAAACTGGATCACGACCTGTAAAAGAATGAAATTAAACCCCTACCTCTCGCCCTGTAAAAAGTCAACTTCAGATGGATCAAAAACCTCAACGTGAAACCTAAAACTCTGGAGGCGATAGAAGAAAAACTTGTCATCAGACTACAAGACATAGGCATAGGAAAAGACTTCCTAAATCATACAGCAGCTGCACAAGAAATAAGATCGACAATTAACAAATGGGACCTCATTAAACTCAAAAGCTCCGGTATATCAAAAGAAACAATAAAGGAAGTGAAGAGAAAACCAACAGAGTGGGAGGAAACCTTCACTGCTGATACATCTGACAAAGCATTGATCTCCAGTGTATACAAACTACTCAAAAAACAAAGAAGAAAGGAAACAAATGAATCACTCAAAAGATGGAGCAAAGAACTGAATAGAGACTTCACAGAGGAGGAATTAAAGATGGCTGAGAAACAACTCAAAAAGTGTTCAACATCACTAATATTTAGAGAAATACAAATTAAAACCTCTTTAAGATATCATATCACTCCCATAACACTAGCTAGAATCAAGAAAACAATGATACCAAATGCTGAAGAGGTTGTGGGGAAAGGGGAACACTCATCCATTGATGGTGGGGATGTAAACCTGTACAGCCACTATGGAAAGTAATGTGGAGAATCCTTAGAAAACTCAAAATGTTCTTGCTATTTGACCCAGTCATACCACTCCTGGGTGTATACCCACAAGACTCATCTTACTGCAGAAATACATGCATAGCTATATTTATTGCAGCTCTGTTCACAATAGCAAAAAGCTGGAACCAACCCAAATGTCCCTCAACTGATGAGTGGAAAGAGAAAATGTGACACATGTACACAATGGAATTCTATGCAGCAGTAAAGAAAGATAACATCATGAAATTTGCAGGTAAATGGATGAAACTAGAAGATATTATGTTAAGTGAAGTAACACCGTCCCAGAAAAACAAACGATGAATCGTATCCTTCATCTGTGGATGCTAGCATCAATTACCCAGTTGTAAATACTTTTTGTGGGGAGGAATGCATATTGGAAAGAACAACAACAGAAAGACTGCATCAAAAACTGACTGAAATGGTGAAACTGGAGGGGTGGGAGGGGTGGGAGAGGGACATGGGTCTATATTTGATTAATGTATATTTAATTGATCTGAGTTTAACAAGTATCCAATTTTGCCCAAACTCTATCTACAAACTACATGATATTTTAGGACTCAGAAAAAGTAAAAATACTGTATTTAACAACATTGGTTTAAGGTTTTAATAAAAATGGTAATACATCTAAGTTAAGTGGAAATATAAATTGTTTTCCACATTTGTTTTACTTAAAATCTGTATAACAATAACCTTGGGATTAACATATACAAACGTTCTCTATAATTTCTGTGTTATACAATATCATTGTGGAACATTCTCTTTTACCTGTAGGATAATTTAACTTAAGGAATTAAGCATTCTTCCCAAATTAACAACATACAGTCACCCAAAACAGCTTGGGTAAACTTAATGAAATTTACACCTTGATTCCTGCCTATAGGTATGTGTAGTACAACTGCCTTTTTGAGACACATGGGTCAAAAGATAAAAACCTAAAATTAAAAAAAGGGGAGGATACCGTTATATATTTAGCCTTTTTGTCAAAAGTTCAATTTAAATCTTAAAACTAACTATGGGAAAAGATTTGTATGTTCCCACAGGTCAAAACGTCACCAACCTAATGGCTGAGAAAGAAAAGATACAGCTTTGCATTGTGCAGTATGTACCAAGAAATTCCACAGAGAAGTTCGCCCATCTAAGCATTAAAAGGAAGAAAAGCCTCAGACTGCTACATACATGAAACATCTCCTTGGATCCTATTTGTAACAATTGTTTATAATGAGTCCTAATGAACCTTACCTTCTAGGGGCCGCAAAGTTTTAATATGAAAGACCTTCTTACCTCCTTTTCATAAAACAAATAAATATATGATGGTAATGAAGTCGTTCTCTAACTGTAACTTAGAGCTGAGTGTTATAGAGGTAATCTCTTACAAAACTGGTATAACTGCTTTCTGTAATTAACTAATAACAGGAAATGTAAAAAGGATTATTCTCTATTAAGAGCCAAATATAATACTAAAGTCTTTTCAAGCTGTGCATTTAAGCAAAATATATTAATACAGGAGGACTCTGATATCAGCAATGGATTATTCTGCCAAGGAGATGTTGGCCAGGGGATCCAGGCCCCCCCAAAAGGTAAAGGCTTCTTGCCTGTAAACTGGGATACCTGCAAGAAAAGAGGTGGTAAGGCCCTGCTGTCGAAAACCTGATGCAAGCATGGGAAAGATTTATTGAGACCGCATTTGCAAGTGTACAGTTGGTCTCTGGAATGCTAGAGAGTGTTACCAAAGGCCACTAAACCAATAAAGCAAATATAAGTCTCCTTGAGTCAAGCAAGTCTCCTCCGTCAGCATCAGCTACACCTCACCTGCCTGGAAATACTGTGCAGCAGTGGCAGCCATATGTCTGTATATCCAAAATATAATTGCCTATTAGCTCTCTCCTTGGAGGAATAATTCACGGCTTACATCCTCTAATGGTTAGGAGAAGTTATAAGCCACAGTAAGACCTTGTCATCTTTTACAGAAAAAATATAATTCATGGATTAGCATACCATCCAAACATCTGTGTCTATACCAATGTAACCTATCATAATAATTAGTACTGTTTAAATACCTATATATCTAATTGCTTGTGCTTCATTAGTAGGACTGAAAAGTTATTCCCGGACAAACTGTCAACCCATGAAAGGAAACAGCCAGAACTGATTAGAGTCCAAAACAACTTCTCCAGAGAAAGTAGACTGTTTTGCTTCTCGTCCACCAGTGCCCCTTCTCAAAGCCCAGGGAACAATCTTTGGAAGAGGGGGCATGGTAGAATGTAAGGGCGGCAATTGGGGTGAATGATGAAACTACAGCAACATAGTCTGGACACTTATTTGGTCTACATGATTGTACATATATGTCCCACCAGCTGGATGGGGGAAGACTTGGACTGTGCAGGTTTGGGCATAGCTGCTTGCAAATTGGTTTTACATGAAGGATGCTTGTACTCATAACTTATTAATTATTGTTAAAAAATAAAAATAAAAAATGGAGAAAAAAAGAAATAAAACTTCTACCTGGCTGTGGTAGTACATGTCTCTAATCCCAGCACTCTGGAGACAGAGGCAACCCCTACAGAAAGCAGTGTAGAGATATGTTAAGACTCAAAATGAACCTACCACCTGACCTATTCATACCACTCTTGGTTATAAACCCACAAGACTCAACTGACTGCAGAGATACATGCACAGCCATGTTCATTGCAGCTCTCCTCATAATAGCAAAGAGCTGGAAAGAACCCAAATGCCCCTCATACAGTGAGTGGATAGAGAAAATGTGGTTCATTTACACAGTGGGGTTATATACAGCTATAAAGAACAATGGCATCAGGAACTTTGCAGGTAAATGAATGGAACTAGAAGATATTTTGCTAAGGCAGGTAACACAGTCCCGGAAAAGCAAACAATGAATGTTATCCTTCATTTGTGGATGCTAGCAACCAGCATGAGTTGTAAGGCAAATTGAATGACATCAATGTCATATACACCTTTACCTGAAAGCAACTGTGCTCTTTTTTTTTCAAGTAGCAAACTGTGGTTTATTATACATTACCAAGTGTTCCATGTAACTGAGAGACACTGTGGGTTCAGATCCAAACTGTTGCAACTAAATCACTATCACATTGAAGATAGCCAGAGAAATTTTTGCTGTTTCTCAGTGCATATAGAAATTAGCTTTACATTATGCTTCAGTCTATTAAATATGCACTGGAATCATGTCTAAAATCAATGTATGTACCTTTATCAAAAAAACACCCTAGTGCTGAAAACTGCTAAAGATTATTGGCACCTTCAGCAAGTAACAATCTTTTTGCTGATGGAGGACTTGGCTTGGTATATATGGATGGTGACTAATCAGAGTGGTGGCTGCTGATGGCCAGAGTGGCTGGGACAAGTTCTTAAAATGAGACATCAATGAAATTTGCTGTGTTGATTGACCTTTTCTTTTTTATCTTATTAACAATTTTTATGCATTTATTGATGTTTTGTGTATTTCAGACATCATTTCTCAGTTCAGTTTAGACATATTCCCCTTTCCCTTCCCCACCCCACCCTAGATCATACACTCTGCCATAACTATCCTGCATCTTTCTCTCAGTATTTTTTTATGTTTATGGAATTCACATTCTCCTCCATTAATTTTATATTATTGTAAAATATGCATACATATTTTCCACACATGTACAGTAATTACAGAGTCTGATAGTAAGTGGTGGATCGATTCTAGAGCCTGTTAGGAGATTTACATTATAATGAGATAGTTGGTTTCAGATAAACAGAAATATAACAATGTTTTTCAGCTTGCTTTGATCTGGGAATTTGTTGTTAGCATCCACAAATGAGGGAAGCCATTCACTGCTTGTTTTTCTGGGACTGTGTTACTTCACTTAGAATAATGGCTTTGAGTTCCATACATTTACATGTAAACTTCATGATGAGATCCTTCTTTACCAAGGAGTAGTACTCCACTGTGTAGATGTACCACATTTTTGTCATCCACTCCTCAGTTGAGGGGCATTTGGGTTGGTGGCTCCAGCTCTTCTTCTTTGCTATCATGAAGGGAGCTGCAATAATCACGGATGTGCATGTATCTTTGTGGTAGGATGAGTCTTATGGGTATATACCGAGGCTGGGTCAGATGATAGGCCCATTTTGAGTCTTTCAAGGTTTATTCACACTGCTTTCCATATCGTTGTAAAAGGTTACATTGCCACCAGCACTGGATGAGTGTTTCCCTTTCCTCACAACCTCTCCAGCATTTGGTGTATTTTGTTTTCTTGATCTTAGCCAGTCATATTGGAGTGAGATGATATCTGATAGTGGCTTTAATTTGTATTTCCTCAATTATTAATGATGTTGAACACTTTTTAAGGTGTTTCTCAGCCATCTTTACTTCCTCATTGGTGAAGTCTCTGTTCAGCTCTTTACTCCATGTTTTGAGTAGGTCATTTGTTTTCTTCTTTGTTTTTTGAGTAGTCTATATATTCTTGATGTTAATGCTCTGTCAGTTGAATCACTAGTGAAGATTTCCTCCCACTTTGTGGGTTGTCTCTTCACTTCCTTGGTTGTTTCTTTCCCTGTAGAGAAGTTTTTGAGTTTGATGAGGTACCATTTGTCAACTGTTGACCTTATTCCCTATGCAGCTGCTATCTAATTTAAAAAGTCTTTTCCTACACCTGTCTTCTGAATGTTACCCAATTTTTCTTCTATCATCTTCAGGGGGTTGGGTTTCAACCCCTGAAGGGTTTCAACGTTGAGATCTTTCATCCACTTGGAGTTGATTTTTGTACAGGGTGAGAGATATGGGGTTTAATTTTGTTCTTCTACAAATGGTGATCCAATTTTGCCATCACCATTTGCTGAAGATGCTATCCTTCCTCCACTGAGGTTTTTTGCTCCTTTGTCAAATATGAGTTGGCAGAAATTGTATGACCTCAAGTTTAGAACTTCAGTTTTGTTCCATTGGTCAATGGGCCTGTTTTTTTGCCATTACCAGGCTGTCTTTATGACTATGGGCCTGTAATATAGCTTGTAGTCTGGTAGAGCAATTCCCCATGCATTGCATTCTTCACTCAGGGTTGCTTTAGCTATTCAGGGTCTTTTGTTTTTCCATATGAATTAAAGGATTTTTTTCCAAGTATGCAAAGTAGCTCATGGGGATTTTGATTGGGATTGCATTGAATCTGCATATTAATTTGGGTAAAATGTAAATGTTTACTATATTAATTTTTTCAATCCATGAGCATGGGAGATCTTTCCATCTTTTGATGTCATTTTCAATCTCCTTCTTCAGGAGTTTAAAATTTTGTTGTAGAGATATTTGGTATCTTTGGTTAGGTTTGTTCCCAGGTATTTTATTATTTTTGAGGCTATTGTGAATGTGAAAGTCTTCTTAAATTCCTTCCCCACTTATTTATTGTTGGTGTAAAAAAGGCTACTGATTTTTCCAAGTTAATTTTGTAAACTGCCACTTTACTGAAACTCTTCATTTCTTCTAGAATTTTTCTGGTGCAGCTTTTAGCATCCCTTAGGTAAACTATCATATCATCTGCAATAAGGTATAGCTTAACTTCTTCTTTTCTTATTCGTACTCCTTTAATTTCCTTCTCTTGACTTATTGCCCTAGCAAGTGTTTCAAGCACTATGTTAAAGAGGAGTGCTGATAGAAGGCAGTCTTACCAGGTTCCCACTTTTAAGGGAAATGATTCCAATTTTTCTCCATTTAGGATGATGTTAGCAGAAGGTTTGCTATATATAGATTTGATCATGTTGAGGAATGTTCCCTTCACTCTAAATCACTCTAGGACTTTAAACATGAAGGGATGCTGGATCTTGTCAAAGTTTTTTTCTGCATCAATTGAGATGATCCTGTGTTTTTTGTCCATTTATGTGTTTTGTGATATTTATTGATTTACATATGCTGAACCATCCCTGCATCTCTAGTACGAATTCAACTCAATCATGATGGATGATTTTTTGATGTGGGTCTGTATGTGACTTGCAAGTTTTTTGTTGAGAATTTTTGCATCTATGTTCATTTCACTCTTTATTTCTTACCTTCCACCAGGTTGCTGGCTGGTCACCCCGGTGAATAGCGCCATATTGGGGGCTCAATGTTAGTCTCTGCTGTTGACAAATCTGGCACTCGGCAGCAGCTGTAGCCAGATCAGCCTTGGTGAGTGGAAGTGCATGCTGTCGAGCCCATGCATAACCTCCATCTCTGCCACCATGACCACTTTGTTCATGGGCCCATTGAGCAACAACAGGGATAGCTGGAGAAAGAGGCTGACTATCCACAGAAAGAGTCATCCAATCTACTTGATTATTAAACTCATCCTCTGCTGAGATTACCTTTTGATGAGCATTTACATGAGACACAAGTATCTTCACATCCTTTTACCATTCAGAGAGGTATATCCACATACTTCTTCCCCAAATGTCTTTCTCAGTCATGCTCCTTCCAAGTCCCTGACCATCCAGCCAAACCATTGGCTACAGACCATGAATCAGTATATAATCGAACCTCTAGCCATTTCTCCTTCCAGGAAAAATGCACAACCATGTGCACTACCTGAAGTTCTGCCCACTATGAAGACTTTCCTTCACCAGTGTCCTTAAGGGTTGTTTCAGAAATAGGCTGTAATGCTGCAGCTGCCCACTTCTGGGTGGTACCTGCATAGTGTGCAGAACCATCAGTAAACCAGGCCCTAGTCTGCTCTTCCTCAGTCAACTGATCATAGGGCAAACCCCATGAAATCATAGGTGCATGCTTAAGCACAGGAGGCACTGTAACAGGAGTGGGAACCACAGGCATTTGGGCAACTTCTTCATGTACCTTGCTTGTGCCCTCAGGGCCTGCCCACTTCCATTTGATAATGGACTGTTGCTGTGCACGTCCTACTTTATGGTCTGGTGGGTCAGATAACACCCAGTTCATGATGGGCAGCTCAGGTCCCATGGTGACTTCGTGGCCCATTGTCAAATGTTCAGTTTCCACTAAGGCGCAATAGCAGGCTAAGAGCTGTCTCTCAAAAGGAGAATAGTTGTTTGCAGATGAAGGTAGAGCCTTATTCCAAAATCCCAAGAGCCTCCCCTGTGATTCCCCTATGGGAACCTGCCACAGACTACGAATGGCATCTCTATCTGCCACTGATACCTCAAGTACCATTGGGTCTGCTGGATCATATGGCCCTAGGGGCAGAGCAGCTTGGACTGCAGCCTGGACCTGTTAAAGAGCCTTTTCCTATTCCAAGCCCCACTCAAAGTTTGCTGTCTTCCAAGTCACCCGATATATGTGTCGTAGTAATACACCCAGATGAGAAATGTGCTGCCTCCAGAATCCAAAAAGGCCCACCAAACGTTGTGCTTCTTTCTTGGTGGAAGGAAGGGCCAGGTGCAACAACTTATTCTTTACCTCAGAAGGAATGTCTCTGCATGCTCCACACCACTGAACCCCTAGAAACTTCACTGAGGTAGATGGCCCTTGAATTTTAGTTGGGTTTATTTCACATCCTCTCATGTGCATATGCTTTACCAACAAGTCTAGACTAGCTGCTACCTCCTGTTCACTGGGTCCAATCAGCATAACATCATCAATATAGTGGACCAG
>VZQC01005068.1:1637126-1777773 GCA_009823505.1 Rhizomys pruinosus | reverse complement strand
CAATTTTATATTCCTTCCACCATTATCCCACACCCTTAAAATCCATTCCCACACATATTCCTTAGGCTTCTGCCGGAATGAATTGGCAAACTCATTAATTTCTTTAGTGGTGTAGCGCACCTCCTCATGGACTGCACTTTCTATCTCACCTTGAGGGGCTTGCTTAGCCTTCAATCTGGTTATAGGTCTAGAGGTAACAATTGTTGTGCCCTGAGGGACATTAGGAGGGGAGATTAGTTTCGTCAGGCAAGGTCGGGGAGGAGGGATCTGCAAGGTGTGGATTCTCTGCTGAGGGTGGGGAGATTAATTCATCAGATAAAGAAAATCCCTCAGAATCCGAGGGTTCAAAATCCTCATCATCGTGGTTCTCCCACACATCTCCATCCCAAGTTTCAGGGTTCCACACTTTCCCCACCAGTGCTTTCACTTTGACTGTTGACACTCTTTGTGGCTGGGAATTAAATTTGCATTGTAAATCAGCCAAACATATAATAGGGGCTCCAGCTTGATTTTCTGTGGCTTTAGCTCTTTGGCTACTGGAGACAAGATGCTCTTCCAGAGCACACTTGGAAACTTTTTTTTTTTATTTATTCTTTATATGTATGAATGTACCATCTGCATGCAGGTCTGTGCACCCATGTCGTGCAATGCCACAGAGGTCAGAAGAAGGCATCATATTCCCCTGGAATTGGAGTTAAAGAGGGTTCTCAGCCACCATGTGAGTGCTGGGGATTGAACCCAGGTCCTCTGCAAGAGCAGTCGGTGCTCTTAACCACTAGGCCATCTCTCCAGCCCCAGACTTGGAAACTTTTTTTTAAAATTTTATTTATTTTTGTATGTGTATGAATGTACTGTCTGCATGCAGGTTTGTGCACCCATGTCATGCAATGCCACGGAGGTCAGAAGAGGGTCTTGGATTCTCCTGGAACTGGAGTTATCCTGGAATTGGAGTTACAGATGGTTCTTAGCCACCATGTGGGTGCTGGGGATCGAACCCAGGACTTCTGCAAGAGCAGTCAGTGCTCTTAACCCCTAGGCCATCTCTCCAGCCCGACTTGGAAACCTTTAAACTGTTGTTTCAAATCTGGAGCTGGTCAATCTTATCACTGAGCTCCTTATTTTCCTCTATCACTTTATCCAGAGATGCTAGGAGCAAACAAGCAACATCATTATTTTCCTTATTTTTTTGCAGTTTCTCAAACATTTTATATATAGAGTCACTAAATTCCTTGCTTCTCACAAGAGGCAAGTTAGGTGAGTCAAATGGATCTATCTTCATAATTACATCAAATAGTCTGCACAAGGATTATCATTCCTCTTCATGCCACCAGGAGAGCCTTCAGTAACTCTAGGCTTCATTGGGTTGGAGAGCTAGCTCCAGAAAATACCAAGCCCACTAAAGAAATTCATTCTTTCAATTCTGTTTCTCTAGAACCACTCCTGGTACCAAAAAATCTGTATTAGTCAGGGTTCTCTAAAGAAACAGAAGCAACAGGACGAATATATAGCTATATACAATTTATTGATTTGCTAATGTGACAGAGTTCAAGGAGTCCAACAGTAGATTTGCCGCACTGGAGAGGCTGAGAATCCAGGGAACTGCTCAGTCTGCAAGGCTGGATGTCTCAGTAGTCCCAATCTGGTGCTGAAGTCTGGATGGATTCCAGCAGATCTGCCGGTCTCAGTACACGCTGGGATCTGAAGGGTTGATCACAGCAGCAAGACAAACTCACCAGTGAGAGAGGCAAGCCACAGGAAAAAAGGGACCAGCTCCCTCTGTCATGGCCTTTAATACTGTCTGCCGGTAGAAGGTAATGCCCACATTTGGGGTGGGCCATCCAGGTTGAGGTGGTCCAATTGGAAGATCCTTTTTCTCTTTTTGTTCCTTAGTCCAGTCAAGTTGACACCCAGGATTAACCATCACACATGGTAACACAGTATCTAAATATTCATATTAATTTAAAAAACTCATTATTTAATTCAAGCATGCTTTTTTAAGGAAAAAAATGGAAAGATTTTCAAAAATTATTTTACTGTATGTTTCAGAGAGCAGGTAACTGCTCTCTAATTTGTTTCTTTTACATAACTTCTATTGTGAATTTTCACAATTACAACAACCCACCCTCTCTACTAATACTAGGAAAGAGAGGTAAACCTATAGGGAACATAAATTCTATTTGTGCTGTATAATGAGCCCAAGGAAAGAAAGGTCATGAAGTTCAAGAAGATGGCAATGGAAATTTATATGAACATGAACCTTGCTCTTTTTATCACTTGAGGACATGAAAAGGGAATTTATGACATTTGAGTTGTGGATCACGATATCTTTTCTTCTGAATAGGTCAACATGCATCTTTGAGTGTTATAAACTCTGGGGATCCGAATGGCTCCCAAATGCCAGAACATTTTCATTTGATTCAAGTTAAACATTATAAATTTTTCTTTTATATATTTCTGAAACATAAAATTTGTTACATTGTGTTAATTGTTGCAAAAGCTAATGACTGCTGTTCAGTTTGAAATTTCACATATTTAAGTATATATGTTTTAGGCAGTTTATTTTCAGAACAAGAGAGAAAAAATTACATTACTAAATTTAGGAAGCCAGATATCACACTGCTTTTGTGGCCAAATATATGCTTTTGAGCTATAAACCCATTGATGACTTTTCATTTTGTAAAGTTCAAATAGTGATATTTATGCAGATTTTGGAAAGCAAACGAAGAATCAGTGCATAATTTTATAAGTGACATAATAAATATAATAGGAGCTTAAAACAGAAAATATGAAATACATAGTTCTTATGAATTCTCTTAACACTTTGCATTGTGAACTACCACGTGACAAAAAATGTACCAATGACCCATATAGAGACAGAAAATAGCAATGAAAAAAGGGAGGATATTCAAATGAGAATTGAGTGTCATTGCAAAAGTGTAAAAATGTTGATTTTATCACTGGTCACAGTGAGATGGAGTTTGTTACTGCCACCCCATCATAATTAAATAGGCTATAAACAGTTGCAGCAATAATAATTTTTTTTTTTTTAGAGACCCTCACCCTGTAGCGACAGCTTCCCTGGAACTCACTATGCAGACCAGACTGGCCTCTGTCTCACAGAGATCCACCTGCTCCTGCCCCCCACCCCAGTTCTAAGATTCCACACCTGGAAAATAATAATAATAATTTAAAATTGCTACAATAGCTAATTTTTCATTCTTGGGCTGTCAATTTTTATATAAATATATAGTACATAATTATTTTTAAAACATTGTGAATAGTGTGCTACTTTTTATTTTTGCATTGCTATTTACTTTTTGTAAATTTGTATTGAAAATGTGCGTATTTCATGCCAAACACCTTAATCAAACTTAATCATCTTGATACATCTTTTGATGTTCTCCCATTGCAGCTTGCATAGTGCTCTACAAAGCTATGAGGCCTAGATTTCAGGGGAGGTGGCTTCCAGGTCAGTTCCAGGTATATTGCTCCAAATCCTGTGTCCAAAGTATGTTCTGTCTTCAGCAGTAGAGCCATACCTTCAAGGTCTGGAAGCCAATCAAGGACTGTGTGGCAATAGCTTATGTAATGCTGGGAGTCTCTTGAACTACCCTGGCCAACAACTCAAAGGAAGGGTTCTCCTGTCTGGCACTTTATGTAGCCTTCAGCAATACACATGGATAAATGTAGAGACGTTGCATGTGAATGTATTAATTTTAAGGGAACCTCATGTATATCATTTTAGGGGAAGTTATTATTTACTTGAATTCTTTTATTTTTTATTTGAAAATGACATTTTGAGAATTTCATGCAATGTATTTTGATCATATTTAGATGCTGTCCTTTATGTACGAACCCTCTTTTTTACTCCCTACCATTGTAGGGAATAAAGAAGACAGACACATATGTATATTTGCATATATATATATATATATATATATATATATATATATATATNCTATATAGAGAAGCTTAGGTCTCCGAATGTCTCTCAGTATGAGTTCATTTGCCCACTTGAGAATGGTCAACCTAATACGAGTCTAAAGTTCAACGTGATTGAGTCTCCCCATTCCCACAATTATTAATTACCAATAGTTCCCTGAGTAAGATTTGGGTTCCTTTCCCATTTCCCTGCATCTTTGATGGAATTTTGTCTGGCTTGAGCTTACTTGGGAATTGTTAATCCTGTCACTGGTGCTGTGAGTTCATATGAGTAAGTGGCTAGCTGTCCGGAAATTCTGTTTCATTGTTGTCATCTCCCACCTCTGGCTCTTAGAATCTTTCTGCCCCTTTTACAATGATCCCTGAGCCTTGGGAGGAAAAAGTTTGATATACATGTCCTATTCAAGGATAGGCAATCTGAAGCTTCTTATTCTCTACACATTGACCAGTTGTGTTTGTCGTGTTTATCACCATCTGTCGTCGAGAGATACTTTAATCTATAGCTCTAAGAACAAGTCATTAGAATTCATTATATCAATTTAACACAATAGTTGTATTGGGCTTTCTCACATGGTTTGTGGGCTGTCTAACCTCAGGTTCTTAGGCCTGGCATCTATATCATTCATGTTTGAATGAGCTTCATCCTATGAAGCAGACCTTACATCCAAATAGAAAGTAATTATTTTAGCTACCCTTATAGTATTCATGCCACTCTTGCACCAGGGAGTATATCTTGCCAGGCCCATTGTTTTAAGTCATAGGATTTGCATCTGGGTAAGGTTCGTGCTAAATTTTCTCTTCAGGTAGCTTACACAGCACCTTCTGTGATTATTAGAAATGAGGTTTTAAAGTCAACACAGGTTTGTTTTTTCTTTCTTTGTTGATGTATGTAGTGTCTTCAGCAATAAGGATTTGTTTTGATGTTTTGGTGGGTAGCCAAGAGTAGAGCTATGTGCTGTAGTGCTTGGGGGTCTATGGTACCCCTTATCAACAGCCTCAGAACAGGGAGTCCATTCCTGGCATTAGGGTTTTAATTTTTAATGCTATGGTGTCTAGTGAGAACACTGTGCCCCTGTTATAAGGTAACATCTTTTAATTTCTTTTCATAATGTAGATGTTTATGTATATACTTTAGCTTCTACAGTGCTATTAGAGGAAAGTTTCCTTTTCTGTTTTTCTAAAGGCTTTAATGATAGTTATCCCTCCCTATACTCTCTCCATACCTCCAACCTTTCATTCCCCCACTCTATTACCCCTTCCTATTGTATTATTCTCCTTTCCAACTCTATATTATTGAATTCTAAATCCCTTTATGCCCCCATAGCCATTTATTAGTTTATTTTATATGTCTGGATTTTCAAATTAAAGCATCCGTATCTAAGTTTTCAAAGCTAGTGTCCAACTATGAGAGAGAAAATGTGATATTTGTCTTTCTATGTCTGGGTTACCTCACTCAGAATAACTATTTCCAGTTCTATCCATTTACCTGAAACTTTCACAATTTCATTTTTAGGAGCAGAATAATATACTGTTGTGTATATGCACCACACCTGCATTAGCCATTCATCAGTTAATGAACATGTAGGTGTTTCCAATTCCTGACTATTATGGAATAGCTGGTATTTCTGTAGGAGTATGTGTCCACAGATGAGATTGATGGATCAAATGGTAGATCAATTTCTAGCTTTTTGAGGAATTTCTCTATTTTGTGCTCTCAGTGGGAATGGGTAAGTGTTTCCCTTTCTCCACATGCTTCCAAACTTTGTCATTTTTTTTTTAGATATTAGCTATTCTAACTGGGTTTAGAAGTGGTTTTAATTTGCATTCCCTTGACATCTAAAGATGTTGAACATTTTAAAAATGTTTCTCAGACATTTAGATTTCATGTTTAGGTTTCTCTCTTTCATTCTCTCTTCCTCTCTCTCTCTCTCCCCATCTCTTTGCCCCACTTTTTAATTGGCTTCTTTAGGATTTTATGTGGGTTTTTTGAGTCCTGTGTATAATCTAGATATTACTTGGGGTCAAAGTTATACCTAGTAACATCTTTTCCTTTCTATAGATTGCTTTTCCACTTGAATGACAGTATCTTTTGCTATATAGAAGCTTTTTAGTTTCATGAGGTCCCATTTGTCAATTGGAATTAATGGTTGTGCTAAAGGAGTCTTGTTCAGAAAGTCCTTTCCTGTGTCTGTACTTCCAATATATTCCACACTTTTTCCTCTCTCTGATTTAGGTATTGAGTCTTATTAAGTCCTTGATCCATTTGGAGTTCATTTTTGTGCGTGATGAGAAATAGGGATCTGGTTTCATTCTTCTACATGCTGCTATCAGGTTTAACCAGCACCATTTGTTGAACATGATGTCCTTTCTCCAGTGTGTACATGTGGACTTAAATATGGGTTCTCAACTCTACTCCACTTGTCTATATATCTATATTTATGCCAGTACTATGTTGGTTTTAATATTATAGCTCTACTATATAATTTGGAATGAGAGATACTAATGCCTCCAACAGTTCCTTTTCTGGATTATTTTTTCTACCCTTGGGTCTTTGATGTTTCCATATAAAATTTGCAATTATTTTTTTTCAATTTCTGTGAAGAATTATGTTGGAGATTTAAAGTGTGCTGTGTTGAGTTTGTAGGTTGCTTTTGGTAGGATAGGCATTTTCACAATATGAATCTTACTGTTCCATGAGTATCAAAGTTCTTTCCACCTTCTACTATCTAATAATATCTTTCTTCAGTGTCCTAATGTTTCTATCATACAAGTCTTTCACTCTCTTGGAGAGAATTAGTCCAACATATTTTGTGGGGTTTGAGGTTATTTTAAATCAGGGATTATTTCCCTGATTTCATTCTCAGTATATTGTTATTGGTATATAGGAAAGCTATTGAGTTGGAAATGTTAATTTTCTATTCTGCTACATTGTTAAATGTATTTTTTCCACTCTAGGAGTTTTCTGGTCCCCTCCTCCTCACCTCCTTTTCCTGCTTCCCTGAGCCTTCGGAGTATAAATTCGATATAATAGTCCAATTCAGGGATAATCACTCTGCAGTCGCTTACTCTCTGCACCTTCACCAGATGTGGGTTCCTGTGTTAATCACTATCTGCTACATAAGGAAGTTTCTCTGCTGAAAGTTGTTAGATTAATTAATTTATAGGTATATCACTAAGTCACTAGGAGTCACTTTAATACTATTACTATTTAGCAGAATTTTATTGGGCTTTCCCCTATGGCAGTAAGATTACAAGAGCCAGAGTTGGTGGATGGCCTGAAGGAAACTGTTTCACAGACAGCTGAGAAGTTACTCATGTGAAGTCATAGCAATGTTCACAACACACAAGTACCACTAATGCTCAAGGAAGAACAAATCTGTGCACAGACATAGGAAGTAGATAGGAAACTTCAACTCTACCTGAGGCTCTATTGGCAACCAGTTGCTACTGGGAAGGGGAGAGTCAGTCTCTTTTACAGGTGTGACTCTTGGTAGGTTAACCAAACTCCAGTGGATAGATACACAATGAAGGATATCAGGGGACACAAACATATATATATATATATATGACAGTGTACATGAAACCTGGTGGGGCTATAAAGGGATTTCAGATTGGAGGAATCTAAATATGCTCAAAATATATTCCATGAAACTTTCAAAAATCAATAAAAATAAATTTAAAAAGGGAAACAGCANGCCAGGCTAGCCTTGAACTCACAAAGATCCGCCTGCCTCTGCCTCCCAAGTGCTGGGATTAAAGGCGTGCACCACCAAGCCTGGCTAGAGATCTTAATATACAGATATATAATAAGCATACATAAGATTGAGCAGAGGCCAGTAAGGGGCGCAGGTAAGGGTGAGGATCTGACTACCATTAAAATACATTTTGTGACATTTTGCAAAAAATTCATTTTAAAAGAGAAAACTATATATGGAATATTAATATCAAACTATAGTGAGTGTAGAAGAAATTTTATTTTAAATGATCAACTTTGGGGAGAACACAGGAATCCATAAGGTTATAAACGGTATTTTCAAAAATGAAAAGCAAGCTCTGGGCATGGTGGCACTGGCCTTTACTCCCAGCCCTCAGGAGGCAGAGGCAGAGACAGGAGGATCACTGGGCAACTGAAGCCAGCCTGTTTGACATAATGGCTTCCATGTGGATTAGGACTAGGAA
The DNA here is from genome assembly GCA_009823505.1 of Rhizomys pruinosus. Lineage (NCBI taxonomy): Eukaryota > Metazoa > Chordata > Mammalia > Rodentia > Spalacidae > Rhizomys > Rhizomys pruinosus. The sequence goes on along the minus strand of VZQC01005068.1, from coordinate 1,769,652 downwards.
GCCCCTGTCAAAAACAAAAACAAGCAAACAAACAAAAAACTGAAAAGCAAGATAGAAGGACAAAGAATAAGGAAGCCAAATGTTGATTAATTGCAGAATAAGCATAATGCAAAAATGGAATTAATTTTGCTCAACAGTTTTCAAGTGGAGCAGAGGATCATGGCACTAGAAGTTTTGCAACAAAATTCAGGTTTCCATGGAGGCTGAGCTGTGACTTTATCCCACAAAAATATCTGCAAACATTCTGTAATAGTTTTGTCATTGCTTACTGTATTAGTCACTTTTCTGTTGCTGTGATAAATCCACCATGACCAAGGGAACTTACAAAAGGAAGAGTTTATTTGAGCTTACCATTGACTGTTCCAGGGAATTAGAGTCCATTGTGGTGGGAAGCATGGTGGCCGGGGCTGGAGCAGCAAACTGAGGGTCACATCTCGCAATAAGCACAGGAAGCAGAGAGAGAGACTGGAGACGGCAAGGCTTGTTAAACTCACTAAGCCCACCCCCAGTGACATAAGTCCTCCAGCACGGCCACAGCTTCTAAGACCTCCAATAACAGTGCCACCAACTGGAGACAAAATGTCTGAATACTTAAAGCCTATGGGGGGACACTCTCATTCAAACCACCACACTTACTGTCCAAAATAAAGCTCTTCATGTATAGCTAAATACAATTGGCTGAGTTATCTTCAGTTGAATTCTGAATATGCAAAGCAGTGAAAATAAGTGAAGAAACAACATATAATGTGTTACTTGATAGGTATAATAAAGCCAATTATCACCTTCCACTAAAAATACAAGGGACCCAGAGCTGCATGCATACTCTCATTAAATAATGAGTGTGAGAATCACAATTAAGGATTTCATTTCTTTAAACTTAATTTAACAAAAACCAGAAGGATCCTCGTAGGTTTCATTCATACTTTCACAAATTTATTGGAAGATAAATGAAGTGTGAGAATAGTTTTTAAAGTGAACTTGACAGACATAAAAGAGGATCATTATATCATTTAATTAAATAAATACTTAAATTTATAGAATTATTTCTTTTATATTTCAGAAGAACTTTAGAAGTCATAGAAATCAACTTTCTTGTTTTCTCACTGAGAACATTAAAGTACAAAAGGTGAATTTATTTTTCCCTGATGACATATTGAGCCTGCAGATACAAAGAAGAACTGACAACCAAGAAGAAGCTAACAGTAGAGAAGAGTCCTTTAGATAACTCATTTATTGAAGTTTGTTGATTAAAGGCACTTTGCACATGTTGGCTCCTTTGATCTTCACAGAAGCTCAGTAAGTTATATATTATTTCAGACTTGAGAAAACCAAGGATCAGACTATAAATGATTTGTGCTACTACTGAACCTGGACTTGATACAACATATCAGACTGCAAATCAATTTTTTTCACTACACCTTCCTCACTGCTATAAAAGCTTAGTATCACTCTTTTCAGTTGAAATCACCTGTATAAACATCTATCTATTCATGAAATTTCCATATGACACAGATAAAGATTGTAAAATTTAGAGTGATCAAAAATTAAATGTGAAATGGGAGTTCTATAGGAAAACCCATATATTCCAAAAACAGAAGACTTGAAATTTGAAGGGATCCTACTTTGTTTTCAATGTTTCTCCATTTTACTAAAAGGACAGAAGTTAATTGATGCAGGAGGTATATGCACTGTTCTAAAATATCCACCAATAAGTGTTTGTGAAAATGTGATATGAGAGGTCCTTGATGGTTTGAATGGAGATTATATCCACACAATGTAGACAAAGAATGATTTAAGAGGAAAGGGCTTCAGTGTAGAAGATACATAGATTCCATTGCCAGAGGAAGGAAATACAAGAAAATGAAGAGGACTTTACAGCTCAGGCCCAGACATTGGGACCAAAGCCTCAAGAGGAAAAGATGTATTTTATAAACCAGCTCCAACATAGTGACATATGCATTGAACTCAATTCAGATATTGGTACTCACGGATCTACAGGTTGGAAATTACAAGAGAAGAGTGCCAGAAGTGGCTGACAGGTGCAAGGAGAGCAATAGAAACAATGGCCAATGCATGTCCGGGATGAACAGACATCTGGATTTTGGCAGAGTACTAAGATATGTTAATGTGGACACCTAAAACATCCAAAAATACAAGGGCAAACTTGCAAAAGGGCAGAGATCTGTTACTAAAGCATACACAAAACATATTCAATGAAATCTGAGTAGAAAGGCTACCATAACATTATGTGCGTTTATAAGCTAATAAGAAATCCAGTTACTGTATGAGATTTTAACATTCCACATAATACTATGAAATATAGTGACATCATGCACAAGACCCATACAAACTCAAACCAGACAAAAACCCAGCATAGAGCTGAGGAAATAAGTAAGAAACTCCAATCTCAGCTGAAGAACTATTGGCAGCAGATTATTGTTGGTAATGGAGCATTAGTCTTCCTTAAGCAAATGATAGCCTGGCCAGGCTCCAGTGGATGAACTCATACTAATGATATCTGCGGATACAAACTTGACACAAGACCTTAACATAGATGACAGAATGCATGAAATCCATGGGGGGAGTGCAGATAGGAGAGGGAGTCAAAATATGATTAATATATTATATGAAATACAAAAAATCAATAAAAGCATATATTCCAATGGGAGAGAGAGAGAGAGAGAGAGAGAGAGAGAGAGAGATTAAGAGCATAAGACATTAAAGGAGGCAGCTCTTTATATATCTCCTACCCCAACCCCTTTGGTTTTAGATGAGGAACTTGTGGTCTAGTTGGGGTCATTTTCTGGTAGAGGTCAGAGCTTGTCATCACTCTGTCCACAGCATCACACTGAAGACTCTCTCAGTGGTCTGTTCCATTACTTCAAACTAGCTTTGGATTTACAAAACATGTTTTAAGATCTTCAGAAGATTGTTTTTAATATAATATAGATTTTTCTGTTTTAGAAATACTAGTTATTATAAATGCCAAATATTTCCCTGAACTAGCTCATTTTAAAAATGTTGATATAAAACATTCTTTCTAAAATGACTCTTTTGTGTTGCCAGAAAGGCTACCTGGGTACCATTTATCTGTTCCTTGAGCACCCTCCATTCAGCACGCTGGTGCAGAGTTTGGGTTACAGGACAAAGATAGCATAGAATGCATCCTTAACCTGAAAATATGTCCAATTAAATCATGCTGGTGCACTTATGTATTCTCTCTCTCTCTCTCTCTCTCTCTCTCTCTCTCTCCAGTTTAAAATTAGAAACAAGAGTGGAATGATACATGATATGACCGGGAAGTTAGTGATAATTTAAATGTAAATAGCTTATGTGCTTTATGTTAATGTATTAAATGCTGAACACAGTCACACACACACACACACACACACACACACACACACCCTAGAATAACATGTTCCCTCCATATTACATAAATAGCAGAGATCATGATCCTCTTCAGATCAGAATGAGAGTAAAAGTTTTGAGTTCTAATTTTATGTTTTCTTCTAAATGCTTGTTAGTCTATTAAGATTTAATTAACATGTTCAGTCTTTACCTTTGAGGAGACTATATGTGTGATCTTGCTGGTCCTAAAAAAACATTAGGCCAGAGAAATTGGTATTGATTTACCAAGACAGTAACTGAGCTACTAGTGTTCAGTATAATACGGGATAATATTGCTTACCACATTACTTTATGCCATCAGGCATAGTATGTGTACATTTCCTACCATATAAATTTACTACATATTTAAGAAGTTGTATTGTGAGCTAGAGAGATGGCCTAGCAGTTAAGAGCACCTACCGCTCTTACAGAGGACCCGGGTTCGATCCTTAGCACCCACATGGCGGCCGAGAACCGTCTGCAACTCCAGTTCCAGGAGAACTCCAATTCCAGGGGAATCTGACACCCTCTTCTGACCTCCGCGGCATTGCACGACACGGGTGCACAAGCCTATATGCAGACAGTACATTCATACACATACAGAAATAAAAAATTAATAAAAGAGTGCAGACGGCTCTTGCAGAGGACGTGGGTTTGATCCCCAGCACCCACATAGCAGCTGAGAACTGTCTTTAACCCCAGTTCCAGGGGAATCCGACACCCTTTTCTGACCTCCATGGCATTGCATGACACGGGCGCACAAGCCTACGTGCAGACAGTACTTTCATACACATACAAAAATAAATAAAATTAAAAAAAAATTTTTTAAAGAAGTTGTATTGCCAATCAAGCAAAATGATATAGATGGTGTCTAAGTTCAACAGGGAAATGTTATTATTAGAGTACAAGCTATGAGCTATGTTCCCATATATCAGACCAGGCTACCCTGTTCACAATCCATATTCTTCCATTAGTGTGCTGTCTGGTGATTGCTTACAAATAGATAGCAATGTTATAAGGTGAATTAGAAAGAACTCTTATTTCTACTTTATGCTCAAAATTCTTCACAAGTTGCTGACATGCTTTATCTTGGCTGACAGACACTGCTCTGTTCTCAACCCATCTACTCTGTGGTCACTTCTCCATGATGTTAAATGCTAAACTTTTGTGTTGGGTTTAAATTCTAAAAGCCCTACTTTAGATAAGTATATGATCACTAATCCCCAGACTCCTTAATAATCAGAGTAAAGACAGAGGCAAAACTGAAGAATGCACCACATCTCTTAGGAAAGAAAAATAAAGACATAACGCAAAATAGTGGGGAAAGGAGGTGGCAGGTACTCACTATTCTATTTACTAGCAAAGAGAAGAGATGACAGCATCCTATTCCAACACACACACACACACACACACACACACACACACACACACCATGACAAGATCAAGCAATCATCTCTCTAGTGCCTTGTATAGGTAACCAGAAATATTAAGGACACTTTTCACAGAATTCCAAGCTGCCTGTGGTCTATATCTCCATTCTGTTGTGGAGCTGCTCTTCCTTCATTGGCTATGAACTCCTGAGCACCGTGGCACCCAAGAATCAGTACCATCAGTGTAATTCTATAGTGTCTTTTCTATCTGACAACATAACAGTACATGCTCAGTGTTTGTAGACAGTGTCCATTGAACCATCATTTGCACACTTTAGAAGTGTGCAAGTATGTACAAATCATTTGCAATTTGCACACTGCATTCATCTTTTCTAAAACTATCAACTTGTTATTTTTTCTTTTGGTCACAATAACCCAGGCTGACTGTCCTGACTTCTCTTTTTTTTGCCTATTTTGAATGACACTGGTTGATCACAATTATTCAAAAGGGAAAATAAAAGATGATGTATCAAGAAGCAGGAAAAATTAAGCTCTCTGGAAAGGGTAACATGTCACATGTAAGGTTAAGATAAAACTTGGGTTTGCTCATGCAAAGTCTGATAACCCTCCTTTGTCACTGCTCCATTGCCTACTGTGCTCTTCAAAGATATCATCTTGTGTGCTTACTTTGTCTCATTGACCAGCCTCAGGAGCAGGGATATACTTGTCATCTGGGTAAGTACACATGGCTCAGGAGAGCAGTATATGTGGTCATTATAGATAATGAATCTAAACTTTTGTACTTACAGTGAGAACATGGGTAAACAGCTCCTTGCGCTGAGCTTACAAGATTGCATACACAGTTTACATGGTACATTTTTATTAAATAAATAAAATTACTCAAGTTAGCCACTATATCTTCATTTTGAAATGACCATTCATTAACCAGCTCCCTGTAGAGTTTGGTGACTGATACCTCAGTGACTATAATGAACCTGAACTCAACAACGGAGCAGTTTTGTCCCGTTCCAACCTGTACGATCTGCAGTAGTATAATATCCAAAGGGAGAAAAACATAAAGCATATTTGGATACTGTAATGAATTTGATTATACCATCACCAAATTAAGCCTATTTTCATTTTGATATTATAAAAAATCAGCAGGGGTTTGACTAGATAACTTGCTTTTACATTATTAAATTCCTTATGTTATAGTCAGCTGGATGGAGTGCTCCATGGGAATGCATTGAGAACATTTGGGCCTTGTCAGTACATTCAAAACAGTGTGACTTCCAGTAAAGCTTTTACAATTCACTTTATTCAGTCTGCCAGAGGGGAAATTAAGGAGCACTCCCAAGTCCCTTGTCTGTTTATTGCCTTCTTTATGTAGGAGGGTTTTCCTCCTACCTTCAGGCCTTAAAATATCATACTGTGACATTGAGCAAAGCAAAGACAGATTTGTCCCAAATGGGCCATTTTAGTTGTCCAGGACAAATGTCAGACAGATATTGTGATTGTCCACATCCCTGGCCAATTTAGAGGAAACAAACCCACACAACCCTGCCTCCTGTAGATCAGCACAGATTTATGGATGTTTGGCTCCACCTCAACAATGCTAATTAGTTAAATGCTTGCTCAGGGACCTCAAAGAGTTAGTAAACTTCAAAAGCTTCAGACTAAGAGGATTTACATTCTAGTTATAAAAGGAAAGACACTTCTAAAATTCAGAATTCATTCACAATTGTGTACTAGTTCACAGAATTCATTCATAATGGTATACTAGTTCACAGAATTCATTCATAAAGGTATACTAGTTCACAGAAATCTCATTCATAATGGTGTACTAGTTCACGGAAAAGAAAAGAGTATCTAAATTAAACTAAAGGCATTCAAGTTATCCTTACACTTCTAGAACCAAGCACGTGGCCCAGTCTAATAACAGCCCAATGTGTCACTTTGGCCCAGCCTTGTCCTCTCACCTTCCTGGCTTTCTTTAGGGTTCATAGCTGCTTTTTTGATCAGGCTTTCAATATTCCATTTCATAACACTTGGGCCATTTTTTCTTGTATCCAGCCTTGTTAAAAAGTCAACCCCACATTATCTTATTGCCTGGAAGGTTTTCTGCTGTTAAGGATTTACTCCCTCCAATGTTTGTTTCTTGAAGCATCGTCATAAGAAAATTGATGGAAGCCTTGTCCCCCTCTGTCTGTCTATGCGTTTGTATGTATCTTCCGCAGTGTTCATACAGCCAAATTATAGACTGTCAAAAAAATTCTCTCATTATTTGTTCTCTCATCAGGAACAAAACTGCTTTAAGGGACACTAGTGAAGCTGTAGAGAAAAGCTTCCTGGAAACTAGTAAAAATATTTAAATACAAATACAAAAACATTTATTGGAATAAGCACAGAAAAAATAATCAGAAGTTTTTCAAAGCGTATTAGATAGGTCTTAAGATGAGAAGAATTCTGCTAGAACAACAGAACTGTGTTGATATTGAGATACATCAAAAATTGATTTTAGGAGCAGCATGGGGAAGGGAGAACGACCCCAGGACCTACCAAAGCCGCGCGCAGCTGCATCCCTGTGTCTAGTGCCTGCGTGCCCAGTGGCTGTCATGCCCTAGAGAAAGGCGGAAGGGGATGCTGAAGGGAATAAAGACAAGGTGAAAAACGAGTCACAGAGAAGATCTGTAAGATTATCTTTAAAACCTGCCCCTCCAAAGCCAGAGCCCAAGCCTAAGAAGGCGCCTGCAAAGAAGGGAGAGAAGGTGCCCAAAGGGAAAAAAGGAAAAACTAATGCCCGCAAGGATAGGAATAATTCTGCAGAAAACGGACATGAAGAAAACAGACCAGGCACAGAAAGCTGAAGCCAAGTGAAGTACGTGCATTTTTTTTTAACTGTACTGCTGATGATTGTACAGTTTGAAATACTATTTTCATCAAGTTTACGAAAATGCAGAATTTTGTTTTACTTTTTAAAGCTATGTTGTTAGCACACAGAACACTTCATTGGTTTTCTTGGGGGGGGGGGGCGGCATGTGTAACTATCAAAATCAGAAAGCAACTGTGAAATCCAATGATTTGATGCTCTGAATCCAGAAAGTTCAGAGTGAGAGGTCACATTAAGCATGTTAACAACTTTTCACAAGCCAACACTGACTTTCAGAAAATGAAATGAACATGACAGAATTATCAATCTGAAGATCCACAATCTTTTAGAAAAGGAACCACTGTTCTTCCTAGGAACCTTCCAAGTGACCTCACTACAAAGTCCTGATTGCCCAACATACGGAGGCAAAACCAATTTTAGTGAGTCTAGCCCCAACAGATCTCTGGTTTTAAGGGAGATAAGTCTATGTTGATTTTAAGGTGAAGGGAGAGGAGGATATAAAACTTAATCTCAAATTTTCCCACACCACAAAGCATTGTGTGCCATGTTGGCCATGTGCGGTCAACATCAGGAAGTCCCCTCCAGGGAGCCAAGAGGAGTCTTTCAGAACTAGCAGGGAAAGGTATTTTCCTCACATCAACCCAGTCTGGGAGATATTTTGTTAGTTACACATGCCGCCCCCCCCCCAAGAAAACCATACGAGGATACAAGGTAATTTTAGGATTAAGACTTCATCCTTGTATCTCCACAGGCTAGAATAATGCCTGAGCTACTGTAGATGATAGACATTTAATTGTGTACTGTTAATGATTGTCTGCCCCTGCCTTGCCTGAAATTCCATGATCATTTTTGAGTATTATCTTTAATAAAGCTGGATATAGTTTGGTTTGGAAAAAAAATGATTTCACACTGTTGGGTATGATATATATATATATATCATAAATTGTGCTGTATAAGAACATTAACTGCCTTGAGAAATTTTCACTTTACACAATAAAATGGGAAGTTCTCTCTAATTTTTTAATTGCCCCCTTTCATATCTGTTCACATTCTTAATCTCCTCTTTTTTCTTCTCCCTTATAATCTTAGCTCTTATTAACTCCACCAGTCCGGATATGACTAAAGAGAATCCCTGGACAGTGCTGCCTGAGCTAGGTGGATTTTAGCATGAACCTCAAGTGGAATCATGATCTTGTCCCTAGTAATTCTGTTCTGCCCCCCCACCCCCAAACAAGACACTAATTCAGATCTCCCAATTTGCACTGCCAGGATCCAGTCCCCTACTCCTCCCACTCAGTTAAAAACCATCTTCTTCACCTCAGCAGCATACCGGCCTCCCTGCAGGTTTCTCATAAAATGCACTGGTCCTAATTCTCACCTTTCTCTCTGGCTACTCTACATCCTTTCCTTCCTTATTTATTCCAGAAGTTCCCTACATTATTTGAATGTTCAGGCAGCTACAACATATTCATTCATTTGATCTCTCCTTCCCTCTGACTCCATTTCTCTTCTTCCTACCTTTATCTTCTCTTCATCTCTGTGTGATCAAGTCCCATAGTTTCAGCATGTATTTTCAGTGACATTCGGATACAATTTATTTCTATAGCTCTTATTTCTCCTCTGAATTACAAACCTTTTAAAAAATATATACTTTTTTGCCATGCATGGTGACTCATGCATTTAATCTGAGCACCAGGGAGGCAGAGGCAGGTAGATCTCTGTGAGATCGAGGCCAGCCTTGTCTGCATAGTGAGTTCCAGGCCACCTGGGGCTACAGGGAGACCCTGTCTCGAAAAAAAGTGAAAAAAAAAATAAATAAAATATAAGCCTTTAACTAAGTTTATAAAATAATATAAAGCAGGTACCAAGATTCCTGGTACTAGATAGTATCCTCTAGGCATGGCAGGGAAGCTGAACTCATGAAATCTCAACAATACGGTTGCCCAAACAAAATCCACCTGATGGTAACACCAATTAACATGTCAACATGGATGGGAGGAAATTCATCACCTTTACATTAGAAGAGCTACAGCAATCAATGCCTGCTGAGAGAATCCAGTTTCTCCAGGTGGGAGCTCCCTGATCCAATCCCAAGTGGTCAACACTAAACACATGTGCACACAAGCACCACTAAAGGGACTCAGTGGGTTTTGTGTGTTTGTATATGTATGTATATGTAAGAATAATTAAAGAAGAGGTAATGAAATTGAGGAGTGGGGGCATGTGGGAAGAGAGGGAGGAGAGAGGAAGGGATAGAAATTACATAAATACAGTACTACTTTGTGAAAGTCCCCAAAACTAAAAAGTAAATATCTATGTATCTTACTTTTTATTTTTTAAAATTTTATTATCTTCATTTTTTATGTGTCTGAGTGTTTTGCCTACATGTATTTTAAGTGCATACATGTGTGCAAAGTTCATGGAGGCCAAAAGAGGGCATCAGATTCCCTCCAACTGGAGACATAAACAGTTGTTAGCCTCCATGTGCATGCTGGGAATCAAACCCAGGTCCTCTGCAAGAGCAGCCAGTGCTTTTAACCACTGAACCATCTCTCCAGCCTATATCTTACTTTCTCAAGCTTGTTGATCATTTCTTGCTTGCATACAATGTGTTGTAATCTTATTCCCCTTCTTTATTACCTTCTTTTATTCCCCTTCTCATGGCTGTTGAAGTCAATCTTCCCAGTTAGTAGCACTGCTATATTTGTGTCTCTTTTGTGTGTGTGTATGTGTGAAAGTCTGTGCAGGTGGTCACAGTTATAGTGTGCTCATGATTGCAATAGCCACGCTATAACCAGGAGATAACGCCATATACTGCTCCTACCATCCTCAGTACATTTGCAGACTTTCCAGTCCTTCTACAACGTTCCCTAAGCTTCTAACATCCTTTATATTTAATGGGCAACTCATATGCATTATAACCAAGATAAATTATTTTTCCTCTCTCAAACATCCTCCACACCAATAATATTCCCAATAACTGATACTGTCATTGTTTATGTAGTTAACACCAAAAAAAAAAAAAAAAGTGAGGTCACTTCCTACCTCCATCACCTCTTAACTAAACCAATAAATCATCATATTTGGTCTATAGTAGCTTTATAATTAGGCAGGTTTTTCTGTTGCTAGCCCCAAAGCTCACTTGTTTATGTATCCAATGTGATCATTTTATAAAATGTAATTCTGATCATGTCACCCACGTGACCACAACCATCCTATAACTTCATTCACATAGTGATACCCACTTTATTAGAGCTTGATTTTCACTATATTTATGTTTACATATATTCATGCTTAACATATTCATGTTCCTACTCATATGGGAAAATTTACAAATGTTTTAGGTTAACTAATTCATCAATTAATTAAATGTCTATCATCTACAGTAGCTCAGGCATTATTCTAGCCTGTGGAGATACAAGGATGAAGTCTTAATCCTAAAATTACCTTGTATCCTCATATGTCTCATACCATATAACTTTAATTTTTCCTGTTTATTTAAAGTAAAGTAATGTTCATCATATAAAATTTAGAAAAAGTCAGACGTGGTGGTGGAGGCCTTTAATCCTAGCACTTGGGAGGCAGAGGCAGGTGGATCTCTGTGAGTTCAAGGCCAGCCTGTTCTACAAAGTGAGCTCCAGGCCAGCTGGGATTAAAGGGAGACCCTGTCTCAAAAAAAAAAAAAAGAAAGAAAACACTGAAAAGTATACAGAGGAAAATCAAGATATCATTCATCATGCTGCTACTAATGCTATATTTTTATTTTCCTCTTAGGCTTCTATGACACATTTACTGCATTGTGCATATGGTCCTGGCCCATTTTCTTTATTCCTCAACATGAGGTTAGGATGTGTCATCCCTGTAGCATTCTGGAATTTGCTTTGACCCTGAGCTAGTCTCTCAGTTGTTGAGATCATGTTTTTATCATCAGGAGTCCATGATGAAGGGGACCCAGCTTATGCTGTTGTGTGCCTTTCTAGGGAAACTTCTCTTGAGGTAATAAATCATATCAAGCATCTAATGGCTACTTTGGATATATCTACATCCCTCAATTAAAAAAGCAACATGGTATTTACTTTTGAAGCATATGTCCGACATTCTGGCTTTTCTTTTTACATTTATATATTTGAGGGAGGGGCACAGAGTTCCAAGGACTGTCTGTGGAAATCAGAGGACAACCTCCATGAGTCACTGCTTTCCTGTAACAAATGTGTTCCAGGGATCAAACTCAACTTTTCAGCTTGGAGGTGAGTACTTGTACCCACGGAGCCATCTTACTTGGCCCCATTTCTGTCATTTTAACCATAAGAGCAATTGAAGTAGGCAGGGGTTCTGTTAGAAAATCAGCCAGATCAGAATTCCTAGGAGATTTCTGCCATAAAGTTTATAGTGTCATTCATAAATATTAAAAATAGAAAATTCAAGCAAGACCATGAAAACTTTAAATAAAATCAAAGGCCTTGTGAGAATATAGCTTCAACACAGAGCTACTGCGCAGTTTGGAGTCATAAAGAGAAGCAGCAGGGAACTGATTAACTAAGGCTGGAGTGACAGTAGGTTAGAAACTATGTTCTCTCTTCAAAGACCGAGCATCTGATGGCCCTGCATGATGCAGTGCAATGCTGTACACCTCATGGACATAAATTTAAATCCAAGCAGACCAGTTGTCAGAGCAGAAGGCATTTGTACCCAATAGCGTTTTAATAGTGTGTGCATGTGTGAAGTGTTTCAGAGTTCTGAACTTAGTTCTGAGATGAAGTGATTACATCACCAAAGATATTACTCAATTAACTTTTGTTTGACATGTCCAATGATAAACCCTTTCTATGCAAAACAAGGGGACACACTGTCAGGAGATGGGTAACAGAGGAGTTCAGTTTTATGGTGGCAACAACAAAATCTTATAGCTGTATAGTGCTTTACATTTTACAGACAACTTTCCTATTTGCTATTTGTCTGTTTCTTGCAACAACCCTGTGAAACTAACTAATTTACAAGATAGTATTGCTTTTGTTTTATAAAAGTAGAAAACTTACATTCTGATTTTCTTAGCAACTCGTACTTTGTACTTGTCCCCTAAGGTCAACTTTTAATCATAAACAGAACAAATTCAGGCTCTACTAACTATAGCCTTCAGGTTATACGAGAATGGTTGGTTTTCTGGCAACATGCTATTTCTTTTTAAAGGGTGTTTATAACAATTCAGTTTTTATTTTAAAAGCAATTTCATCAATTGGACAATTTAGAGAATAAATAATTTTCCACATACTTTTTTCCTGGTGTAGAAACATTATGTCCATTCAGGGCAAAGAGAGGAGGTAGTATTTTTGAAATAATCAGTTCTGCATGCTATGGCTATAGACTGGGAAGTTTTTCTGGGTATGCTTTCCTCAAGTCAATCATAATAAAACTAATAATTTTATACTAGGAAACATTTGCTGATTGTTTATCATGTGACACATAATTTTTCAAAGTCATTATACCTTGACAAGGTGGTCATTAGAATTTACTTTTCAGCTAGCAAATCATACACGAAAAGGTGAACAAAGCACAGGACAGTCAGCAGAAATGGAATACAACTCTGGTCAGTCTTCTTTCAGAGCTGGCACCTGAACCATTATATCTGCTTCTCTGCTCCCTCAGAATTCCTCAGAACCTCTATTTCAGTAGTTCTCAGTGTTTGGCGAATGGCTTGACAAACAATATTACCATAAGCTACCAATGTGATTTTCAACAAGCGGCATGCAGCAGAATTAATGAAGAAATCTTTCTGAAGATGCTACAAGGAAAACTGGGCTATGAAAATCAACACTACATTTTTGGATTTCATATAACCAAGAAAAAATATTCAATTCTTTTCACAAGTACTCTGCTACTTTTCCAAAAATATATACCAAAGAGGATATATTTTACAAACACAATTGGTATCATGTACTAACATACTAAGTTACTGAATGAAAAAATTACTCCATACTCCTATCTGTGTGTGACATGTACTGCCAAGATAATATCACGAATACTTGCATTACTTGGAAGTCTGTTGGAAGAATCGTGGTAAACTCCTAACTACAACAAATACAAAAAAATGTTTGAGTCAGCTTCAATTGTGATAGCCATGGCTCTCCAATTTTATTGGGTATTGGAATCACCTAAAAGCTGGTCATGCCACAGCCTTTCTGATTCAGGGGCTCTGACAGGAGGATGAATTGTCTGAAAGTCTGTGTTATAACATAATTCAAGTTGATGACAATGTTGCTGGTCCAGATACTAGACATTAGGAATCACTGAAATAGTTTCCTGAAATTCTGAGGAAGCACAGAGGAGACATAAAATGTCTCTGCTCTTAAAGAATGAAGTAAAAAGATCGAAGCCCATTCTCCTTGTCCACAACCAATTTACACTGAGGATTCCTTTGCTTAAACACAATCCTGACATTGCAGATATAAAGAAAACAATTATTTTTACCATATCTGAAGCTTCTTTAATTCTATTCTGTTTTTTTTTTTTTCTAATCAGACTCACCATCAAGGTGATCAAGACTGGGAAGGAGTTATTGGTCAAGGTATTCTTTGTAGATTAGTCTCATTAAACGTAATAGCCTGAACAGTGGCAAGGTGCCAAGTCACAGTGTGCCAAGTAAGTCTTCTATAATATAATAAAAGAAAATAATCCTAAGAGAATTTTAATTATGTAAGAGCTGGGGGATAATCAAAGGGTTGTTTCACTCACTCATGGGAATGGCTTTTCCCAGTTCCTCCATCATTCTACCACAAGATCCTAAAAACATAATTTAAATTCTTATTACTCTAGTTTTGGTATGTGTATTGTGGAAATGTCATTTGCCCTGAGGCTCAGGTAAGGCTTGTAAATGCCTTTTATATCACTAGCAAAGGAGAAGGATAAAATGCTATTACTCTTGATTGAAGTTTAGAACTCAAGCTACAAAGAAGAAGAATTTACCCTCAGCAACAAACTAGTTGAAAAGGCATTTTTCCTAGTACTTTGCTTTGGTTTGTCAGGACAAGTATAGAGTATTCTCCAATCCAATCAAGTACTTGACAATCACTTCTTGAGCTGATTTTTATTCATTTATCTTGAAAATGAATAACCTAGAAGCAGATGATTCGGATGCTAACTTCCAGTTTCAAGGGTGAAAAATCTTTCCACAAAGGGCCACAGAGTAAATAAGACTTTTGGACTTCATTTGATAATGTTTATGAGGCATCTTCAAAACTGGGTTAATGGGTTGGAGAAATGTCTCAGTAGTTAAGACCCCTGGTTGTTCTTGCAGAAGACCCATATTCAAACACTAGCACCAACATGTCAGCTAACAGCTGCCAGTAATTCCAGTTCCAGGCTACCCAATGCCCTCTTCTTATGGGTGCACTTAACATACATACAGGGTAACACTCATACACATAATAAAGAACTTTAAAAACAGTTAAGCATAAATTATAATCAATAATTTTCCCTTCTTAACTATAATATTCCTTCCTAGAACATCTTATTGTATTATTTATTCAGATTTAGTCAGCAGTAACTCTTTTTTATGTAGAATTTTCTACTCTTTTTTTTGCTCTGGCAAATTAAAAATGGGTCATTTTCCTAAGGGACAACCTCATACTATTATTGTTCTGGTAAGTGAACTTAGTAGTAAAGCAACTCTTCATTATACCCACACATTAATGCATCTCACCCTTCATCAAGAAGCTTCTTTTTGAAAGTAGATACAATTTAATACAGAGACTCACAACAGTCAACTGGAAGAAAATAAAAGACTGCATAGTACTCAGCCCTAAATGAGATCACTGCTCCCTCCCAACCCTAAAGTCTCAGTGATGGCTGCAGAAGAGAAGGTAGAAATATCATCAGAGCCAGAGGTGGTAGATGACTATAAGAAGACAATGTTTTCCAACACAATGGGACAATGTGAACTACAGAAGTGGCTGAAGCATGAACAAGACTTGTGCAAGGCCAAGCAAGAAAAAATCCCAGCATAGAGGGCGGAGGTGAGCAAAAGGTTCCATGCCTAACTGAGGAGCTATTTACAAATGCTAGAATAAGGAGAATCAGCTTTCTTTGAGGGGGTGTCACTGATAGGTCTACCATGCAGCAGAGGATGAACCAATATCAAAAAGTCTTGAGGCAGTACAAATTGCACTTTGTGGGCTTAAAAAAAAAGAAAACTAGGAAAGAAATTTGGAGAGGTAGAGTGCTCTGGGTGGGTCGACAAGATGTGGATGATTATGAAAACAATATGAAATTTTCAAAGAATTGTTATTTTAAATTGATTATTTCATAATTGACTCATTAAAAATAATGTCAGACAGATTAATTTGGCATCACAAAAATAACTTATTAAATAAAACTAGTTGATGTCACCACTACAAACAATTCAATCTCATTCACATTTCCTGCTTTCTTTTGTCTAATGCTTCATTACCTGTGTTTCCTCAAGAGCTTTTAGGGAAAATAATGTTATTCTTTCAGTTGTACAAATTGAAAACCTATTTTTAAAGAGCCGTGTCCCAGCCATTTTGATTTTCTCTAATCCTATTCCCCTCTTCATTGTTTAAAAAAGAAAGAGGCATCTATAAGAACCATCTCTCTCCTGAGTGCAGTTGTAGAAGCCTGTTGTGTTCTTATTACACTTTTAGACACTTTTCATTTCGCTTACTTATTGTTGTGATGGTTTCCTTCCTATTCACTTTTCTATTTACAACTTGTTTAAGAAAGTTTCTTTTCCCCTAAAGTGCTTAACATAAGAAGAGTTCTAATCAAGACTTTTCAAAACAGCATAAAATAGAAATAGAGAATTTCATGAGTTAACTCACAAGACTTTACAAAATAATAGTTGTTTGTTTAAGAACTTTTGTTTCCCTCTGGTTATAATTAAAAAATTAAAGATTGAATGTTCCTTCCTCTTTAACTGACATGACTGCCCCACAAATTTCTCTTAAATCCTTATCAGACAATTTTAGTTATTTAAGGTATCATGATAGAGAAATAGAAACGTGGTTAAGTTTAATACTTTGCTATTGTTTTTTACTGTTTCATTTGTTTTTTTGCTTTGTTTTCCACTCTGCAATGTACATTTGAAAAATGAGTCAATTGGCCATGACACACAGACTTACTGCCATGTTTTCCCGAGATTCATGCCACAATTACATGCCAATCAATCACAGAAATGTCCTCATAGCACTATGATTGAGCATTCCTGGGAGCTGCCATGGTAAAGAGCTCCAGGAAGGAACTCTGGGCAAGTATTTGCTGAAAATGCCACTGTAGAAAAATCTGTTGTTTGAAATTCTACACAGATTCCCACAGTTCATGACTTTCTCCAAGCCCCAAGAAAGATTTTTATCTCCTGATGATGTCACTTGGTCCCTTTTCTTATAGTTTAAAAATACTTATGGAACACACTGTTTTCTTTTTTATAATGATGTTCAGAAAGCTCAAAGCTAACTTTTATAGTGCACATTGTTTTTAATCTTATTTATACTGTTTCCTGAGATAAAATGAATGTCGGTATTATCGCCACTAATTTTTGCTCAGGTTTCTAGGTCAGGGAGAATTGTTTGCTGGAAATAAACTTTGGCTAATTAAGCAAAATATAAAATCATCGAATAGTGGCCCAGCAGATACAGCTTGTTAAAGGGTATAAACCAAGGCAGCCCTACAAACTTGAACATAGTAACTGCAATTATAATTCAGAGACAAAGAAAGTCTGGTCAGACATAAAGGACTGTAATAGCTTGGGTCTTGTGCCTGGCTTGTGGCTATAGGAGCCTCATCTAATTTCTCCAATGTGAATAAAATGAGGGTGGGAATCATAAGAAAGGAAACATGATTGCTATGGAGAAGAGTAACTAGAATCTGGGCAACTTCAGCACTCTTTTCAAAGTTTTGTTGAGGAAAGCAGCTTTGTCCTTGGTGTTCTTGTAAGTCATACTACCTGATTTTTATAAATGAGCAGTAAATAGTAAATGATTGAAGACAGAACTCAATACAACAATATTATTGAATGTCTTTACACTCAATTAACTATGCTACAACTCTATGTAACATGGCTATGTCCACAAGGAACTGACTATCTATATTTATAAAAAACATAGACATTCAAGAAATAACTAATTATTAATCTTGAGGGAAATGAAATAGAAATTTATAGACAAATAGGCAGTTTGTGCAGCAGCAATTAATTGGACAGCCTCTAGAGAGTTTCCTTTGAGGAAAATTCCAGTACTGCAACTTAAAGATGAAAGGCTTGATCAAATTATTTAAATTTCCCAATTTATAAAATAGGTACACTAATAATTCCTATTTAATAACCCTGTTTGGGTAAGTAAATATATAAAATATTAAGACTATATCTAATATACAATGAATTCTGAACAAATGGCAGCTATTATTGTGGAGAGAAAAAGAACAGAGCATTATGCAACCATGTTAATTTCCTTATTCAGAGTTTGTATTTAATCAAACCAATGTCCTTTCTTCTAGCTTTCTGAGATGGTAATACATAATTGTTACCTTAATCACACCACTACCCATTATTCCACAGAGATTCCTGTTCCTGTAGAACTAACTCAGTATATCCACTGACCAATCTTTCCACAGCCTTCCCTCTCCTCCAGTCTCCACAATATTTGGAAACCACTATATTATTTTCAACCATTATGAAATAGATCAGATTTTTATATTGTACCTAAAGATGAGATTATGTCTTACCTGCCTTTCTGCTCCTAGCTTATTTCACTCAATACAAGGATCTCACAAGCTACCTACGTAGAAAGCAATGGAGAACCATGGCATAATGATTGACTAAAGACTAGTAATAAGGAAAAATAAAAATAAAAAATAAAAAACAGCTGAGGGTAGATTAGTTGGGAGGGTTGAGAGGGTTGGCCAAAGGTAATAATAGATTTCCTTGGAACAGAATTGAAAAAACACAGTGAAATGACTTTTTTTTTAAATTTTTGAATTTTATTTATTTCTGTATGTGTATGAATATACTGTCTGCATGCAAGTCTGTGCACCCATGTCATGCAATGCCGCAGAGGTCAGAGGAGGGTCTCGGATTCCCCTGGAACTGGAGTTCTCCTGGAATTGGAGTTTTAGACGGTTCTCAGCCGCCATGTGGGTGCTGGGGATCGAACCCAGGTCCTCTGCAAGAGCGGTCGGCGCTCTTAACCGCTAGGCCATCTCTCCAGCCCGTGAAATGACTTTTTTAACTTAGTAGTAGTTTACTTTTATTTATGTATCTTTAAATTTTATGTGTATGAGTGTATTGCCTGCAGCCATGTAAGCACACTCTTGTTATACAATACCTGTGGAGGTCAGAAGACGGCATCAGCTTCCCCTGGAACTGGAGTTACAGGTGGTTGTTAGCTGTGATGTGGGTGCTGAGAATTGAACCTGGGTCCTCTGCAAGAAAAACCAGTGCTCTTAGTCACCAAGCCACCTCTCCAGCCCTGGAAGTAGTTTATTTTTATGCAAATATACAATTAGTAAAATTATTTGTAATGGCACACAGATGCTGAGAAGTATTAAAGATTTCATTGGTGGAAGTAAAATCATACGAGAATAAAATCTGAGTTGTTGTAGTTTCACCATTAACCCCAATCGAAGCCCTTACATTCTACCATGCCCCCTCTTCCGCAGATTGTTCCCTAGGCTTAGAAAAGGGGCACAGGTGGATGAGAAGCAAAACACTCTACTTTCTCTGGAGCTGATGTCTTGGTCTCTAGTCAGTTCTGGCTGTTTTCTTTCATGGGCTGCCAGCTTGTCCAGGAATAACCTTTCGATCCTACTAATGAAGCACATGCAATTAGATATTTAGGTATTTAAACAGTAAATATATAGCCTTTCAATCCTACAATGAAGCACACACAATTGGTATATATGGTATTTAAACAGTACTAATTGTTATGGTAGGTTACTTTGTATAGACCACAGATGTTTGGATGGTATGTCAATTCATGATCTACATTTTCTTCTGAAGTATGGCAGGGTCTTCTGTGTGTTATAACATCTCCTACCATTAGAGGGTGTAAGCTTGTGGACATCAGCTTGGGTTATTCCTCCAAGGAGAGAGCCAACTGGACACTCATTTGATCAACTTGATTGAACATACAAGCCCCCCTTTCAGGATGGTGGACCCATGAGCTGTGTGGGTTTGGGCACAACTGCTTGCAAATTGGTTACATGAAGGATGCTTGTACTCACCAAATTATCACTATTGTTAAAAAAAATGAAAACAAACAAAACAAAAAAGCAGAGAAAGGATAGCAGAAAACTTACGGCAGAATGCACATCTTGGATGGGTAGGGGTGGGTGTGGGGGGGAAGGGGAAGGGAATATATGCCTGAACTGAATTGGAAAATGATGTATGAAATACACAAAGCATCAATAAAAATTAAATTAAAAAAATCTGAGTTTACACGAAACAATGAAAGAATACTAGAAAAAGTGATCAGAATAAATATAAAGTACATTTTTATTATTTAATTATATGTAAAAACGATCAATACTTCATAGGAGAAAATAAAAACTCTTTATATAGTGTATAAACTATATAGAAATAAAATATAAAAGATGGAGCAAAGAACTGAATAGAGACTTCACAGGGGAGGAATTAGAGATGGCTGAGAAACATCTTAAAAACTGTTCACCGTCAGGGCTGGAGAGATAGCCTAGCGGTTAATATTTAATTGCCTGTGCTTCATTAGTAGGATCGAAAGGTTATTCCTGGACAAACAGTCAGCCCATGAAAGGAAACAGCCAGAATTGACCAGAGTCCAAGACAACAGCTCCAGAGAAAGTGACTGCTTTGCTTCTCATCCAGCCTGTGGCGTTTTCTAAGCCTAGGGAACATCTGTGGAAGAGGGCGCGGTAGAATGTAAGGGCTGCGATTGGTGAATGGTGAAACTACAGCAATATAGTCTGACACTCATTTGATCAACTTAAGTACAACGACCCCCGCCCCGCTGGATAGGGGCTGGGCTGTGAGGGTTTGGGCACAACAGCCTGCAAATTGGTTTTACATGAGGATGCTTGTAACATCAAATTATCACTTATTGCTAGAAAAATGAAAAAAAAACTGAGAGAAGATCCGCAAGAAGACAATTATGGCATGAACGCATGATCAGGGATGGATGGGTGGGATGGGGGGAAGGGAAAGGGAAATATGCCTGAACTGAATTGGAAAATGATGTATGAAATACACAAAGCATCAATAAAAAAAAAGAGCACCGACTGCTCTTGCGGAGGACCCGGGTTAGATCCCCAGCACCCATATGGCGGCTAAGAACCATCTGTAACTCCAGTTCCAGGAGAACTCCAGTTCCAGGGGAGTCCGACACCCTCTTCTGACCTCCGAGCCATTGCACGACACGGGTGCACAGACCTGCATGCAGACAGTACACTCATACACATACAAAAATAAAAAAAAAATTAAAAAATAACTGTTCAACATCACTAATAATTAGGGAAATGCAAATTAAAACCACTTTAAGATATCATCTCACTACAATAAAACTGGCTAGGATCAAGAAAACAAATGATACCAAGTGCTAGAGAGGTTGTGGGAAAAGGGGAACACTCATCCATTGCTGGTGGGGATGTAAACAGCCGCTATGGAAAGCAGTGTGGAGAACCCTTGGAAGACTCAAAATGAACTTGCCATTTGACCCAGTCATACCACCCCTGGTTGTATACCCACAAGACTCATCTTACTGCAGAAATACATGCACAGCTATATTTATTGCAGCTCTGTTCACAATAGCAAAAAGTACATGTACACAGTGGCGTTCTATGCAGCAGTAAAGAAAGACAACAACATGAACTTTGCAGATAAATGGATGGAGCTAGAGGACATTATGTTAAGTGAAGTAACACAGTCCCAGAAAAACAAACAACAAATTATATCCCTCATCTGTGGATGCTAGCGCCAATAACCCAGTTGTAAATATTTCTTGTGGGGAGGGATACATATTGGAAAGAACAACAACAGAAAAGACCGCATCAAAAACCTGACTGAAACGGTGAATCTGGAGGAGTGGGAGGGTTGGGAGAGGGACACGGGTCTATATTTGATTAATGTATATTTAATTGATGTGAGTTTAACAAGTATCCAATTTTGCCCAAACTCTATCTACAAATTAGATGGTATTTTAGGACTATAGTAAAATTAAAAATGCTCATATTAAACAACATTGGTTAAAAGGTTTTAATAAAAACGGTAATACATTTAAGTTAATTGGAAAGATAAATTGTTGTCCACATTTGTTTTACTTAAAATTTGTATAACAATAACTTTGGGATTAATGTATACAAATGTTCTCTATAATTTTTGTGTTATACAGTAACATCTTGTAACATTCTCTTTTACCTGTAGGATAATTTAATTTAAGGAATTAAGTTTGCTTCCCATGTTAACAACCCACAGTCATCCAAAACAGCTTGGGTAAATTTAATGAAATTTACACCTTGATTCCTGCCTATAGGTATGTGTACTACAACTACCTTTTTGAAACTCATGGGTCAAAAAAAAAATAAAATCCTAAAATAAAACAGTTATATATTTAAACTTTTTGTCAAAATTTTCAATTTAAATCTTAAAATTAACTATGGGAAAAGATTTGTATCTTCCCACAGGTCAAAACGTCACCAACTTAATGGCTGAGAAAGAAAAGATACAGCTTTGCATTGTGCAGGATGTACCAAGAAATACCAGCAGAGAAGTTGGCCCATCTAAACATTAAAAGGAAGAAAAGCCTCAGACTGCTACAGGCATCAAACATCTCTGTAGATCCTACTTGTAACAACTGTTTATAATGAGTCCTAATGAACCTTACCTTCCAGGTGCCACAAAGTTTTAATATGAGAGACTTTCTTACCTCCTTTTCATTTTTTATTATTGATGCTTTGTGTATTTCATACATCATTTTCCAATTCAGTTCAGGCATATATCCCCTTCCCTTCCCCCCACCCCATCCCTACCCATCCCAGATCATGCATTCTGCCATAACTTTTCTGCATCCTTCTGTTTTTTTGTTTTGTTTTGTTTTCATTTTTTTTAACAATAAGTGATAATTTGTGAGTACAAGCATCCTTCATGTAAAACCAATTTGCAAGCAGTTGTGCCCAAACCCACACAGCTCATGGGTCCCACCATCCAGCAGGGGGGGCTTGTATGTTCAATCAAGTTGATCAAATGAGTGTCCAGTCTATATTGTTGTAGTTTCACCATTCACCCCAATCGCAGCCCTTACATTCTACCACGCCCCCTCTTCCGCAGATTGTTCCCTAGGCTTAGAAAAGGGGCACAGGTGGATGAGAAGCAAAACAGTCTACTTTCTCTGGAGCTGTTGTCTTGGTCTCTAGTCAATTCTGGCTGTTTTCTTTCATGGGCTGCCAGCTTGTCCAGGCATAACCTTTCAATCCTACTAATGAAGCACATGCAATTAGATATATAGGTATTTAAATAGTATAATATATAGCCTTTTGATCCTACTAATGAAGCACTCGCAATTAGATATATAGGTATTTAAACATTACTAATTGTTATGGTAGGTTACTTTGGTATATTACCTCTTTTTCATAGAACAAAGAAAAACATAATGGTAATGAAGCCATTCCCTAACTGTAAATTTGAGCCAACTGTTATAGAGGTAATCTCTTATAAAACCAGTATAACTGCTTTCTTTAATTGACTAATAGACATAGGAACTGTGAAAAGGATTATTCTCTATTCAGAACCAAATATAATACTAAAGTCTTTTTAAGCTATGCAATTAAGCAAAATATATTAACACAGGAGAGCTCTGATATCAGGAATGGATTATTCTGCCAAGGAGATGTTGGCCAGGGGATCCAAGCCCCCCCAAAAGGTAAAGGTTTCTTGTCTGTAAACAGGGAGACCTGCAAGAAGAGAGGCGGTAAGGCCCTACTGTCGAAGACCTGATACAAGCATGGGAAAAATATACTGAGACCACACTTGCAAGTGTACTGTTGGTCTCTGGAATGCCAGAGAGTGTTACCAAAGACCACTAAACCAATAAAGCAAATATTGTTCTCCTTGAGTCAAGCAAGACTCCTTCGTCAGGATCAGCTACACCTCACCTGCCTGGAAATACTGTACAGCAGTGGCAGCCACATGTCTGTATATCCCCAATCTAATTGGTTATTAGCTCTCTCCTTGGAGGAATAATTCACAGCTGATAACGACATCTCCAGAGAAAGTAGACTGTTTTGTTTCTCTCCCACCTGTGCCCCTTTTCTAAGCCTAGGGAACAATCTGCAGAAGAGGCAGTGTGGTAGAATGTAAGAGCTGCGACTGGGGTGAATGGTGAAAGTACAGCAATATAGACAGGACACTTATTTGATCAACATGATTGTACATACAAGCCCCTCCAGCTGGACAGCGGGAGCTTTAAGCTGTGAGGGTTTGGGCATAGCTGCTTGCAAATTGGTTTTACATGAAGAATGCTTGTACTCATAACTTATTACTTATTGTTAAAAAATGAAATAATACATATAAAAGAAATAAAATATAATACTTCAAACCCAAATAGGAGAAAAATGAAAGTGTACAATTTTAAGCTTTTCAGGATACCTAAGCTTATAAGTATCATGCAAAGTTTAATTGTGATAATTTAACTGTTTATTATAAATTATAAACAAACAATTAACTAGATAAACAGTAAATAATATTTAATGAGTCAAGAAATGAGATATGACAGAATTAGTTTAATTTCTGGAAAGCAATGGTTTTAGCAGTCAATATCCTATACCAAAGTCTTAGAATTGTTGAGCATAAACTTTATGCTGCATATTTTTCCCACAATAATAAGTACTGACCATTAAAATTACAAAAACTACATTTTGATCTAGATTTACAAAAAATTTCAAATACAAAACCAAAATTATGCTCCTTAAAGCCTAAAATTTGATAACTGAACTTCACCAAAGCTATGTACTTCTAATTTTGTAAAGAGCATTGAAAGATTAAAAATCGTCACCAACTGAAAAAAAGTATTTCCAAATCATAGCCCATAAAGCATATTAAGAGTTATGGAAACAAGGAAAATGAAGAAAAGATTAGAATATACAGTCCATGTAAGAAAACAAACACAAATAAAATATCATTAGTTATTAGGACCATGAAATACTACCACACACTTAATAGAATTTAAGAATTCTCACCATACAAAGCAATGGTGAGGCTAGGAAGTGACTAGAATTTTTATATACTGTTCATGGGACGTAATAAAGTACAATTCACTTTCCGAAAATAGTTCAATCTATGTGTAGAATACGGCATAGTTATATCAGCCTTTGTATTTACCTAAGATAAATTATGTCTACAAAAATCTTGTATCTTATTCCTAATAACTTTAATATAAGTCTAAACTCAAAATATATAAATATATAAATAGGTAAATGGTTAAATAAAGTGTGGTATATTTATAGAATGAGATATTACTATGCAGTAAAAAGAAGCAGGCTGTTAGGTGAACATTAAAATGATTATACTGAGTGGACGAATCCAGTAAAGAACATAAATGTGATTCCAAATATTTAAAATTGTGCCAAGTTTGATGGTTAGTGACTGAAATTCCAGCACTCACGAGGCTGAGGCTAGAGGACTGTCACAAGAACCAGATAAGCCTGGGTTACATTATTTTTTTTTTAATTTGGTCATCCTGGACCTACAGTTGGAGACTGTCTCTAAAACCAATTCCCTTTAAACACCAAGGACAAAAGTCTATGAAATGTAAACCAATCTCTAGTGATAGTTGTCAGTTGTCTTGGGGAGGGTGTGTTGTAGAATGAGGTAAGAAGAGTTGGATGAGGAATTATAAGGAATCCATAAGGAACTGCTAGAGGTAAAGTTATGTTCATTATACAAAGTAATGAAGGGTTCACATATTTAAAAATGTCAAAGTGGATCAAATTACATACTTTAAATATTTACACATGTGTAATTATACTTCCATATGCTGTCAAAATTCTTCCTCAAACTGTTGTGAATTGATTTGCATTCTGCTTCAAGAGGGTTACTGGGGCACCATTCTTTAAGGTGACGGAAAGCCTCAGGCATGGACCTCAAAGTTTGCAGGGGTGTCAGAGCTAAGAGACACTGCTAGAATAAATTTTGTCAGAATGGAAAAAATTGTTCTTAGTTGTACTCTTGGCTGACCTTAGAGAATATTCCTTCATCTCCAAACAAAAGCTTAAAATTATTTGGACCACTGAAAGTTGACTTTTGTTTTATGGAATTAAATCATTTTCCCTCCTCAGATTTCTAGGTTCAGTCTCAGGATATTGATAATCCTTAGTGTCTGGGAATTTCAATTTATTAGTTATGGTCAGCATCATATATTCTACTTGGTGTTCTCTGCACCTGCTCCCTCTGTGCAAGCCTCCATGGGCTTTGTCACTAGAGTATAGGGAATGTCATGCATTAGTGCTGACATTTAGAGAAATAAGGCTGAAAGAAACTTCAGGGCCACTAGTAAATCACATATCTGATGTTGATGCCCAAGATTTCCAGATCGTGTATTTTTAAACTGAATACTATGTAATTATGACTGCCAGTTATTAGGATATTATGTGTATACCAATGACTGTACTAACAGGTATGCTACAAAAGCATACCATCAATCTTGAGTCAAAGCTATCTGACCTCCATCAACCTTTGTTTCTCCATAGTCAGGTAGGCCCGAGGACAAATAAAATTACATACAAATGCAACCTTGAGTTTTATTTTCCTCCATAGGTTTTAAATAAGTTGGCTGTAACTCTTCCTGTATGACATTCATGAAAACCCTATAATATTTGTTATTGTATTTCTCAGCAGCAGGTACTTCCAGAGCAGTGATTTATCTAAATTGTATTTTAGTCAAAAAGTTATAAAGAAGATAATGTGAAAAGTCTATTGGGGTATTGTTAGTAAATTTTAAAAATTACTTTCTGTATCTAGTTAGGCCAGGTTATTTTTTCACTCTTGCTTTTAGGGCAAACTTATGCATCATGGAAGATTTCAAGGGAATAAAAGTTAAGCATCTGAAAATGCCTTGTCTAAAAGCTTGTCTGTTATGATAAAGTTATTCTTTACAGGGCTCAGGGACAACCTTTAGATGAGTGAACAATCTAAGCCTGAAGCTGTGGAAGTACACACAGATGTTTCAGGAATTCTTCTTGCCCACTTTTCCCTGCTCCTTCAGGCCCAGTAGTGAGTAATTGGTCCTGGTGTAAAATGCACCCCAGTGGAGCATGCTCTCAAGCTGCCAGATGCTTATTCCTAAAAGAAGTGTGTCTCTTGAAATGAAATGCTCTTTATACAGCAACTCCATTCTATGGTCAGCAAAGAGCTGATGGTACAACGTACTGACACTGGTCTGGCATTGTCTCATCTGCTGTACATAAAAATAAACTGTGTTTATATTTGTGGAGAGCCATAGAATTTAGAATATAATCTAACCACTCAATGCTAAACAGTGTGTGTGAAACATTTTTGTTTTTTTGTTGTTGTTATCACATAGCTTTTTAAATTTTTTCTTTCTTAATTTTTATTGAGCTTTCGTACATTTCATACAACATTTCTTAATCTAAATTAGACTTTTCCCCCATCCATGCCCCTCCCTGCCAGAACTCATACATTCTGCTATACATGTTAAGTCCTGTCTTGAATCTTTTTCTTTTTTTTAATTTTTCAATGCAGCTTACTGTTTTGCTATATTCTTTGAACAAGTCTTCTTGTTGTTGTTCCCTTTAATTTTATATTACTCTAATATATGAAGGTATATGCTCCATACATATACCAAAATTACAAACTCTGAAAATAAACTCTAGGTTAATTAAAAAACAAGTTTAGAGTGGATCTCTTCACCAGTGACCCATCTAACAAAGGTTCAATATCCAGAAGTCACTTTTTTATGGTTAAGGGTTTACATTTTTTTCTTTTAATTTTATATTACTCTAAAATACTAATATATAACTTCCACCCATATATGTTAATTACCATGCCTGAAAGTAAGTGGTAAGCTAATTCTAAGGCTCATTAAAATATTCATATTATAACACTACAATTGCTTTCAGACAGAAAGAAACAATAACACTGTTGAACTTTTCTTTCAACTGGGGGATTTGGTACTAGCATCCACAAATGAGGGAAACCATTCCCCATTTTTTTTGGGGGGGGGACTGTGTTACTTCACTTAGCATAATGGCTTCAAGTTCCATCCATTTACCTGCAAATCTCATATCATCTGTCTTTACATCTGCATAGAACTCCATTGTGTAGATGTACATTTTTGTTATCCACTTGTAAGTTGAGGGGCATTTGAGTTGGTTCTAGCTCTTTGCTATTGTGAAAAGAGCTGCAATAAACAAAGATGTGCATGTATCTTTGCAGTAGGAGTCTTCTGGGTCTATACCCAGGAGTGGTATGGCTGGTTCAGGTGGTAGGCTCATTTTGAGTCTTTTAAAGGTTCTCCACACTGCTTTCCATAGTGGTTGTAAAAGTTTACATTCCCACCAGCAGTGGATGAGTGTTCCCCCTTCCCCACAACTTCTCTAGCATTTGGTGTCTTTTGTTTTATTGAGCCAATCTTATTGGAGTGAGATGATGTCTTAGAGTGGTTTTAATTTACATTTCCTTAATTATTAATGATGTTGAACACTTTTTAAGATGTTTCCCAGCCATCTTTACTTCCTCATTGGTGAAGACTCTTTTCAGCTCTTGACTCCATCTTTTGAGTGGGTCATTTGTTTTCTTACTTATTTGTTTTTTGAGTAGTTTATATATTCTGGATGTTAATGCTCTGTCAGATGTATCACTGATGAAGGTTTCCTCCCACTCTGTGGGTTTTCTCTTCAGTTCCTTGATTGTTTCTTTTGCTGTGCAGAAGCTTTTCAGTTTGATGAAGTCCCACTTGTCTGCTGTTGACCTTATTTCCTGAGCAGCTGTTGCTTGACTTAGACAGTCTTTTGTTATAGACTTCCATTGTTGGACTACCCAGGCTATATCATGGAGACCAGTACAGGAAGATCAAGATAAGATGTGGTGCTTACTGGACCTCATTTGGTGACCATGGGAAGGGAAAACCCCAGTGTGGAGCACAAGGGCAGAACTGATGGTGGTTTGCCAAGGAGGAGCCTACAAACATGACATCTTCTAGCCTAATAAAGAAAAAAAATCATAAGCTGAAGATGCTAAAACCTATGATATATGTGACACGCATATATACATATTTGGAGTGATGTATATTAGAAGGAATAACAACAACAACAACAACAACAACAAGAAAAAGACTATGTCAAAGAACTGACTGAAATGGTGAACTTCTGCTCTAAACAGTAAACTTCTGCATTGAGAATTTTGAGAGAGACTGAGAAAAAGATGAACAACATGTTTTGCAGGATGCATGAGCTCTGGTGGGGGGCAGGGATGGGGGAATGGGTCTAGATTTGATTTGAAATTTTGTATGAAATGCACAAAGCTTCAATAAAAAATTGGCTTTCAGAAAAAGAAACTATTTTCCTACTCCTTTGTCTTGTAGATTTCTACCAACTTTTTCTTCTATCACCTTCAGCGTTTGGGTTTCACACTGAGGCTTTATCCACTTTGAGTTGATTTTTGTACCGGGTGAGAGGTTAGGGTTTAATTTTGTTCTTCTACATATGGTGACCAGTTTTGCAGCACCATTTGCTGATGGTGTTATCTTTCTTCCAATTAGCTTTTTGGTCCCCTTTATTGAATATGACATAGCTGAAAATTGTCGAGCTCAAGTTGGATTTTCAATTTAACTTTGTTCTATGGTCAATGCATGTGTTTCTATGACCGATTGAAGCTTGTATATAATCGTAGTTGTTGATTTTCACTACAGTAGTTGCATTTAGCTTTCAGGAGTCTTATGTCTATTTTTCCATAATGTTTTAAGCATTTTTTCCAAGTCTGGGAAGGAAACTCATGGGATTTTAATAGGCGATTGCATTGAATCTGATATATTAATTTGGGAAGAATAAACATTTTACTAATACTAATTTTTTCTTTTTTATTTTAAATTTTTTAATTGATTTTTTGCATCATATCCACCAGCTTCCTCTCTCATCTCCTAGTGACCAATATTTCCCTTTTCCCTTCTCCCACCCCACCATCCCACCCCCCCAGATCATGTATTCTGCCATCAACCTGTACTGCACTCTTTCCACGTTTTTTTTTTTCATTTTTATAGTCTAATAAGTGATAAATCCATTGACGTATAAGCATCCTTCATGCGAAACCAAGTCTACGAACTGTTGTGCCCAAACCCCCCACTAGTCCACACATTCAGTGGGGTGTCAGGTTGTCTTTGTTCAATCAGTTGTTCAAATAGAGTGTCCATGACTACAATTTGTCGGTAGTTTCACCATTTCACCCCAATCGCAGCCTATTTACATTTCTACCACGCCCCCTCTTCAGCAGACTTGCTTCCCTATGCTTAAAAGGGAGCACAGGTGGATGCGAACGTAAAATTGTCCTTCTCTCTCTGCGGAGTCTGTTGGACTTTGGATTCTGGTCAATTCTGGTCTGTTTCCTTTCATTAGGCTGACAGTTTGTTCAGGTAAGTAACCTTTCGATCCACTAATGAAGCACAAGCAATCTTGATAATTAGGTATTTACCAGACTAATAGTCATGGTAGGTACATGGCCATAGACCATCATGTTTTTGATAATGATATGTTAATCCATGATATTTTACATTTTTACCCCCGATAAATATGCGCAGGCTCTTACTATGTGGCTCTAAATAACATCTCCTAACCTGTAGCAGGTATGTAAGCTTGAGGCATCAGCCATGGGTTATCCTCCACAGGCGAGAGAATAGCCAATTAGATTTGAGATATATACAACAATGGCTTGCAACCTGCTGCACAGTATTTTCCAGCAGTGAGAGTGTGTAGCGGTGCTGAGGACGTCTTCTCTTGACTCAGGGAGACCTCGTATTTGCCTTTATTGGTTTAATTGACTCTTAGTGGTACACTTCTGGCCTTCTGCATCCAGAGCGGCATCTCTGTACACATTGGCATTGTGATATCGGTCTCAAAATACATCCCTCCATTGTTTAAACGTCATAGGTCTTCGGCAGACAGAAGTGTTATTACCTTCTCCTCTCGCACAGGTATTATCCAAGCTTTATGGGGGGGGCAACAAGAAAAAGAGCCCTATACCCTTACGTGAGGGCCTTGGATTCCCCTGGCCAACATCCCCCCTTGTTAGAATATCACCATTGTTGTATGTCAGAGCTCCTGCATTAATATTCTTTGCCTAAGTGCATAGCCCAAGGACTTTAGTATTATAATTTGGATCTGAACAGGAGTTAAATCCTTTTCAACGTTCTTATGTCTATTAGTCAATTAAAGAAGGATTTTACCGGTTTTATAAGAGATGATTACTCTATTAAATAGTTGGGTATCCCTAATTTACAGCTTGTAGAGACGACATCTCGCATCATCATCATCAATTTCTCCTTGTTCTAGGAGTGGGGGAAGGCAAGAAAGTCATTAATCAAAACCTTTGTTGCACATAGAAGGTAAAGTTTCATTAGGAACATTATAAATAGATCTTTATGTAGGATCACAGAAGGGTTCGATGTTTATTGCAATCTGAGGCTCGTTTTCTTCCTTTCACATGTTCAGAGGTCAACCTTTCAGTTGCCCTTTATTGGACTCCTACTCAATGCAAACTGTTTCTTTTCTTACCCAGCCTTAAGAATGGTGACACATTTTGTTCCTGTTGGAAAACAATACATATACGTTTTCCCGTAGTTAGTTTAGAATTGGAATTGCAAGGGTTGTGTTGTACATCTAAAGGTTTCGTGTCTATTCCTGTACCCCCCCCCCGCCTTTTTTTTTTTTTTGTACCGTCATGAGTCTTCAGAAGCATTGTCTGTATTATACATAACTATTGAGGGTGGAGTCAAGGGCAGTTTCATCAAATTCCCCCATGTTGTTTTGGGTGACTTATATATGATTAACTTGGGGCACAAAGTAAAATTTGCATGAAATCAGTCTGAAAGAGAATGCCACGAGGTGACACTGTACAACAGAGAAACTATAGCGAACATTTGTATGTGCCAATCCCAAAGTTATTGTGCTCTACAGATTTTGTGTAAAACAAATGGGGAAAACAGCGACTTATATCTACTTTTAACTCAGATGCATTCCGTTTTTATCAGAGTGTTAACACCAATGTTGTTTAATATACACATAATTTACTTTTACTAAGCTCCCTAAAACACCCATGTATCCTGTGGACGTGTCTAGGCGAAACTGAGTACCTGCTGAAAACTCCACATCAATTAAATATGCCTTGATTCAATATACATCCGTGTCCCTCTCCCCACCCATCCCCCCTTCCCCAATTCACCATTTCAGACAATTTTCTGATGCAGTCTTCTGTCGTTGTTTTTTTCTATGCCTCCCTCTCCTTGAAAAATATTTATATCTGGGTTGTTGGTACTCCATCCACATATGAGGGACAACAATTTGGCGTTTGTTTTTCTGAGACTGTGCAACTTCACTCAGCATAATGTTTCCAGGCCCTCCATCTCATTTACTTGCAATTTTCATGATGTTGTCCTTCTTTGCCACTGCATGTAACTCCATTGTATAATGTACCACATTCTCTCTCTATTCACTTAGTCAGTTGAGGGGCACCTGGGCTGGTTCCAGCTTTTTGCTATTGTGCACAAAGCTGCAATAAAACCAGCTTTGAATGTATCTTTTGCAGAACGTTCTGTGCTTGTGGGCATATACCACGGAGTTGGTATGACTGGGTCAAATGGACAGGCTCATTTTGAAGTCTTTTAAGGGTTCTCCCACACTGCTTCGATAGTGCCTGTACAATTGGAGTAAGGTGATATCTAAAGGTTTAATTTGCATGTCCTAATACTCAGAGATGTTGAAACAAAAAAACCCGTTCTAAGACTGTTTCTTTGCCATCTCTAATTCCTCCTTCTGTGAAGTCTCTATTCAGACTTTTCCATCTTTCTGAGTGATTCATTTGTTTGCTTTCTTCTTTGTTTTTTGAGTAGCTTGTATACTCTGGCAAATTAATGCTTTGTTCAGATGATTTCCTGCGGAAGGTTTTCCTCCCACTCGGTGGGTCTTCTCCTCACTTCCTTTATTGCTTACTTTGATGTACAGAAGCTTCTTGGTTTAACTGAGGTTCATCCATTTTGTGAATTGTCGATTTATTTCTTGTGCAGCTGCTGTTTGATTTGGAAAGTCTTTTTCCTACACCTATGTCTTGTAGTCTGTTGCCAAGCTTCTCTTCTCTCACCCTCCAGAGTTTGGGGTTTCACGTTGAGGTCTTTGGTCCCAATCTGGAGTTGACCTTTGTACCAGGTGAGAGGTAGGGGTTTAATTTTCATTTCTTCTACAATTTGTGATCCAGTTTTGCCACACCACCACTTGTGAGATTGCTGTCTTCCTCCATTGTGTCTTCTTGGCCCCCTTGTCAACTATGAGGTGGGTGAAATTGTATGAGCCTCAAGTTTGGATCTCAGTTTTATTCCATTGGTCAAACTGGTCTGTTTTTGTGCAAGTCCCAGGCTGTTTTTTGGCCTATAGCCCTGTAGTATTTTCTGATGTCTGGTATAGCCCTCCCCCCTGGATTCTCACCGATGGCAGGGTGGGGGGTTATGCCTGATCTAGCCTGCGCCCGGCAGGCCTCGCTCAAAGGCACATCCGCCCTGGCCGCCGGGCTCTCCTGACCCTCTGGCCCAGCGCCCTGGTCCCGCCATCAAGGCCCCCGCTCCCAAGCTACTCACCCAGGTGCTTCTGGGTATCCTGCTCACAAGCGCCACAGCCCCCTGGCCGCCTGCCCCTCCGGACCCTCTGGCCCATCGCCCGGGTTCTCCGCCCTCAAGCACTATACTAATTTTTCCAATCAATGAGCATGAGAAGTCCTTGTAGCTGCGAGGAATGTTTCTTTAATTTTTTTACTGAGCTTTTGTACATTTATACAACAGTTTTTAATCTAATTGACTTTTCCACCATCCATGCCCCTCCCTGCCAGAACTCATCCATTCTGCTATACATGTTAAGTCCTGTCTTGAATCTTTTCTTTTTTTAATTTCAATGCAGCTTACTGTTTTGCTATATTCTTTGAACAAGTCTTCTGTGTTGTTCCCTTTTAATTTTATATTACTCCAAAAATGCATACATACACTCCCCGCCCACATCTACCAAGACATTACAAAGCATTTAACTTCTTAGTTTTTTAACCTTTAACCATGGGTCTGGTACCTTAAACAACCAGAAAATTACTGAGCTCCCAGAAAATTGGCAAGGGGCAAGGAACCAAAGGTACCTAACAGAAAGCCGCTTTAACAGCTGCTGAACTAGAAGCTCAGTGTGACGCCACTGATTTTAACCTACAGTTAGGAACCCAAGCTGGGCAACAAGCAAACATGTAAGGAGAAGAAAGAGCTCAAAAGGGGGGGGGGCTGGAGAGATAACCTAGCTGTTAAGAGTGCCAACTGCTCTTGCAGAGGACCCGGGTTCTATTCCCAGCACCCACATGGCGGCTGAGAACAATCTGTAACTCCAATTCCAGAGCTCCAGTTCCAGGGGAATCTGACACCCTCTTCTGACCTCCTCAGCATTGCATGACAGGGGTGCACAAACCTACATGCAGACAATACATTCATACACATAAAGAAAATTAATTAAATAAAAAAAAATAAAAAAGAGTGGGGAATGTTATGAGACATGTGTTATCAAAGGAAAAATGAAAAATATAGGTGTAGTTTAACTAAGAATGGAGGAGGAAGAGTTACACAGGGAGAGAGAAAGAAATAACGCTTAGGCAGTCAGAAAAAAACAGCGAAATGTATTAGTTAGAAGTCCACTGAAAAAATATACACACAATATCTGTACATGAGTCCATGTGTATAGCTGAAGGCTATGTAACAAAAAATTCAGTGCTAGACAAGAGAAATCTGCATTTGAATTGGTGGTCAAGGTATTCCAAAAGACTCCCAAAATAATACAAGCTATTGAAATCCAGAACTTGAAAGTAAGACCCTATTGCTAAAGACAGGACTTAGTTCAGACACAGGATTTGGATCCGTGGAAATGGAACTGACCTGAAAGCCTCTTTCCCTGAAGACTAGCTCTCATAGTTTTAAAGGACACTATGCAAGCTGCCAAGGGAGAAAAAGCAATCAATGATCCAACCCCATCTTTACAGCCTAACAACCACAAAAATTACAGCATAGAAAACTACATTGGTGCAGTATTGGCACTTTGGTCTTGGAAGTATTCAACAGCAATCTAACTGGACTAAAAGACCACTCAGTGGGAGGGAATTAATGTGTGGCACTGAAAACATAGTCAAATATACATGTCTGGAGAGGTCATGGATCTTAAAGTCATATCTTTCTCATATCTCTAGACAAATGTAATTTCTTATCATATGCTAAGTATGGATCTTTATATTTACAGACAGGTATACCAATCACAACTCATCAAAGAAACCTCTTTTTTGTAACAGATGGAGACTATTCCAGAGCTACACAACAGTCTCACACAGAGAATAAGTGTCTGTGAGATACCTAACCTTAAGCAACACATCTATAATGGAAACGCAGCACTTAAGGCTCGCTAAACATTGTGTAACAGGGGATAGAGATAATAATAATGCATCTTTCAACTCTCACAAAAGAAGTTTCCCCATGCAGTGAACACAGAAAATCACCAGCCACCTGAGCCCAGGACCCATTGTAAAAGAGGGTCCAGAAATTTTGTAAGAGCCAGGGGTGGTACATGAGAGTAAGGAAGTAGAGTCTTCCAAACTTCTGGGATCTTGCTCATTTGAACTTAAAATAATGGTGACAGCATGCTCAAGAGCCATAAAACTCAAGCAGACAAAAATTAGCACAGAGCTGGGAAATGGGCAGGAGACCCCAACCTTAGCCAAGGAGCTATTGACAGCTGATCACTTCTGGGTGATGGAGAGACAATCTTCTTTAAGGGAATGGTGTTAGATAGACTGGATACGATCCAGTGGATGAACTTGGGGACAAAAACTTGACTTGAAAGGAATTAACATACATGAAAATACATGAAATCTTTTGGGGAAGCTAATGGGGGGTTCCTGATAGAGGAGGGATCTAAGTATGACTAAAAGGTTTTAATGAAATGCACAAGTTTCAATGAAAATATATACCTAAGAAAACATAAAGATGAATTGTCACCAATCAGAGGAAACTAGAGCAAAATAGCAACTACAGGCAATCTAGTAAACTAGCCTGTGCCTGCAAAAGGAGGCTATTGATGGAGAAACATGAAATTTGAATAAATTTGAGAGATTACTGATAGTAATATAGCAGTGTTGGTTTCTTAGTTTTGGCAAATATACCACAGTCAGATAAAGTGATCACATTAGAGAACTGACATTTCCAGGGGTTTTATGAGAATGCTCTGCATCATCTTTGCAAATTCCCTACACATTCCATGCTATTCCAGAATAAATTTCATTTTAAACCAAATCAATTAAAGTCATAATTGAAAAGACATACTAACAGAGAGACACCTCGATTATTGTGCTAAATGATTCAATGGAAAAATTCCGCAACTGCAGTGGACCACAGAACTGAGAATGGTGCTCATGTTTCTCAACTCTCAGACCTAAGATCAGTCTTCAATGGTGTGTAGAATTAAGGAGGAAAAGGAAAGTGTTATCAAAAGAAAAGGAAGCAGGAAAAATATGGAGCATGCGGGAAGTTGGAAGATTGTAGGGTGAGCTGGAGATAGGCACAGGTCAGGAGAGAGACTTGTATGTAAGATAAGGTGCTAGGACACTGCCTGGGAGAAAAGGGGGTATAGTGACCAGATATGTAAGAGAGAGAAGGGTACATGTTTGGAGGAAGAGTGGCAGATAGACTGTTGGGAATCTCCTATAATAGTCTGAGAGAAGCAGAAAAAAATAGTTATGAAAAGAAAGTCCAAATTTGAAGAATATATATGCAATTAAATAAGTATCCTTTGGTAATTTCACACAAAACCACTGAATGCAAAGGGAGATTCCTTAGCAAACAAAAATTTGCTTTGATAATTCCATTGTGCAATGACAGAATACAAAATTCAACTTTCAACACTATTTATATGACTGGTAAAAATAAATAGGAATTTCTACAGTGTAATTTCTTAAAGATATAAATAATGGCATGCACAGAGCTTAGATCAGGGATTTCCCAGGACCACCTGAATCACAGTTCTAGGTTAGAGCCAGGAAAAAGGAAGGAGGAAGTACATGTGTATATTTAATGATATGACTGCTCTCACATGTTTCCTGTGACTGCATGGTTTTAGGACATATATGGCCTCTCCAGATTAAAAGAAAACACATAAATGTCCACAAACGTCAGTGTTCATCAACACAAATGATGCAGACACAAAGGAATTGATTTTTCTTTATTTTTTTTATTTTTATATGTTCACAAAAATTGGAGAACTTTTATTTGATAATCAGGGCAAAGATTAATTCAATGACTTCTAACATCTAGACATTTGTTTGTGAAATGGTCCTAGGTGACAGCGGAAACTCATAGATATGGGACTTCTATAAAGTGTTGAGCTCATTTAAGAGCTCTGATACTTAGGTAGACCAAGGCTATCTATAATAGTGAATGATACTTTCCTATAGAAAGGAACATAATATCAGCAAAGTATTTAGTATCTGGTAAATTCCAGCATTTTATGAAGTTGGCCCCATACTTAGAATCTCAAATCTTGATTATGCCTGAAAATAAGCAAGAAAATAGCAAATACTATTTCTTCCAGGCTACTATTAACAACCAATCTTCAGGAGTAGTCCCTGTCACTTCGAAGCATTGTCAAAATAATGTCAATTTAAATACAAAATAAGAGAAAGAAGTTTGTTACTAGTACTTTTAGATTTTATCGTTTTCTTAATTTTCTAAACAGTGTACTTGGATTAATCCTAACAGTATTTTCATATGCTGAGATCTTTTAAGCAGGCCCAGAGATCTAAATATGCCAGGTCAGGTCATATTCTGTCTCTCTGCCTCTGTTTTGTCTTCTCCATCTTCATCCCTTCTCCTCCTTCACTTCTTCCTTCTCTTCCTCTTCTTCTTCTTCTTCCCCCAGCCTCCTCTTCCTCTTCTTCCTCTTCCTCTTCCTTCTCTTCCTCTCCTTTCCTTCCTCCTGTTCCTTCTCCTTCTCTTCTTCTTCTTTCTCCTACTTTCTCCCTTTTCATCCCCTCCTTCCTCCTCTTCCTCTTCTTATCCTGCCTCCTCCTCTTCCTACTGTTTCTCCTCCTTCCTCCTCCTCTTTCTCTTCCTCCTCAGCTTCTTGTTCTTCCTCCTCCTCCCTCTGTTAGGTCTGGGCTTCCCAGAATCCCAAGGGACACAGATGCCCACTTCCTTCAGAGGCTGTCAATCTTCTGACCACTTCCTCTGTACCTGAGACCCCGCCCCCTGGCTATAAGTGGGTGGGCCCCAGGCACCATCTCTCTCTGCCTGCCATGCAGCCTTTGCTGGTAATTCCACATGGAAGTAAATCTTGTTCCTGGTGTGACTTAAGCCTCGTGTGCCTTTTTATCTGGGGGCTGGGGCTGGGGATACATGGCCCTTTTTTATAACCTAACATTATGGTGCCATGGACTAGGGGCACGAGATTTATTTTTTTTTTTTATCAAGTGGAGTGCTCGCTGGTTTTTGATCTGGCAGGGCACACTCCAGCTCTCACCCCAAAAAGGACTTCCTTTTTGTTTGGGAACCCCTGGAACGGACTTGCTGCAGTGTATTTCTCAGGACAACCAGCATTTCATGATGAGGTACCACTCTGCTCTTTTGCTCTCCTCCTTCCCTCTCTCCCCCCCTCCTTCCCCCCCTCCCCGCTTCTGCCCCTTGTACTTCCTCCTCTCAGCATTAGCCCTTCATTGTTTTGGACCACTGAGGCTTGCTGACTGCCTCAAACTGGGTTCCTGATCCTGCCATGCTGTGCTCCCACCAACACCATTTTGAATCCACAGGCTCGCAGACTGCCTCAAACTGGGTTCCCATGAGCAGGCGGTACAGCTCTCTGCTCTCCTACTCTCTCCTGCTTCCCACCTTCTCCCTCGCCCTCCTTCCCTCTGCCTCTGTCTTCCCTCCGATTCTTCCTTTATTTTAGCCTCCCATTCTGCTTCCCCATTTTGGACCCCCAAGTGCTGGCGTAATCAGGGATCCCTCAATTTTTCCATCCAGATTGCTGTCCACCTGGATGCTGGGGACAGAATCTGGACCCGTAATTCTGGCCTCCCCTGTGATTTGCCCTCACCCTCTGAGGTCAACTTGGGTCTTAGGATCCTGCATCGGCACCTTTGTACATGTCCTGTGGCAGTGAGCCACCAGTCATCTCAGGCCACGGAGGTCTTGGAGATTCACTTAAAAGGACTTCATCCCGCCAGGGTCCAGTCAAGGGAGGAAAGTCCATATAGAGGAGAAACTCCTCATGCTTCAAAGGGAAGCTATGTTCAAGCAAAGCCTGAATTTATCCTCACATGGATGGAACTGGTGAAGAGAGCCAGGTGCAAGGCCTGATAGAGACTAGAGCCTCAAGTGACCTTAACATCAAAATAAACTTCATTTATCTGAGCTAACTGTGTGTGGTTTTAAACACCCCAACAGGAAACTGTAATCTAAAGAAAAGAAAATGAAATAACTTATCATCAGAGAGATAGGTGAGAGACCTACTGTGCCAAGTAAGGAATCTACTGTGTCATGTTAGAAAATAGCTCAGAATAGGTGATAGAGTTAATGTACCATGCCAGTAAATACCTCCTTTTATTTTCTCATGGATATGGCTCTCATTTTGGAGCCCTGTGTACTAAATCTGGCCCTCATTCTAGAGCTCTGTGTACTAAAACTTTTTTTCCAATTTCTCAAACCAGGGTACAAGTCCTCTCTCCCTCTGCAGACCCTGACAGGGACCCTCCAATTGCTAATGCTCCCAGTAGCCCCTTGTTGGTACTTTGAAGTCAAGTCCCTGCACTGGTATACTCATGTAAGACTCAACCAGCTTGTTTTTTTCCATTGCAGAGAAAATGTCCACTAAGTCCTGGCCACTATCAATCTGGACCAAACCCAACGAGCAGAGCACCCAGAGCAGCCAAAATGGGAAACCGGATTCTAACCCTCCAGCCTGAAAGCTGTCCCCCAAGACTTCGCCCTCATCAGCTCTGAAGCAGATACAAAAGAGAGAACAGCGCCCCATTTCCTTATCATAAGCAAAAGGCTGGAATGTTAGGTCTGGGCTTCCCAGAATCCCAAGGGACACAGATGCCCACTTCCTTCAGAGGCTGTCAATCTTCTGATCACTTCCTCTGTACCTGAGGCCCCAGCCCCTGGCTATAAGTGGGTGGGCCCCAGGTTTTCTCTCTCTCTCTCTCTCTCTCTCTCTCTCTCTCTCTCTCTCTCTCTCTCTCTGTCATGATGTCCAGTTGCACTACGTGGCTGCAGGCAGTCCTCTCTGGTAATTCCACATGGAAGTAAATCTTGTTCCTGGCATGACTTAAGCCTCATGTGCATTTTTATCTGGGGGCTGGGGCTGGGGATACATGGCCCTTTTTTATAACCCAACACCCTCCTCCTCCTCTTCCTATTCTTCCTACCTTTCTTTCCTTCCTCCTCCTCCTTTCTTCTTCTTCCTACTCTTCCTCCTCTTTCTTCCTTTCTTTCCCTCATTCTTCTTTTCTTCTTCCTCCTCCTTCCCTGTTTCCTCCTCCCTCCTCCTCCTTCTCCTGGGTCTTACTTTGCAGCCCAGGATGGCCTAGAATTTAGGATTATAGGCAAAAGTCCTCACACCCAGCTGAGCACTATTTGTTTCTTAACAACCTTAAAACTACATTAATTTATTATACATTGGTGGGGGTGAGGTGGCCCATGCCACAGCATGTGAAAAAAAGATATAAATAATGTAGTACAAAAAGCAAAATAAATTCCTGTTACTTTTAAACTCCAGTGCTTGAATCATATAATGGTATTAAAAGGCAAAAAAAAGAAAAAAAATGGCTTAAAAATAAAGTACATCTCTCTTATATCCCAAAGAAAATGAAAACCCCAAACAGTAAGAGATCTTGGTTTTTCACAGAGAAGGGAGCTGTTTACAAGATGCCACCCCTGGGTGGCATTGAGGTCTTACTTTGCCTCAGGCGTTAAAGGAGCCAATCCTGTGTAAGCCAGGAGCAAAGAGGTGTGGTCTAGTGACAGATAAAAGTCTGAAAAAAAATAACAAATCACAAAGACTTAGTGTAAGGCTCACAAGTAAACTGTGATTCGGGCACCACCAA
The DNA here is from genome assembly GCA_009823505.1 of Rhizomys pruinosus. Lineage (NCBI taxonomy): Eukaryota > Metazoa > Chordata > Mammalia > Rodentia > Spalacidae > Rhizomys > Rhizomys pruinosus. Next base: position 1,728,653 of record VZQC01005068.1, on the reverse strand, counting down.
AAACGCCCTTATTTGGGGCTGGAGAGATGGCCTAGCGGTTAAGAGCACCGACTGCTCTTACAGAGGACCCGGGTTTGATCCCCAGCACCCACATGGCGGCCAAGAACCGTCTGAAACTCCAATTCCAGGAGAACTCCAGTTCCAGGGTAATCCGAGACTCTCTTCTGACCTCCGCGGCATTGCACGACACTGGTGCACAAACTTGCATGCAGGCAGTACATTCATACACATACATAAATAAAATTAAGAAAATTAATAAAAAATTAAAAAAAAAACCTTATTTAAACAATATCCGAAGGCAGAACCACCAACCACCATTATAATACTCAATTCTGACCTAGGGAACAATCTGCGGAAGAGGGAGCGCAGTAGAATGTAAGGGCTGCGATTGGGGTGAATGGTGAAACTACAACAATATAGACTGGACACTCATTTGATCAACTTGATTGAACATACAAGCCCCCCCTGCTGGATGGTGGGACCCATGAGCTGTGTGGGTTTGGGCACAACTGCTTGCAAATTGGTTTTATATGAAGGATGCTTGTACTCACAAATTATCACTTATTGTTAAAAGACTGAAAAAAAACAAACAACAAAAAAAAAAACAGAAAAGATGCAGAAAAGTTATGCAGAATGCATAATCTGGGATGGAGTAGGGGTGGGTGGGGGGAAGGGAAGGGGATATATGCCTAACTGAATTGGAAAATGATACGAATACACGAAAGCCATCAATAAAAGAAGAATAATAATAATACTACTCAATTCTGACCTGAAGCTCGAAGAGTGAAATCAAAGCCCGTGATAGAAAGGAAAGCAAAAATGCAAAATAAAGACATACAGAAATCCTCCTAAGAAAAATGAATGTGCTGACGACTCACTGTAGACAGCACAAAGAAACAGCAACCCAGACAAATTTTCAGAATGTGAGTTCTCCCTAAACGAACAATTTATAGACCAGTCTTTAAATATTTATGTTTAAAGTGCTCAAAGAGCAATAAAATCAACAATATTTTTAGATGAGACATGAAACTGAGCAGAAATAAAGTAAAAATTGGAGGTGCAGAGAGATAGTCAAAAGATTGGGAAAATGTAAACAGTGACCAAAAAGAAATTAATGGTTAGTATACAACTGATGTTTCTAATGTCAATTTTATTAAACTTACTGACTTTTAAAAAGTTCGAGTTTTTATTAATTTATTTTCTGTATATCAAATCTAGAGACGCGCTAGTGTCCACCCCATTCCCCCACCCCACAAGCTCATGCATTCCTTGCCAAAGCATCCGCCTTCTTTTCTATCTCTTTCTCTCAAGTCTTTCTCAAATACTACCACTCTTCCATGTGGAAGTTTACTTGGTTTTGACGGCAGAAGTTCACCTGTTTTCAGTCAGTTCTTTGATGCAGTCCTTATCTTGTTGTTGTTGTTGTTGTTGTTGTTTCCGTTTCCGGAATATGGCCACTCACTCCCAACTAGCTTTAGACAAAGCTCAAGGGGCTGGCAGCAAGAATACTTACAACCTAGGTATTGGCACTCTAAAGCATCCACAGATGAGGGATAACCAGTTCTTGTTTTAAAAAGTCTAATTTTTTTAAATCACGAAAGTTCTTGTTCTTCATGCATCCTTGATGGGTTTTTTATTCCTTGCTAAATTGCATCGCAGTGGTCTCTTTTACGTTCTCTAGAGCCTTTAAATCCTAATAGGGCCTGACATTTAGCCCCATCTGAAAAATATTGATTGATTCTGATGTAAAACTGTAAACTTATAACTTAGCGTTACCATAGACGTTAAAATTTTATAAGCTGTACTTTACCGGGCCAGTATTTAGAATACCAAAAAGTCTCCTGTCGAGGCGGCGTTGCCATGTCGGCGTAGGCAAGGCATGTCCTTTTAATCCCAGCAACTCAGGAGCGCAGTAAAACATGCAGATCTCTCTGCAGTCATTCAAGGCCAGTACTGGTGTTCAGTAGTGAACTACCTCCAGGCCAACGCTGGGACTAAAGGGAGACCCTGTCCTCAAAAGGACCAAAAAACAAAAAAAAATTTGAAACAAAAAAGTCTGGCCAGCAAAATATACATCATGAGTTAACATATGTGAAGTTTCAAGTAAACTAGCAGATTCTACCATAAAAAAAATGAAACCATAAATGATATTAACATAATATAAAGAAAAAGAAAAAAGATCAGATGGTGTAAGTGAGAGAAAAATTCTACAGAAATAAATATTACTTCACAGTATTGATATTTTAAAAACAAGGCACATCGCGAGCCTGAAAGGCAGATGCCTCATAGGTTAAGAGCACTGGGCTGTTCTTGCAGAAGACCCAGGTTTCCAATCCTAAAGCTCCCACCATGGCAGCCCAAACTCCATCATCAGGGGATCCAATGGCGAGCTCCTCCTGTCTTCTCCAGGCGTGCACTGCATGGACCACAGTCTGTCATTCTTACATTAACTTCACATAAACACTCATATGTTGAAAATAGAAACTAGGGGGTTTGGAGAGGATGGCTAAGCAGTGTACGAGCTGACTGCTCTTGCAGAAGCTACTGAAAAATACGAATTTCTTCCTCTAAATCACATTAAATCTAAATTATTCTATAAGTGATTTCTGCTAAGCTTTTGGAATCTTGTATAGTATAAATATAATTATAAAATTAAACAATGTGTAACTTTTTAAAGTTTCAGTCTATATAATTAAATAAAACTTTGAACTCTAAAAATTGGAAAGAAATAAAATTTTTATTTTTTACAGAAGATATAGGTGTCTCCATAGGAAATCGAATTAGTTAACTAATCGGAATTATTTGTCTTACAAGCTAAGTAAAACGTAGCTCCATCAAGACTGCTGCTTTACAATACTCATGATTAATATATAAGCTTCCAGAGCATGGTTATAAATCAGAAATAGAAGAAATGAATTGAATAAGTCTATTGACAATCACAACAAATTTATAGAAGACTTGGGAACAAATTTAACACATTATATAAGAGTTTTAAAGTGAAATCATGAAACAAAACTGAAGGAAATAAAAAGTTTCAATAAATGCAGCATATTGCGGACAGAAAGAGTAGGCAACAAAAACACAAATATCCACAGCAAATCATGAAAATTCATACAACAGTGACATCCTAACAAAAATCTACCTAGAAGTAGATGGCTTGATTTTGACGTTTAAAAAAACAGTAAAGAAGCGGCCAGGGTTGTGGTGTACACTTTTCATCCAGGCACTTGGGAAGCAGAAGGCAGATCTTTGAATTTGAGGCCAACCTTTCCCCATAGCAAGTTCCAGGTTAGCCAGACCTTGTCTTTAAAATAACAACAAAACAAAAAGAGAAAGAAAGAAAGAAAAAGGAAAAGAAAAAAAGTGAAAAGAAATTAAAAATTACCAAGACTCATCATGCCAATTTTGGAAAAAAAAAAAAAAACTATGGATACTTTTTAGTAGATAATATCTGAGTATTATAACATTATCCATTAAATTTACTTAATTATAATTATTTAATTAGTAGGTATCAGTATGCACTTTTACTTGAGTATTATTACAACATGGTATTAGCCCACACCTTGGAGAAAATGCAACAAAAACAAATAGGTACTATAGACTAACATCTCTAAGGAGAAAAATATGATGATGTTGACATTATATATCGACAGAGGAAAAATCCTACATATTCAAGAACTCACCTGTTAGCATTGTTCCTGTATGTAGAAAAAATTGTACTCTATATCTCACACCTTTATTTATTATAATTTATTTTATGTGAATGTCTACAAGTCTATGAATGATCTTAATACTCTACACAGTCTTTATGAACTGAATGTACCATAGTCTGTACTTGAGAAAATGTAAATATTTACACTATCATGAAACCTGACCAGATAGACTTGATTCCTACAAAGAAGATGCTCAGTAAATCTAAACACAGGGAATGAATATCACATATTTTAAGTTCCATCCATGTGCTAAGAATTATGCTATATATTTTATATTTGTGAAATCTTAAACTCCTTAAAATTTAAAATCATGATAGACTATAAATTTTTAATTTTCTTCACTGAGACATGAGCTTCAGGAAGATAGGAACCTATCATTTTATCATTTCTTCATGTACAGTTCTTGTAAAAGTTTCTGGCTCATAGTAGATATTTGACAAACATCTATTAATTAAATTCCTAAATAGCCAAGTAGTCCTATGTCCTTAACAATAGGAAAACTAAAATATAAATGACTTGCCCAAGGTATCATAGGTAGAAATTGATACAGAAAGAAATAAGTGCATTGTTCCAACACTCAAACTAACACTTGCTTCCTCCTATTGTCCAACAATAAGTACTGACCCAGAGCACTACATAAATTGGTGCCAACTTCCCACAAGGAAACTTTCACTATACTTTATTTTGGAAAATACAGTGGGATTAACAATTTCCCTGGCTTTTTGAAAGATGGAAAGGAATAGTCCTAGTCCATTTTCTTTCTTAGCAGCAGTATCGAAGGCTCTGCACTTTGATATTTTTGATATCTACACAAAGCAGAGACCAAGTTTGGCAAGCTGCCTATAAAATTATTGCTCATAATTTTGGTTAATCATTAATAGACCCTGAATTTTTGCTATTTCCATGTTGATTCTACATTTGTATCTTGAAAATTGATCATATTCTTGATATACCTAGCTCATCAGAAGGGGGTTCCATTCATTATATCCAAAGATAATTAGATAGCTATTCATAAAAAGCTAGTAAACAATGAATTCTCTGGTGCGGTTGTAAGGCACAATTGTATTTGATGTGTCTCCTCTATGGTTCACTATCCTTTCAAATAAAAAATATTTTCAACCATTTTTCACAAGACTCATTAAAAAGAGATTGAGATGATACACTCTGATGTGGTTAAGATCTTAACATGCTTCAATGCAATAATTGCCTAAATGGGAAAATTGTTTTCTGTTTCTTTTTTTAAGCTTTATTTATTTATTCTAGCACAGTTGTTTTCAGATCACATTAATAATTCAATTATTGCCTAAATGGGAAAATTATTTTCTGTTTCTTTTATTTATTTATTTATTTATTTATTTATTTTTGTATATTGTTTAAGAGATTCTACAATATAAGAGCACAGTTGTTTTCAGATCACATTTCCGTTGCTCAGTTTGCCATACAATTAGGTAATTGGCACTAGCATCCACAGATGAGGGATACCATTCGTCTTTTGTTTTTCTGGGACTGTGTTACTTCACTCAGCTCCTATCTTCGAGCTATCTTCTAGCTCCATCCATTTACCTGCAAAGTCCATGAGGTTATCTTTCTTTACCATGGTATAGAATGCCATTATGTAGATGTGCCACATTTTCTCTATCCACCTGTCAGTTGAGGGGCACTTGGATTGGTTCCACCTCCTTGCTATTGTGAAGAGAGCTGCAATAAACATGGCTGTGCATGTATCTCTATGGTAAGATGAGTCTTGTGGGTAAATATCCAGAAGTGGTATGGCTGGGTAGGTGACAAGTTCATTCCAAGTCTTCCAAAGGTTCTCCACACTGCTTTGCATAGTGGCTGTATGAGTTTACATTCTCACCAGCAGTGGATGAGTGTTCCCCTTTCCCCACAACCTCTCCAGCACTTGGAATCCTTTGTTTTCTTGATCCTGGCCACACTTATTGGAGTGAGATGATATCTTAAAGTGGTTTTCATTTGCATTTCCTTAATTATTAGCAACACTGAACACTTTTTAAGATGTTTCTCAGCCATCTCTAATTCCTCACTTGTGAAGGCTCTGTTAGCTCTTTGCTCCATCTTTTGAGTGGGTAATTTGTTTTCTTTCTTCTTTATTTTTTGAGTAGTTTATATATTCTGGAAATCAAGCTTTGTCAGATGTATCTGTGGTGAAGTCTTCCTCCCAATCTGTGGGTTTTCTCTTCATTTCCTCGATTGTTTCTTTTGATGTACAGAAGCTTTGGAGTTTAATGAGGTCCCATTAGTCAATTGTCGACATTAATTGTTGCACAGCTGCTGTCTGATTTAAGAAGTCTTTTCCTATGCCTATGTCTTATAGGCTGCTACCAACTTTTTCTTCTATCATCTTCAGAGTTTGGGGTTTCATGTTGAGGTCTTTGATTCATCTGGAGTTGACTTTTGTACAGGTTGAGAGGTAGGGGTGTAATTTCATTCTTCTACAAGTGGTGATCCAGTTTTAGCAACACCACTTGCTGAAGATGCTTTCTTTCCTCTATTATGTCTTCTTGGACCCCTTGTCAAATATGAGGTAGTTGAAATTGTATGTGCTCAAGTTTGGAACTTCAGTTTTGTTCCATTGGTCAACAGGCCTGTTTTTGTGCTAGTACCAAGCTGTTTTTATGACCATAGCCCTGCCCTGTAGTATAGCTTGAAGTCTGATATAGAGATCCCCCCTTTACTGCTCTTTTCACTCAGGGTTGCTTTGGTTATTCAGGGTTTTTTGTTGTGTGCTGATATCCCTTTCAGATATCAAGAGTACCAGGATCACAACCGATAAGAAATAATGACTTTAGTAAATGCCTTAAACTCACCACATTCCTCATTCCTTTCAGATAAATGAATATTAGTAACTCTGAACCTATGAAAAGCTTAAATGAGTGCAATCCCTCACCAATTCTACTAGTATTATCCAAAGTACTGATAAGATCTATTATTGATTGGTATTATTATTAACCATGCTTTAGAGTTCTGGAGATAATGAACTTTCAACTATATAACTAGTATCCCTCTTCACTAAGTTCAGTGACGCTCTATCTGTACTTCCTCTACTTCAAAGACAAAGATAACTAAATTATCGCTTTTTACTATTTAGTGCCACTTCTGATATCTAACATTACTCCCCACCCCTTTATTTTCTCAATGCTGAGCCCTTTTCCACTGCTGTTTCTATAAATATTGCCACTATCATTCCCCAGGCCTGAAACCTTAACCTGATCTTTTAATCTCCTATCTTCTTATTCGGCCCAGTTAGCCATAATCTTAAGAAATGATTCTGTAAATCTCACATCTATCCTTTTCTTTCTGTTTCTGTCACAAGCTTTAAGGATTCAGAAACTCATTTGTAGCTAGTTGTTCCTACATCCTGTATGATTTTCTTGCTTTCCATCTCCTATCAAACTCTACCTCCTGTAGAACATATAAATACTTTGTTGAATTAGCTGGACTTAAGATATAACCAGAAAACAGCTTCTATTTTTATTTCCATCTGCTTTTCAACAGGCTCGGGAGCTAATTCTCTATGTCTCCTATAATTCATATATAGGCCTGCCACTTTTCTACTTTCTTTTGAACTCAGTCTCAATTCGCTCCAATACTGTTATAAACCTTTCTCCTTTCCTGTCTTCTCTGCCTGCCCCAGACAGTGCATATATTGGGCCACTGTCTGTGATGGAAAGTGGAGGCTCTTTTGCTACCTCTTTATTCCTTACTCTCTTCCTCACTCCAGGCAGCATTGACTGACATCTGGAAAGTCAAGACCAGAACAAAGGAAAACAGCAACACTACATTGCTGATAAACGAGGCCTCCTTTTGAATGTATGGGATATAAAAATAGTGCTTTGTTTTCCAACCAAGTCTTTGGAAAGTAATTGTACTGGTTTTCAGAATTCCTCTACTGGAACCCCTGGCTTCAGTTCCCAAGATGCAGTCCACACCGCTTTCTCACAGAGGTGGACTAGGACACAGAGCACTTTTGTTCTGAAAAAATCATGAGATGAAAGCAAAATTCAGGTGAGGAGAGGGAGTTCAATTTTATACTAACATGACTGACAGAGGGATCATTACATAAAAGAGTCAGCAGCTTTACCCCTTTTTATAAGTATATGACAAATGCAAACAAAGAACAAACAAAACAGATGTAGTAATTAAATAAGGGCTTTAAAGGTAACATGGTCACAAAGGTCACAGGAATGTGACATCCAGGGCTAACAAAGACTTCTATCTTAGGTAAAAGAATGCAGCAGCTTTCAGAGACTAAGACTTCTATCCTGGGTAACTACAGGGAACAGAGGGGAAGACTCCTGTCTTCCTTCCCTATTTCTATCTCTGTCTCAGAGCTTTTCCTGCTCCAAAGTTGTTAATTACCATCTGATTGCAGAGTCTTTTAACAACCAACTAATGTGTTTTCCTATTTCCTTTATAGTCCTTCCTCTTCAAAAAGAGAATCCTTTGTTTATTTAAGAGGAACTCTGATATTCTTGATGAATCACCTGGAGTCTGCTGCTCTTTATTTTGTTTTTGATAAATTTAGTGAGTTTATTGTCTAAGATCTTAATAGGAGAGCTAATAGAACCATGGCTATTGGCCCCATTAGTAATGTTAGTGTGGCTAGCCAGGGACAAAGTATTCCAGGTGTTATACCCTGAATCCAAGACCCTCGCAGACCACCAGGGGATGAAACACTGATGCAAAGGCAGAGAATCTTTTAATCAGCAAGCTCTCCAGCTCGGACTGTCCCCATACCTGGCGCAGCAGGACTGGAAAGAGCCCTGAGACTCCTTACAGGCATTCTTTTAAAGGAAAAAAAAAATCGCAAGCAAGGGGGTTTCCATGCCTTGGTGTTACAGGATTGGTGGGCTTGTATAACTCAGCAAAAACGCACTCAGGGATAGGCTGTGGGTTTGGCGGGCTTGTAAGAACCTTGAGGGTGGGAGCGAAGAGGGACAGGATTCATGGTATATTTCCTGGATTTGTTGGGTTATGTAAAAAACATATAGTTCCTGGAATTGTTGGGTTATGCGAAAACATGCTTATCTGGCCTTTGCACTGACCACCTGCAGCAGTTATTTAAAAAACGTTTATCCTGATCCCTGCACAGTCTTCCTGCAGCTTTATTTTTAACCTTGTGGTATGGGTGGCAGTTCCCTCTTTTGTCTAGAATAGAGGCCTTTGTATGGTCAGTAAAATGTGTCTTTAACTCATTGCCCTTCATCCCCCCATTTCTCTTGTTACTTGAGAAGCCAAACTTGGTCTCTCCTGTCTAGCTTAGACAGAAGTGTCCCGGTCTACATCATTATATTGGCCATTTAAGCAGTGTGGATCAAGTAGGGTATAATGTGTTCTTAAGGTCATCAGCTGAATTGCCCTCAATCCTTCTCTCATAAAGGCGACTAACCTATTCAGTATACATGGTCCTAGGGTTAGTAATAACAAGAGAATAACGATGGGGTCTAACAGGATGGAAATCAGTGTGGGCCCTCCTTACACAGGTAGTCTCTTAGACAGACTGATTTTTTTTTTCCTAGCCTTATTTTTTAGTAGTTGCTTTCTATTTTCCCTAATTATACCATATTTGTTTGCATGAAAACAGAAGGGATCCCTCCTTTTTCTGATAGTTCTGGCATATCTAGTCTCTGATAGAGATAAGTTTACTGGCAGATTCAAGGAAATTTCCAGTGCTCAGCTGAGAAAAGAGCTGTTCTTGACTCTAAACTACTCAATTAACTTCTACTTCCTATTTTTATTTCTCTTCTCTCCAAAGAGGTAACCCTAATTGCCAGTATGGAATTGGGATGCCAGTCCTCTTCATAGACTGGACATTGGTCTGAGTCTCTCTGGTAGTGTCTCCATGACCTTCCCAAACAAGAGGACAGGTGACTTATAGTTACAGGAATTTCAAGAGATGATCCATAGTCACCTGGGACAAGGAACAAAACTGTCCCTTAAATTCCTGTGACCAGATTACTTTGGGCTTTTAAGTAAGGTTATTAACAATTCAAGAAGTCTAGTTGCACTAGTATGGTGATGTTAATTACTGTGTAATATGTAGATGAAGCTTGAAAGAAAATGAAAAATTATTGAATAAACATTTACTGGAAGAGATTTAATTTCATATGCAGATAAGACATAGCCCAGGAAGGAGATTTAAAACAACTTTTTAAGTCTGTCTCAAATGAAGGCTGTTTTATTACAAACAGATACAGTCACTTTTCCTTCTGAGACCCCTATATACTGATTTCCATTTTTTTCAGAAGGTAGGGAGGGGCCATATCACATGCCTATAGACAAGAAATAAGCTGATCAGGATACAGACCAAGCTCTCTGAGAAACTGATTGTATAAAACTGGTTCAAAGAAGTAAGCCTAGTTTTTCTTAAGGCAAAAAGAAAAAAAAAAACCTAATGGGCAAAAGAAAGCACCAAAAGTACCACTTGCATAATGCATAGAAGCATAAAGTAGATCTTCAGTAGCCATAGCTATCCTAATCTATGCCTATGTCCATTTGATCTAAGTCTATAACTGGGTGTGCAGTATAAGCCAGAGGAATGATCTGAAAATTAACAACTCTGTGTCTCAATAATCCTGCTCAGAACTTCAATAAACTTGCTTAATCGTTGTTATTACTTCTATTCTGGAAATATCCAGCCATCTTAATTTTTATGTATAAAATCTTTTTTTTGTCTTTTCAAGACAGGGTCTCCCTGGAGCACCAGCTGTCCTGGAACTCACTCTGTAGACCAGGCTGGCCTTGAACTCACAAAGATCTGCCTGCCTCTGCCTCCCAAATATAAAATCTTTTATTGTAGTATCTGTATTTTATATAAAATCTTTTATTATAGTATCTGTATTTTATATCTTTTCAACAACCTTTTAATTTTCTTTATTTTCTTCTTTAATAACATAAGACATAATAACATTTACATAACTGGCATTAGTTATGAAGATTTACTAAATAACTAATATTTATTCCTATAGATGATAGATAGATAGATAGATAGATAGATAGATAGATAGACAGTTATCTCAAATATACCACTATAGTGTATAAACTTTGAGAGGTCCCTGTAAGCCTTGAAGCAGGTTTTAAATGACCAATTCTCTTTTAAATGTTTAGAGATGTTTCACGTAAGTTTGCCAAAGAAATGGAACTTGAGAAAACAGTTAGCTGACTCTAAAGTGGCCTTAGTCATAAAATAGTTACTTTGTACAAAACATATCTAAAGGCAGAGATAAAATGCACCCTGCAGCAGAAGTAATCCTCTCTTAAAATTAATTACTAAATAGAGAACACATGGAGGGATGGCTAGACAGGGAGGGGAGAAAGGATAGATAAATAATGCCTACCTAGTGTAAAAAAAAAATCCTCAGGGACTCATATTACTCTAACAACTTAAGAACAAATTACAGATACAATATCTCTACGTGAGTCCATGCAGATAGCTGAAAGCTATATCAAAAGAAACTGTACCAGGGTAGTTCAAGAAACTTCCAATATTACACAGACTATTGCCACAGCCCTCCCAGAACTTGAAGGTAAGATGCTATTGCTAAAGACAGGAAATATTCAGACACCAGATCTGGAGCAATGGAACTGACATGGAAGCTAAGTCCCCTGAAGGGTAGCTCCCATAGCTTTGGAGAGCACTATGCAAGCTACTAAAGGAGAACAGCAATTGGTGGTCCAACACCAGCTTTAAGACCAGATATCCACCACAGTGTCCAGTACAGCATACGATATTGGTGCAGTAGTGGCACTTTTATCTTCAGGGCAATAAATACCTAACTAATTGGAATTAAAGCCCACTCAATGGGGAAAACTCATGTGTGGATCTATAAACATAGCCAGATATACATGGTATGAGAGCTCATAGATATTAGTGAAATTCCCAAGGCTGTCACATCCCTAGGCTAAGGTTAACACCTTACTAAGAACAAAATACATATCCTTATATTTATAGACAAATATCCCAGACACCACTCAATAAAGAAGTTTCTTTTCCACCAAATGAAGACTATTACAGAGTCCCCAAACTGGTTACACATAGATATTTTCTGTGAATTGTCCAAGCCTAAGCGGCACATCTACAATGCTACCTCAACACCTAAGATTCATGCAAAATAAAACAAAGGGCCAAGAGGACACTAATTAATCTATTAGCTCTCATTAAGGAAGTTCCCTCAGGCAACAGGGGGCCTGGAACTCAAAAAGTTATAAACGGACAAACTGTGGAGATTAGGAGTCTACAGAGTATGGGTCCATGGACAGCTCTCCTATATTCAGGTTCACTCACCCTGGGCTCAGGAAACGTTAAGGAAGAGGAGGAAGAAAGACTGTAAAAGCCAGGGAGGTGATGCAAAAACATATGGGAATAGAATTGTACAAGCTTATGGGACCCTGCTCATATGAACCTACAGCAATGGTATCAGCATGCACAAGACCCATGCAAGCTCAACCAGACAAAAACCCAGCATGGTAATTTGGAAATGGGCAGCAGAACCCAATCTTAGCTGAAGAAATATTGGCAGCTGATTATTGTGGGTGAGGAAGAGCTGGCAAGGGAATATGAAAAGTTTGCCTACAGCTCAGTGGGTGAACCCACAGTGAGGAATGTCCAGGGAGATTAATTTGACACAATAGGCCTTAACAGAAATGACAGAGTGTATGAATTCCAGTAAGGGATTTTAGGAGGCCAATGGAGAAGGTGCTATAAAGGTGATTAAGATTGATTGAGATTTTCAGTATGAAATACATAAAAATGCAATAATTTTTATTTTTTTGTTTCTATTTTATTAATCACTGCTCTGATTTTTATTTCTTCTTGTATGCTGGGTTTAGGTTTCATTTGCTTTTGCCTTTCAAGTGTCTTGATTTATAATGTTAAGTCATTTATTTGTGATCTTTGTGATTTTTTTTAATGTAGGCACTTAAACAGCTATAAATTTCCCTCTTGTGATGGCTTTTAAAGTGTTCCAGAAATGCTGTTCTGTTGTCCTATTCGTTTAATTCCAGGGATATTGTTATTTCTTTCTTAGTTCCTCCTTTGGACCATTCATTGTTCTGGAGTGTGTTATTTATCTCCATGAGTTTGTGTAGTTACTAGGGCTCTATTGTTATTTCTTTCTTAGTTCCTCCTTTGGACCATTCATTGTTCTGGAGTGTGTTATTTATCTCCATGAGTTTGTGTAGTTACTAGGGCTCCTTCTAATATTGATATTAAGCTTTTTTCTACTGTGGCCTGAGTGAATACATGGAATTATTTCAACTTTTTATATTTGTGGAGGTTTATTGTGTGCCCCAGTATGTGGCTATTAGCTTCCTCCACGTCCTGAGGTTCCTACCTCCCAGGTCACCAGCCTCACAACCCTAAGTATGGCAGTGGAGCTATGAACCTGAAACTAATCAAAGAAAGACCCAGGAATAGTGTCAGCGAGCAAACTCATTTATTGCAGGGGTTTTAAGCACTTATATAGAGTTTTGGTGGTCTCTTTGACCAGGAGGTGGGTGGGACAGAGGGGAAGCCTATGTGCATTCTGTAATGGCTAAGTTTTATGGTGAAAATAAAAGAAACCTTAGTGAAACTACAGGTATATACCAGATAGTTCTCAACAGTCACAGGGGACTGACATATAGGTAGAACAAGAAAATCTGGGGGCTGGAGAGATGGCTCAGCAGTGAAGAGAGCCGACTGCTCTTGCAGAGGACCTGGGTTCGATTCCCAGCACCCACATGGCGGCTAAGAACCGTCTTTAACTCCAGTTCCAGGGGAATCCGATGCACTATTCTGACCTCTGCAGCATTGCATGACACGGGTGTACCAACCTACATGCAGACAGTACACTCATACACATAAAAAATAATAAATTAAAAAAATTTTTAAAAAAGAAAAAGAAAATGTGACTTAGGGTAAAAATTACAAAAACAACTGGAGGTGCTGGGACTTCTCGGTGCAGCAGAGACCTGACCAATCTTTCCAGCAGAGTTACAGAAGTGGTCAAAGTTTCCACAGGACAGCAACACAATCTCCTATTCTTGCTTTCTTAGTGTAGACCCAGAGCTTACGTATAAGATATTTGAGATTATTTCTTTTATACCTGTATCTATTCTACTAAGTATTTAGTGGGGGCTCAAGAGTTGGATCAGCAGTTACTGGCTGCTCTTGCAGAGGACTTGGGTTTGATTCCCAGCACCCACATGGTGGCTAACAACCATCCAGAACTCCACCTCCAGGGGAATTTGATGCCCTCTTCTGACTTCTGTGGGTGCACTTAAAGACATGCAAGCAAAATAGTCATACACATAAAACAAAAATAATTTAAAAAATGTTTAGAGCTGAAGCGCAGAAATGAGAATAAAAGAAAAAAAAAAGAAATTGGTAGATGGGCAGCACATAAACAGAAAATTAAAAAAATGAACATAAACAACCTTAACCTCAGATCCCAATTTGGTTCTGTTTTCATGGAAAAGGGAATGAGATCAGGCTTGTAGCAGAGAATTTGGTTGGCCATTGTCCCCTGTTCTTGGGAGCTAACTTACAAACCCTGTAAGTTTCCTGAACAATTGGAGTGACTATTATTTGGTGGGCCCTTTGATTACAGCTGATTAGTTATGCTAAACAGATGACTCAGGAGAGAGACTACCTAAGATAGAAAGACTAACTATGTGATTAGTGGGTTGGGGCTTTGAGCCATATGACCTCTGGGTTATGGTCAATGATTTAATCAATCATCCTACTCAAGGAACTTAGCAAAAGCTCTGGAAACTAAACCTCCAGGAAGATTTCCTGGTCAGCCAGACTCAGTACTCTCACACACAGATGTGCAGGAAGGATGAGAACCCCAAGGACTGTGAGAGCTCTGAAGTAGGGATCTCCCAGACCTTGCCCTGTGTGTCTGCTTGGCCTCCTCTGATTTTTATCCTACTGCTATAATGACGAGGTCTTCCTAGTACAGTGTTTTCCTAAGTCTGTGAACCATTAGAGTGCATTACTGGATCTGAAGGAGTGGGAACCTTTGAATCTGCAGTCAGCTTATAAGAGTTGGGACTGGTTGGGACTGGCCCAACAGGCAGCTGGTGAGAAGTCACTGCCGGTACATACTGAGCTGAGCAGGTTGTTGCACTAGAGAACGCTGGTACTCTGGTCAAGAGCTCCAGACTAAACAGCATAGGGCTGCTACTCAGGGCAACAGGCAGCATAAGTTAATTCTACATCAACATAGCTCACTGAAAAGAGTCTGGAGGTATGGGGTAAGGGTTGTCAGCATGCATTGCAAATACTTTTTCTTTCCTGACTAGGTTAACAGTTTAAAAGCATCTCAAAAAATTATGAATTTCCTGAAGCTTTAGTTCGTTGTTTTTTTTTTTTTTTTTTTTTTTTTTTTTTTTTTTTTTTTTTTTTTTTTTTTTTTTTTTTTTTTTTTTTTTTTTTTTTTTTTTTTTTTTTTTTTTTTTTTTTTTTTTTTTTTTTTTTTTTTTTTTTTTTTTTTTTTTTTTTTTTTTTTTTTTTTTTTTTTTTTTTTTTTTTTTTTTTTTTTTTTTTTTTTGGGTCTTTGAGACATCAGGGGTCTCCTTTAGTACCAGCTGGCCTAGAGCTCACTCTGTAGACCAGACTGGACTTTAACTCACAGAGATCCCCCTGCCTCTGCCTCCTGAGTGCTGAGATTACAGGTATGTGCCACCATACCCGGCTTTAGTTCACTCTTCCCCTCTTCCCCAAATCACATCATAAAACCTTCATTTGTGAGATACCTGTCCTACATCTGGAGGAAAGGAGCATTCTTATTGCTGAAGATCAAAGGACACAGAAGAATCTGAAAAAACAGGTCTAGCTGAGTGCTTGCTAACTTATTACCATGGCTAGATCATACAGACTTTAATGGTCACAACTATCTGCTTCATCAAACTCAGCATAAAAATGCACGGGTTTCCCTAGGTCCTGGCTGATCTTGGGGTCAACTTGGCTGGACCAAGAGTCGTCTAAGAGGTAGATGGATGGCCAGGGACTCCAGGGAGGAACTGTCACCAGATTACCTGGAGTGGGGAGACTTACCCTTCTAGCGGAATCCCAGACGAAACAGATGGAAGAAGAAATGTTCTGGCTTTTTGCCTGCTTGCCTTCATTCTTGCAGGCAGTTCACCTACTTTGTTACTGCCACTGCTGCATTCCTTTACTGCTATCAGGAACCAGCTTCCGGCTTTCAGTGGCTCTTCAGGAATTCTCTAGGCCTCTAGCACCAGATGGGGCCATGGGGATATGCAGCCTTGTGGACTGAGCAACTTCTGGGCTCTCTCTCTGACTCTGTGGTATGAGAAGCCATTGCTGGACTACTCTGGTCACCCACATAAGCTAACCTAAGTCTCTTTAATACACACTTATTCTCTGAGTTCTCTTCCTCTAGAGAACTCTCATACTACTCCCTGTTTCTCAGGGTCTGCATTTCCTTCTGAAAGGCTCTCATGTCAAATCGTCTTTTGTTTTAGGGGGTCTCAGCCACAAAGAGAGATGGATAATACTGTAGTCTGGATCAGTACTATCCCCCAAAGGCTCATGTGTTTAAGGACTGGTGCCCCCAGCTTGGCACTACTGGAACTAGTGAATACTTTCAGTAGGGGCTTTTTTAGGTCACTGGAGAAATGCTCTGGAAGGGGACTATGGGAGTCTAGCCTGCTTGCCCCCTTAAACACTGGGGATTAAAGCCAGGTTCTCACACATGCGAGGTAAGCACTCTATTTCTGTCTTTTGTTCTCTATCCCTGAAGTGTTTTTGTTTTGTCACATGTGCTGCCTTGCCATAGGCTTAAGATCTTTCCTCCTCTAATATCTAACATAGACTGGAACATGAACATAAATTCATTTAATTTTTACTCAAAATAAACAAACAGAAACAAACAAAAGGAGGTTCAAGAGAATATCTATTTACTAGGCAAAAGGCTACACTAGAAAAAAATCATTTTAAGCTCCTCCCCACCCAATACTACTGACCTTCAAAATTGTAGCTAATATATCAAGATCTCCATTTCAAGCATGGGTCAAGTTTTTGGTAGGCCATACCAGGAGCCTAGCCAAGCTTGAATGGCATCAGAGAACTCTGCAATGAGCAGCAGAATTTTGGCAAAGTGCAATGGGGGCAACTGAATAGGAAATTTTCTTTGATAGGATCTCACTGATGACATGGTTAAAAAGCAAAGAAAAATACCAAATGAGATGGCTTATCTTGGTTGTTAACTTGACACACTTGGAAGAGGGAACCCCAACTGAAGAATTGCCTCTATAGATTGGCTGTGGGGATGTGGGTGAGGCATTCTCCTAACTGCTAATTGATGTAGGAGGCCCAACCCGCTGTGGGCAGGTGGGCCTGTGCCATATCAGATAAGCTTTTGACTTGTGCCATCTGCCTCCTGAGGACAGGGCAGACATGCCTGCCAAGAGATAAGCTTAGGAATGCTATACTTCAAGCTATACTCCCCTGGGGGTGGGCTGTACGTGCCTGATGTCCAATATGTGGAGTGGGAGAGCTCCCATCTCTTTCCAGCTTTCTAGGTTATAGGGGTAAGGAGCCAGTACTCTTTGTAATCAGCTATAATGGATTTATCTGGCCTCACGTATGACTGCTTTTTGAGAAAGTTCCATACAGTGCTGAATAGAAAGTATATTCTTTGCTGCTTGGGTGAAAAATTCAGTAGCTGTCTGATAGTTCTATTTGATGAAGGCTATTGGTTAATTCTCATGTATCTCTGCTTATTCTTTGACTGGTTGACCTGTCTAACGGAGACAGTAGAGTATTGAAATCTCCTACTAAAAGTGTTTGGGGATTAGTCTGTAGTATTTTGTTTATGAAATTGGATGCACCAGAGATTGGTACATATATACTCATGATTATAATATCTTCTTGGTTAATTGTTCCTTTGATAATTAAGTGAACCTCTATACATCTTATGATTAACTTTAATTTGAAGTCTATTTTGTCAGATATTAGAATTGCAACTCCTGCTTGTTTCTTGGTTTGATTTGCTTGGGATTTTTTTTTCCATCCTTTCACCTTAAGGCAGTGTCTGTCTTTGAATTTGAGATGGGTTACTTGCAGACAACAAAAACATGGACTTTGTTTCTTAATCCATTCCACTTGCCTACGTTTTTTGACTATGGAGTTCAGCCCATTGATATTTAAAGTAATTATTGAAAGATGTCTACTGGTTTCCATCATTTTAATTTATGTTTGCCTTCTTCTAAATTTGTGTTTCCACAGTTACAGCTTCCTTTAGTTTCTATTGCCCTTTGGGTATAGATGTTTCTTTCTTCAGCTCTTTGCACTGCTTCAAGTATTCTCTGAAAGACTGGATTTCTGAACATGAATTCTTTCAGCCTATTCATGTCATGGTAGATTTTTTCTTTCTCATTCAATTGTAATGGAGATTTGTCAATGCAAGGTACTCTGAGTTTGGTATCTATGGTCATTTAGATATAGGAATCCTTTGGTCCAGGCTCTTCTGGCTTTCATAGTTTGCATTGAAAAATCAGCTGTAATTCTGATGGATTTTCCTTTATACATGACGGGTTTTTTTATTTTTTTGGATTTTGGTATTCTCTCTTTGTTCTGTGCATTTAGTGTTTTCACTATGATCTATCATAGGGGGTTTCTTTTCTTGTGCTCTCTATTTGGAATTTTATGTGCTTCTTTTATTTTTATGGGCATGTCTTTCTATGATTTGGGGAAATTTTCTTCTACAATCTGGTTGGAGATCTGGTCAGTACTATTATCCTGAGATTATTCTCCTGCCTCTATGCCTATGATGGTTAACTTTGGCTTTCTATGGTTTCCCACATTTCTTACATATTCTATTCCTGTGTTATTTTTAATTTCTTTACTTTTTGCTTGAGCAGTCCAATTCTTCAACTTTATCAGTGTTGATATTCTCTTTTCTATTTCATTCATTCTATTACTGAAGCTTTCTCCTATCATTCTAATCAATAGGGTAATTGGGTATTTCACTTTTGTTTCATTTCATCCTGAGATTTCTTCAGTATTTCTGCCTCTTTTGTTTAATTCATTCAGAATTTTATCCCTATCTTCATTAGTTCTTTGATTTGGTTGTTTGTATGTTCTTTAAATTGATCAAATTTTTATCAACTTTATGATTGTTCTTTTAAATTCTGTACGCTGTGTTATCTCTACAGGGTTCTCATTTTAGAATTTTTCTATAAGACTAGTAGTGTTTACTAGAGACATATTATTTGTGGTTTTCATATTTTTATTTTTGCTGTGATTTAGGCATGTGGATATCCTTTTTGACATTTTTTAACTTATATATTATATTTTAAGGGATTCAAAATATAAGAGCACAGTTGTTCTCAGATCACAGTGACATTGCTCACTTTGCCATACAATTAGGTAATTGATGCTATGAGGGATACTATTCGTCCTTTATTTTTCTGGAACTGTGTTACTTCACTCAGCATATTTTCTAGCTCCAGCCATCTACCAGCAAAGCTCATGTTGTGATCTTTACTGCTGCATAGAACTCCACTGTGTAGATGTACCACATTTTCTCTATCCACTTGTCAGTTGAGAGGCAATTGGGTGGTTCCAGCTCCTTGCTATTGTGAAGAGAGCTGCAATAAACATGGCTGTGCATGTATCTCTGCAGTAAGATGAGTCTTGTGGGTACATGACCAGGAGTGGAATGGCTGGATCAGGTGGCAAGTTCATTCCAAGTCTTCCAAGGGTTCTCCACACTGCTTTCCATAGTGGCTGTACAAGTTTACATTCCCACCAGCAGTGGATGAGTGTTCTCCTTTCTCCACAACCTCTCTAGTGCTTGGTATCATTTGTTTTTTCTTGATCCTAGCCATCTTATTGGAGGAAGATGGATATCTTAGAGTGGTTTTTGATTTGCATTCCTCTAATTATTAATAGACTTGAACACTTCTTAAGATGTTTTCAGCCATCACTAATTCTCTCACTTGTAAGTCCTCTGTTTCAGCTCTTTTGCTCCACTTTTAAGTGGGTCATTTTATTTTTTTTTTCTTTCGTTTTTTAGTGCATAGTTTATATATTGTCTGGAAATTATGCTGTTGTCAGATGGTATCTGCAGTAAGGTTTCCTCCCATTATTTCATGTGGGATTTCTCTATACACTCCATTAATTGTTTCTTTTTGATGTACAGAAGCTTTTTGAGTTTGATGAGGGTCCCATTTGTCGATTTCTACTTAATTCTTGGTGCACGCTGCTGTCCTGATTTAGGAAGTATTTTCCTATGCCTATGCTTATAGGCTGCTACCAACTTTTTCTTCTGATTGCCTTCAGAGTTGGGGTTGTTTCACATTGAGGTCTCTTTAATCCATCTGGAGTTGACTTTGTGTACAGGGTGAGAGGTGAGGGCGTTTAATTTCATCTTCTTTTCCTCAAAATGGTTGATACGTTTTGCCAACCCACTTGCGAGATGCTGTCTTTTCCTCCATTTGTTCTTCTTGGCTCCCTTTCAAATATGAGATGGCTGAAATGTATGTGCTCAAGTTTGGAACTTCAGTTTTGTTCCATTGGTCAACAGGTCTGTTTTTGTGCCAGTACCAAGCTGCATTTATGACTTAGCCCTGTAGTATAGTGTGAGTCTGTTTATACAGATCCCCCGTATTGGTCTTTTCTCAGGGTTGTTTGTTATCCGGGTCTTTTTTTTCCAAATGAAATTAAGGACTTTTTTTCCCAAGCCTGTGAAGAAAACTCTTGGGGATTTAATTGGGATTGCATTAAATCTGTACAATTTGGGTAGAATGGACATTTTTACTATATTAATTTTCCAAATCCATGAGCATGGGAGGATATTCATATCCTGATGTCTTCTTTCAATTTCATTCTTCAGGGATTTAAAATTTTTGTTGTTAGAGATCTTGGTGCTTGTGTGCTGGATAGCTTAGTGTCAACTTGACACACCTGGGTTGAGGGAGCCTCAATTGGGGAATTGGCTTCATTGATGGACTGTGGCCACATCTGTGGAGTAATTGTCTTGATGGTCGAGCCAGTGTGGGGGGGCCCAGCCCACCAGAGTGGTGCCACCCTGGGCAGGGTGTTGTGTTCTGTATAAGAAGAGGCGGACAGGAGCATGAGCCAGGGAGCAAAGCCAGTGGAACAGCATTCCTCCATGGCTATGTGCTTCAGCTCCTGCCTCCAGTTCTGCCCTGAGTTCCTGCCTTGGGACATCCCTAAGTGTGAGAACGTGTGACCAGGAGATGTAAGCTGAATAAAACCTTCCTCCCCAAGTTGTGGTGTCAGTCAGAGCGTTTTGTCAGAGCAAAGGATGACAAACTAGGACAGAAACAAAATGGTACCAGGAGTGGGGTATTGCTTTGACAGACCTGACCTTGGTGCTTTGGGGAAGGATTGTGGAGGCATTGGAACTTTGGGCTGGGAATATCATTGAATACCTAAAGATTTTTGCTGTGGAGCTTGGAGCAGTTTGCTGAAGGATTTGTAGAAGATGGGGCCTGGCTTGTGAAAGTTTCTAGTTTCAAAGGGCAAGCAGAGATATCAAGGACTGTTATTCTGTGGGGTCTGGTCAGCTTGGGCTGAAAAATCATGCTGTAAGTAACAAGAGACCAGAACCTGAAGGAAAGCATTTGTTGTACTGGGACAATTGATGCTGGTTAGCTGGGGCTGAAAAAATCAGTGTAAGTAACAGAGACCAGCATCACTGGTGGTAAATCTCTGGGAAGAATTTCTTCAGGGTCTGCACACAGAAGCTGTGTTCCAGAGGGGCCTGAGCCTCCATCTCAAGCCAGAAGCAGGATGGTAACATGTAAGAGTCTCTATATGGTTCCGGTGTTGAAATTTGAGGGGGTCACAGAGAGCAGCCAAGGCTTGGCACTGTGAGAGATCAGGAAAGACCATTGGTGGAAGTAAACCTTGGTTAAGTAAGACCCCAGGATTGTAGGGGTCTGGAGAGAAGCTGAGGCTTTGCACCAGGAGAGGTCAGAAGAGACCATTGGTAAGGTGCTGCTTCAGTTCAGTGGAGACCCAGCTTTTTGGAATGCCGGTACCCTGGGACGACCCCCAAGAGCAGCAGCAGGTGTGGAATAATGGAGTTGGCCTGGGCTGCGAGATGAGCTGTTTGTGCCACGGACGAGCAAGTGGAGAGGGGAGACTGCCGAAACCTTTGGAGCCCAGAAAATCGTGAGGAATCCCAGGTGTCCAGCCTGAGCTACTTTGCTGGACTTAGGTTTTTTGTTGAGAGTGCCTAATTCTTTCCTTTGAACTTAAGATAAGACAGTACTTGTTTTTGGATTTTACAGCAGCCTACATTAAGAGACTTTTAATAGACCTACTTTTAAGCAATCATTGGAATTTTTAGGACTGTGGGGTTTTTAGGTTGTACTGTCTTAGGTTGTGATTAGTGTTAACATCATACTTTGGGGATAAGAACTAGAAAGGTGGTGGTTTAATAGTGATGTGTTTGTTGTCAAGTTGACAAAGGGTCAATTGTGCTGGATAGCTTAGTGTCAACTGACACACCTGGGTTGAGGGAGCCCCCAATTGGGAATTGGGCTCCATTGGATTGGCCTGTGGCCACATCTGTGGAGTATTGTCTTATTTGGTCGAAGCAGTGTGGGAGGGCCCCAGCCCACCAGAGTGGTTGCCACCCTGGCAGGTTGTTGTGTACTGATATAAGAAGGTGGCTTGGATGAGCCAGAGCAAGCCCATGGAACAGCATTCCTCCTGGGCTTGTGCTTCAGCTCCTGCCTCCAGGTTCCTGCCCTGAGTTTCCTCATTGGGGTCCCTAAGTGATGATATGCTTGACCCAGGAGATGTAAGCTGAATAAATCCTTCCTCCCCACGTTGGTGTTTGGTCAGAGTGCATTTGTCACAGCAATGGAAGACAAACTAGGACACTTTGGTTAGGTTTGTCCTAGGTATTTTATTTTTTTGAGGCTATTGTGAGTGGGAAGTGTCTCTTTGAATTCCTTCTTTCAGTTTCTTGTTGTTGGTGGTAAAGAAAAGCACTTACTGATTTTTTTAGGTAAATTTTGTATCCTGCCACTTTACCGAAGCTCTTAATAATTTCTAGGAGTTTTCTGCGTGGAGTTTTCAGAATCCCTTAATTAAACAATCATATCATCAGCAAAAAAAGAGATAGCATGAATTCCTCTTTACCAATTAGTACTCCTTTAATTTCCTTTTCTTGCCTCATTGCCCTATCAAGTATTTCAAGCACTATATTGAAGAGGGACTGGTAACATGGGGAGCCTTGCCCAGTTCCTACCTTTAAAGGGAATGCTTCTGTCATTTCCCTATTTAGGATGATATTGGCTGTGGGTATCCTGTACATGGCTTTGATTACATTATAGAATGATCCCTCCAATCCAATTCCCTCTAGGACTTTAAAGATGAAGGGATGCTTGGGATTTTGTTAACAGGCTTTTTCTGCGTCAATGATGAGGATGGTGTGATTTTTGTCTTTCAGTCCATTTATTATGCTTTATGATTTATAATTATTGATTTTCTATGTTGAACATCCCTGCATCTCTTATATTGAATCCAACTTGGTCACGATGGATGATCTTCTTGATGTGGGTCTGTGTGCGATTTGCCAGTATCCTGTTTAGAATTTTGCTTTCTGTGTTCCATTAATGAAATGGGTTTATAGTTCTCCTTTTTAGTTGTTATCTTTGCCTGGTTTTGGTAATAGATGATGCTGAGGCTTTATAGAAGGAAATTGGGAAGAATTCACCTCTGTTTTGTATCCTTCTTAAACCAATTGAGTAATAATGGTGTAAGTATTTTTTAAATGTTTTATAGAAATTGCCATGAAACCTGGGCCTGGGCATTTTTAGTTGGGAGGTTTCTTATTAGCTTCTTCCAATTTCTTCATATATTTTTTTTTTTTTTTTTTTTTTTTTTTTGGTTAAGCTTTGTGGATTCCCAGGATTTCAGATTTTTTTTTTTTTTTTTTTTTTATTTGGTTATTTTTTTCAAACTTAGTATAGGTTTTTGAAGTATTCCCATATGATTTTCTGGATCTTTTCATTGTCTGTTGTGATATTTCCCTTTTCATCATGGATTGTGTTGATTTGGAGTTGTTCCTTCTTTCTTTTGGATTCATTGATTTTTTTTTTGTATTGCTTTCTTGGTTTCAATTTCATTGATTTCTGCTCTGATTTTTTGTTATTTCTTCCTGTTTGTTGCATTTAGGGTTCATCTGTTGTTGTCTCTCAAGTGTTTTCAGCTGCGCTGTTAAATAGTTCACTTGTGCCCTTTCTGTTTTTCTAATTTAGCCACCCAAGGCTATAAACTTACCTCTTAGGACTGCTTTTAATGTATCCTATAGGTTTTGTTGTGCTGTATTATCACTGTCATTCAGTTTCAGACATGCTTTTATTTCTTTATCTCTTCCTTGACCCATTCATTATTCAAGAGTGTGTTGTTTAGTCTCCATGTGTTCTTGTAGATAGTAGGCTTATCCTGGTGTTGATAGTGAGTTTTATTGCATTGTGGTCTGATAGAATGCATGAAATCATTTTAATCTTTTTGTATTTGTGGAGGTTTCTCCTGTGTCCCAGTATGTGGTCAATTTTGGAGAATGTTCAGTGGGGTGCTAAGTAGAAAATGTATTCTCTGGTATTAGGGTGGAATATTTGGTAGATGTCTGTGAGGTCCATTTGGTGTATCATATTGCTCAGTTTAGATGTCTCTCTGTTTATTCTTTGTCCTGTTGACCTGTCCAAAGAACTCAGTGGGGTATTGAAATTTCCTACTTTGAGTGTACTGGAGTTAATCTGTGCCTTGTGGACCTGGAGAATTGTCTTTATAAAGTTTGGTACACCAGAGTTTGGTGCATATATATTCATAATTGTGAGATTTTTCTTGGTTATCAAAGGAATTATTCCTTTGATAAAAATGTAATGGACTTCTTTGTCTCTTCTGATTTCTTTTACTTTGAAGTCTGTTTTGTCTGATATTAAAATAGCAACACCTGCTTTCTTTTTGGTACCATTTGCTTGGAATACTTTTTTACATCCTTTCACTTTAAGGTCGTTCCTATCCTTGAAGGTAAGATGCATTTCTTGTAGACAGTATAGAAATGGGTTCTGTTTCCTAATCCAATCTCCCAGTCTATGTCTTTTGATTGGGGAGTTTAGTCCATTAATATTTAAGGTTATAACTGAAAGACGTGTGTTGCTTCCTTTCACATTATTACCCATTTGCATTTTTGGTATAGGGTTCTACTTCTGCAGTTATGCTTTTATTAATTTCTCTTTCTAGGTGCCTGGTGATAGTTGCTCCTATCAAGAGAAGTCCTTTGAATTGCTTCAAGTATTCTCTGAAGGCTTGGTTTTCATGTGTTCTTTAATCTTGTTTATGTCATGGAATATTTTCTCTCTCCTTCAACTAGAATCGACATTTTTGCTGGGTATAATAACTTGGGTTGGCATCTATAGTCCTTTAACACTGGGAATGCTTTGCTCCACATTCTTCTTGCTTTCAGAGTTTGCATTGAGAAGTCAGTTGTAATTCTGATAGGTTTCCCCTTAAATGTAACTTGTTTTTCTCTTGTGGCTTTCAGAATTTTGTCTTTGTTTTGGGCATCTAGCATTTTAACTATGATATGGCATGGAGAGTTTTTTCTGATCTTGTCTGTTTGGAGTTCTTGTATTTGTATTGGTTTGTCTTTTTTTAGTTTGGGGAAATTTTCATCTATTATTCTGTTGAAGATCTGATCAATACCATTCTCTTGGGATTCTTCTCCTTCCTCTATTCCTGTGATGCGGAGGTTTGATCTTTTCATAGTGTCCCACAGTTCCTGGTTGTTCTGCTTTTGTGTATTTTTAAATTTTTCATAATCTTTACTTGAGGTTTTTAGTTTTTCTGAGTTATCTTCCAGGTCTGATGTTCTTTGTTCTGCTTCCTTCATTCTGCTTCTGAGGCTTTTCCCATTCCTTTCCTCTTGATTGGATGAGTGTTTGATTTCCATTTTCACTTCATCTTCTGATTTCTTTAGTATTTCCACTTCCTTTTGGAGCTTCTCAATTTCTGTCTGTAGCTCTTTGCTTTGCTGGTTGGTTTCCTTATCTTTTTCAACATGGGATATTTTCAGTGTTTCCACTTCCTTCCGGAGTTTGTCATTCTCTCACTCTAAGTCCTTCTTGAGTTATTCATTCGCTTTTCTTAATTCTTTGACTTGCTCTTTATAGTCTTGGACTTCTTAAGGAATGTCCACAATTGTACTTCTAATATCTGTGTCCTGGGCCATTCCCATGGGGATCCCACTGTAGGAATCTTCCACAGGGTTGATAGAGCTTGGTGTGGAATTATCCTGCACCTTTCCCATGTTGTCTCTTCATGTCCCTGGCATGTGGGTTTCTCTTTGCCTATATTCCAATGCGAATCCCAAATGCCTCTTCACTGTGATGTAGGCTTTCTTTGCTTGCCTTCTTCAGATGCTGTTGTTTGTTTGATTGATTTGTTTTTCTCCTTTTCTCCTTGCTTATGGAGTGTTGACTTGTCTAAGCTTTAGGCTTTCTATTGGAAGTCTAACTCACTCTTCCCTTTCTGTTCTGAAAGTTCTCCAAAGAATCCACTTGGACACTCTTTTGGCAATTCCAGTTGGTGGGGCGGGGTTTGGTAACTGTGCATCAGGTGGTTTTGGGAAATCCCTGGTCTCAAGACTCACACAGGCCCACCTTTTATACCAGCTGGAAGGACAACTCAGCTCCCACAGCCACACAAGCCAATTGAGCCAAAGACAATTAAATCAAACCAAACAATTTGCCTGGCTGAAGCACCCACCTCCTACCTGTGCTTCAGGTGGTCTTGGGAAATCTCTGAATGGCATGTGGATATCTTTTGTTCTTTGCGACTCTAGTATGAAACTCACATCTTCCTTTGTTTAGTTGAAGACTGATTTTGTTTGTATTTTTGACGTACCTCAGTTATTTTGTTATTAGGCATGAAAAGCTTCAGGTTTGGGCTTCAGATTCTCTCTTTTGATTTTACATTGAAGGGTTAATATGTTTCTAGTCCAGTTACTCATTAACCCCCACAGAGTCCCAAGTCAGCCATCAATCAGATACTCTCTGTTTTCCTTCTAAGGTTTTGGCCCCTACTAGACTACATGCACAGCATGATTTGGGAGACTTGCTAGGCAGAGATTTGATTCAGGCACTCTCCAAAATTCTACAAAGCTCTGGGCCCCTATTTAAGTGCAGAGGGTTCTAACCAGGCAGCAGTGGGAGAGGCTTCAGATAATCTCAAGATCAAGGTTGGGGATGGGCATGGAACAATTTGAGATGCTTACCACCAGGTGAAGGTTGACATCAGACACTCTCAGACAGGGTGGAAATTACTGGAACCCTGTACCACAAGGAGGATGGATTCAGAATCAGATTAGTCTAATTATTGATTAATAGATTATACATACAATACATACAATATGTCTATATGAGTCCATGTGCACTGCTGAAAGCTACATAACAAGAAACTGCCAGACAGGAGAAACCTTCCTCTTTGTTGCTGTCCAGGGTAGTTTAAGAGACTCCTAAAATTACATAAGATATTGTCATAGCCCTTGATTGCCTCCCAGAACTTGAAGGTAAGACCCTGTGGTTGCACATAGGACATACTTCAGGGACCAGATTCAGAGTAATGGAGCTGGAACTGACTTGGGAGCCACCTTTCCTAAAGACTAGCTTTCATAGCTTTGGCGAGCACTACCAAAGATGCTAAGGGAAAACAGCAGTTTACAGACCAACACAAGCTTTAAGACCAAATATCCACCTCAATGTCCAGCATAGCATATGGCATTAGTGCAGCAGTGTCAATTTTATCTTCAGGGCAATCAATACCTAACTAAAGAGGAAACTCATGTGTGGAACTCTAAACATAGCCAAATACCCAGAAGTCATGGATCTTAGAGAAATTCTCAAGGCTGTCACATCTCTAGATTAATGTAATCTCTTACTAAGTGCAAAATAGTTATATTTACAGACAAATATCCCAAACAGCACTAAATAAGCTTCTTTTGCATAAAATGAAGACTATTACAGAGTACCACAACTGATCACACACAGACATTTGTCTGTGAATTGCCCATACCTAAGAGGCACATCTACAATTCAACCTCTACACCTAAGGCTCAAACAAAATAGAACAAGGGGCCAAAAGGACAATAATGAATCACTTAACTCTCATTAATAAAGTTTCCTTATGCAACATGTGGCCAGGAACTCAAACAGTCATTAATGGCCAATCTGTGGAGTCTTCAGACTGTGGATACATGAAAAATTTTCTTATATTCAGATTCACTCACCCAGGACTCAGAGACTATTTTGTAAGAGGGAGTAGAAAGACCCTGCTCATATGAGCCTATAGCAATGCTGTCAACAGGCATGAAACTCATAAAAACTCAACAAGACAAAACTCAGCATGGAACTGGGGAAATGCACATCAGAACGCAATCTGAGCTGTAGAATTAGCAGCTTATGTTAGGTGAGGAAGAGCTGATCTTCTTAAAGTGAGTGACTGGAGATAGGTTGACTAGAGCACAGTAGATGAACTTGCTCTGAGGAATGATCCCAACACTAGTTTGGAACAATGGGCCTTAACACAAATGAAAGGATGTATGAATTCTAGTGTGGAATTGTGGGGTGATTATAATGGAGAAGGGGGTACAAGGGTGATTAAGATTGATTGAGGAGCCGGGAAGTCACTGGGGCAAGCATATTTGCAGGTGGGCTCGTTTCGGGGCTGCGGCTAGGGGGTCGTGTCTCTGGGCAGGACCGTGCTACATCTTTCTTTGGTGCTGGGGCCAGAGGGTCAGGCTAGTGGTCTGCACCTTTGGGCGGGCATCTGGGAAGTCACTGGGGCAAGCATCTTTGCAGGTGGGCTCGTTTCAGGGCCGCGGATAGGGGGTCGTGTCTCTGGGCGGGACCGCCCTACATCTTTCTTTGGCACCGGGGCCAGAGGGTCAGGCTAGTGGTCTGCACCTTTGGGCGGGCTGCCAGGGCATGGGCTAGGTTAGGCATATATCCCCCCCACCAAGATTGGTAAGAATCCAAGTGGACTTTTTTGGGGGGAGAACCTTCAGAACGAGAAGAGAAGAGTGATTTACAAAATTGAAAACTAGACAAGTCAATACTCCATAAACAAGGAGGAGGGGAAAAAAAAGCATCTGAAGGAGGAAAGCAAAACCATCTGCTATTTGTGATCTGAACCACAAAAGGGAGGCCCACATGCCAGGGACACGACAAAGGGACAACATGGGAAAGGCACAGGAAAATCCTGCACCAAGTGCTACCAAACCAGTAGGAGATAGCTACAATGGGAACCCCTTGGAGGAGACCCAAGGAACAGATCTTAGAGGAATAATTGCAGACCTATGCAGAGAAATTAAATTAAAGAACATAAAGAGGAATTTAGAGAACTAAAGAGAGAGAATGAAAAACTCAAAAAGGACCTAGAGGGATACAATGACAAACTTCGGAAAGAACTAAAGGAACAGAATGACAAACTCCAGAAAGAACTAGAGGGAGAAAAAAACAAACTCCGAATGGAAGTAGAAACACTGAAAAAGGAAGCCAACCAAAGAAGAAAGGAGCACCAAGAAGAGATTGAGAAGCACAAAGAAGAGATTGAGAAGCTCAAAAAGGAAATGGAGGTACTAAAGAAAACACAGGAGGAAACAAAAAAGGAATTAGAACACTCAGTCAATCAAGAAGAAAGAAAAGGAAAAAGCCTCAGAAGTAGAATGGAGGAAGCAGAACAAAGAATATCAGACCTGGAAGATAACACAGAGCAATTAAAAAGCTCAAATAAAGATTATGAAAAATTTAAAAATACACAAAAGTGGAACAACCAGGAAATATGGGACACTATGAAAAGACCAAACCTCCGCATCATAGGAATAGAGGAAGGAGAAGAATCTCAAGAGAATAGTATTGATCAGATCTTCAACAGAATAATAGATGAAAATTTCCCCAAACTAAAAATAGACAAGCCCATACAAATACAAGAAGCACATAGGACCCCAAATAGACAAGATCAGAAAAGAAACACCCCACGCCATATCATAGTTAAAATGCTAGATGCCCAAAACAAAGACAAAATTCTGAGGGCCACAAAAGAAAAACAAGTCACATACAAAGGGAAACCCATCAGAATTACAACTGACTTCTCGCCTCAAACCATGAAAGCAAGAAGAACATGGAGCAAAGCATTCCCTGTGTTAAGGGACTATGGATGCCAACCCAGAATACTTTACCCAGCAAAAATGTCGACTATACTTGAAGGAGAGAGAAAAATCTTCCATGACATAAACAAGATGATGGAATACATGTCTGGAAAACCAACTCTTCATAAAATACTTGAAGCAATTCAAAGGGCAGAAGAGAGGAGCAACAATCCTCAAACACCTAGGAAAAGAAACTAATAAAAACATAACCATAGGAGCAAAATCAGAGGCTAGAAGTCCAAATGGATAATAAAGTGAAAGGAAGCAACATCCATCTTTCAATTATAACCTTAAATATTAATGGGCTAAACTCCCCAATCAAAAGGCATAGACTGGGAGAATGGATTAGGAAACAAAACCCATCTATATGCTGTCTACAAGAAACCCATCTCAATTTCAAGGATAGGCACCAACTTAAGGTGAAGGGATGGAAGAAAGTATTCCAAGCAAATGGTACCAAAAAGAAAGCAGGTGTGGCTATTCTAATATCAGACAAAATAGACTTCAAAGCAAAAGAAATCAAAAGAGACAAAGAGGGCCACTACATCTTTATTAAAGGAACAATTGACGATGAAGATTTCACAATTATAAATATATATGCACCAAACACCGGTGCACCAAACTTTATAAAGACAATTCTTCAGGATCTCAAGGCACAGATTAACCCCAGCACACTAATACTAGGGGACTTCAATACCCCATTAAGTCCCCTAGACAGATCAACAGGACAAAGGATAAACAGAGAGACATCTGAACTAAATGACACAATACACCAAATGGACCTCACAGACATCTATCGAATATTTCACCCAAACACCAGAGAATACACTTTCTACTCAGCACCTCATGGAACATTCTCCAAAATAGACCATATACTGGGACACAGGAAAAAACTCAACAAATATAAAAAGATTGAAATAATCTCATGCATTCTATCAGACCACAGTGCAATAAAACTCAATATCAACACCAGAATAAACCCTACATCCTACAGGAACACATGGAGACTAAACAACACTCTCCTGAATAATGAGTCGGTCAAGGAAGAAATAAAGAAAGAAATAAAAACATTCCTGGAACTGAATGACAATGATAAAACAACACAGCAAAATCTATAGGACACTTTAAAAGCAATCCTAAGAGGGAAGTTTATAACTCTAACTGCCTACATTAAAAAAACAGAAAGAGCACAAGTGAACGATCTAACACTGCAGCTAAAAATACTTGAGAGACAACAACAAATGCACCCTAAACGGAGCAGACAAGAAGAAATATCTCAGAAACAACAAAAAAGTTTAATTATTCATGTGTTTTGTCCTGTCTCCTTATTCTGCCATTAGAGGTTTGGAGAGAAAACAAATGGTGTCTAAGAGTGTTTAATCTCAACTTGAAAAACATCAAGTCTAATGATTTAGTTCATCCCCCAAATGTAATGTCATTACTGAGAGAGATTGGATGATGATAAAGAATTAAAGCAAAAATAAACGGGGAAGGAGCAAAGCATCGATTATAGATGTAATAATAATGAGCAAATGTGGCAGGAAGAAGTATATTAGGACAAATGTAAGACAAATGACCATGGAAACAGTTGAATCTCAGCAGGATCAAGGTGTAAGACATTCTGTGGCAGAGTGCAGCTCTGCTCATATGCAGACTCAGACTTGTCAAATTTCTGTTCCTACTCTGGCTCAGATTAACTGTTGTCTGTAGTGGGTTCTCACTCGGTGGATGTGGTGGCATCAGCATAACCTTATGCTTCAGGCATCCTGTAGGAGAAGATTATTCTTCAGGGGCTCTGGATAAAAAGGTTTCTGTAGCTGTATCAGGCACTGGAAGAGGCTCCCCAGCTGTGAGTCTAGTACAGTTACCTTAAGGCCAAACCATACAGGTCCAGGGAGTAATTCAGACACCACATCCATTGGTTATTTGGTCACCACAAATACAAACTGTTCAGGTAGCAACAATTGCAGAGACAGATGAGTCTGCAGAATCAGAAGGTGTAATTGATTCTCATAAACGTAGAGAAATCTTTTCACGAAGACCCTCATATAGAAAAATACTGAATGAACTTTCCTCTGATGTGCCTGGTATTCCCAAGAATGAAGAAGAAAAAATCAGAGGAAGAAGGAACACCACCGAACATTGCTACCATGGCAGTACCAACTAGCATATATCAGACTAGCACCGGGCAATACAGTATGTATGCTGCAATTGATATGATACAGTGCTAGGTTTAAGATTTCCTAGTTACAGTGAAGCAACTTGAGTTTGGCCATTTGAATATTCCATTTAAAATGCATTATTAATAACCACTGTGTATCCTAGAATGAAAAGTACATGTTAAAGCAGTAAGATATTTGTACTGGCAACTGAAAAGTAAAAAATTTTATTTGAATATAGAAGGGTAATGATGAAAAATAAAGGGTTTCCTATTTATGTTTATATTAATTTCAAGTAAAAGTTTAAAAGTTATTGTACTGTGTTTTTGTTGTCTTTATGATACAAATGTCTGTATTTCATTATTGTTGGCTTTTGTTACCAACAACTTAATATACTTCCTAGTTTAAAAGAGGTAAATGTTCTCTAGGTGTCCTAGTTTGTCTTCTATTGCTGTGACAAAACACTCTGACTGACACCAACTTGGGGAGGAAAGGGTTTATTCAGCTTTCATCTCCCGGGTCACAGTTCATTACTTAGGGAGCCCAAGGCAGGAACTCAGGGCAGGAACCTGGAGGCAGGAGCTGAAGCACAAGCCATGGAGGAATGCTGTTCACTGGCTTGCTCCCCTGGCCCATGCCCAGCCTGACCTCTTATACAGTATACGACAACCTGCCCAGGGTGGCAGCACCCATAGTGGGCTGGGCCCTCCCACATTGCTCAACAATCAAGACAATACTCCATAGACGTGGCGACAGGCCAGTCCAATGGAGCCAATTCCCCAATTGAGGATCCCTCAACCCAGATGTGTCAAGTTGACACTAAAGCTATCCAGCACACTAGGTTATACTCTAAGTATAATTTTGTTTTTACCACGCTCTGCAATGTTACTTTGTGCTGCAGTTTTCCTCAGAAGAGAATGAAAAAATGAATTAGTTTTTAAAACTGTAGCAATTGGATAGTTCATTTTTATGAAATTTTATATACTGAAAGCTCTAATAAACAGGTACATTCCCATTTAAAAAAAGAATTAAAGCAAAAATAAACTTGAAAACAAGGAGGGATCTTTTCTCAAACTATTGTCAAATATGGGTTATACAGAGGACATCCAGAGAGCAGGTCTCTGCTTTCACTTCCCAGAGCTAACTCCGTTTCAGCAACAGCTGTACCTAAGAAGTATCAGGAAAGAGGCACTGAACAGCCCACAAGGAAGGCCCTGAGAGTCTGCTTGATATCACTGTTACTCTCCTCCAGAATGCTAACTCCTTCCACAAATCCTCACAAATCACCTGCTG
Organism: Rhizomys pruinosus; assembly: GCA_009823505.1. Classification (NCBI taxonomy): domain Eukaryota; kingdom Metazoa; phylum Chordata; class Mammalia; order Rodentia; family Spalacidae; genus Rhizomys; species Rhizomys pruinosus. The sequence continues at coordinate 1,695,263 of VZQC01005068.1, read as the reverse complement.
GTTCCAAACCATAGCTTTTTAATCTATGTGTTATAAGGTACTCCATGTGGGTTTGTCAAAGAATATTGAGATCACAAAAATATTAACAACAGTATAAGTTTTGTGAATGTGAAACAACCAAAAATTAACTATGACAGTGTTTTCCCCATGGTTTCACTGCAGCTTTGGTTCTGGGCACACGACATGCTCACTTTGCAATGTATGTACCCTCAGACTGTGCATGTCAACAAGCTGCCTGGAACCCCTCAGGTCAGATTCCAGGTTATGAAATGAGTTTTGCAGTTTCTATTGTATGTGCAACATGCTTTTATAGAAACACAGTGGCTTAATGAATGAAAACAAATCCTGTTAGTGTTCTTCTTCCATGGAGAATAAAGTATCAAATTAGCATATTGTTGAATTGTATTATATGCGCAAGTTAAAAAATTGCTGTTTTGAGTTCTATAAAAATTATTAAATGAATTTTAGCTTGGGATTAAGGAAAATTCTGAAAATGCCTTAAAAATACACCTACATTTTTGTACTCAATATTTATACAAAGTGATATTCTCAGCATTGATGACTCTATCAGAATATCAATCTGCTCTTAAAGAGCACTGAAGATGCTGTGTCATTCAGTATCAAATATTCTGCCAAAATTTATTTTTATGTAAAAATAAGTAAATCTATTTCATTAGTTTGCATATTTGTTTTTGTCTTTAATATATGTCAAATGTATATATAACAAAGAAATATTTTAAAATAAAATACTGTTGATAAATTCCTTCTGGGAGGCACAAGCTGTGTCCAGTCCCCTTCTCTCTCTGTCTCTAATGATGAAGTGAGATACAAATTCTCCAAAATACTGTTTATTGGGCTTACTAATAGACCAGTGGGTGAGGGGCTACTTATAGAAGTGGAGGGGTCCCCTACTAAGGCAACACAACAAATTCTACATGCCAGCAGCTGCACAAAAATGGAGAGTGCCCTCCTCTCTCTGGCATTTTCTGCTTATACCCTGTACAAATCAGGCCAACTCATTGGTTGAGATGCATGTCTCTCTCTTTCTCTGTCCCTCTTTTCTTACAGAGCATCAACAGTCAAGTTTTGTGACAATTTGAGGCTAGTGGGAGCAACCAAATTTAGGAAGAAGGCACCTGTCCATAGCTTGCCATCAGAGCTTTCCAGGCAGAAGACAATTCTATGCAAAAGCAGGTGTACCCATTTTTTCGCTTTTTATTTATTTTTAAATTATGTGTCTGAGTATTTTGTCTGCATGTATATAAATGCATCCCCTGAAACTGGAGTTACAGACAGTTGTTAGCTGCCATGTGGATGCTGAAAACCAAACCTGGGTGTTCTGCAAGAGCAACCAATGCTCTTCTGAGACATCTCTCCAGCCCCATGTATGCCTATTAAACCTATATACCCATTGATCTATAAAAATGTCTTGGCAAAAAGAGATCATAAGTTGAAAATAATTTAAGTAAGCCTGTCCCAGAGCTATGTGGTAAACCTAAATAATCCTGTCTTAGCTCCTTGTGCTCAGTTACTCAGTTCCTCTCAGGAAGAATATAATGATTTTCCTACATTATTCACTTCATCTTGATAAAGTGAAAGGCAGGCCAACTTACAAAAACCAGATGAAACAAAGAAGCACAACACCAACAATAACAAAAATCACTGGATTTCATTTGCATAAAATCTTTCCCTTTGAAAGGTAGAAGTTAGAAAATTCTATTGATTAAGAAGATATTTCTTATGCTAACTAAGCATGTGAAAGATCTCACTATTTGGAAAGAGTATGTGATGCTACAAACCAATCCAATCAAGTTTCCATACAGTGCAGGATCTCCTGGTATTGAAAGAGTGCCCTTAAACAGATTGACTTTTCATTCATTAGCAAATGTTACAGAACAAGTACTAAACATGTGCCAAATGCTAGTACTTTGGTGGATAAAAACAAACAAACAAGCAAACAACAAAAACCATAAAGCCCATGGGCGGATTTACATTCTGCTAAGGATTCTGCTAAGGATCAGTAACCCTGGCTGTATCAGGCTTTTTCCCACCTTATTCCTTGAGGCCACAAGTATTAACAATATCCACAGATTTCTGACTTGTCAAGATTTTGTTTCTAGTCATTTTTTCTATAACATTTTCTATGCCAGATATTCCTGCTCTAAGGAATGCTTGAAATTTAACGAGTGTTTACTAAAAACAGTATTACCTCCTGGTAATTTGAATGAGAAATGTCCTCCATTGGCTCAAGTATTGAACACTTGGTACATGGTTTGCAGTTGGTGCTTGTTTACAGAGGGTCATGGAGCCTCTAGGAGGTGGAGCCTTGCTGGGGGAAACGTGGGACTTGGGGGTGGCCTTGGCAGGTTCATAGTCTTGCCCAAGTTCCACTTTCTCTCTCTGCTTCCTATGTGTGCTTGAAGATTCCGAATCTGAACTTTCTACACTAGCTGCCATGCCTCCCCTGACATTATGGGCTTTCTCTGTCTCTCTGGAACAATGAGCCCAAACAAACTCTTTCCACTATAAGTTGCCTTGGTCATCATGGTCTTTAATCAGAGCAACAGAAAAGTAACGAATATAATCCTTAACCTCAGAAGGACCTGTCAAACGCATAGAGGTACAGTGATTTAAATGAGCCACTGATTACTACACTTTTAAAAAACATAAGCTGGGAATATATATTATTTTTAAGATATTTATGATATCATTAAATACTATCATAAATACAGGCTGACATAACTACAGTGTAGCAGCTGATTCATCTTTCAGTATTCCTACTGGATGATTTTAACTAACAATTTGAATTTTAATATTACCAGCCTTTAACCTTTTGTGTTACCTGTTGGCTTAGTAATAAAATAGTCATTATCAAAAATCTCATTATATAATCAGTTAAATAAACCTTAAGCCCAAAGTATAAAAAGATAACAAATTATTGAAACAACTTTATTGTAGTTGAATGTTATGGAACTTTATTGGGCATTGTGAATTCTGTGGGTGTATGAAAACTCTAAGCTCTGAGCATAAAAGCTAAATTTCTAATTTGGCTCCTTTTGAAATGAGGGAGTCTCTGTCCTTTGAACACTTCTGATGTGAAGATAAGGCTTTGCAATATTAGAAATAAGCTAACATTACTTCAGAAGTATTTGCACTTTTTCTTTTTGATGTGTCTTTTAAGAACAATAAAGGGATTTATTCCTGTCAAGTAGTACTGAAAATATTGAATGTTCTCAACTGCTTAGGTATTTTATCAAAGGCACAGTGTGCATGTGGTAGGTGAAATCTGGAAGAGGAGACCAGATACAGTGTAATGAGTAAGCAAGAGTAGAGTAGAGAAGAGAATAAAGAGAAACTATAAGCATTCCAGTTTTCATTATCTAATGGATGTATTTCAAAAGCATCAAAGTAATGTGCATATAGAAGAAAATGTCTATAAATGTCATTCATTTTATAGTTCCATTGTAAAAGGCAATCATTTTTACATTATAACTGTGTCCCATAATCAATGAATTTGTTAATAAGCACTCTCTGACAGACATGATTAGCTTGTTTTATTGAAAATATTGGCTTGTTATAAAATGTTAAATATAAAATTATCTTTACAGTTAAATTAAATGGTTTATTGATTTGTATTATATGATTTAGAAATGGACGGCTTAGGAAATTAAAATGGGAGGGTGAATGTCACAAAAAGTTGGATTAGTTCATCTTTGTCTATTTTTTTTGAGTATTCAATGAACACCTACTTTTATATCTATCAGAACTATGAGTATTGTAGTCCATGATCATCTGCTCTTGTTCATCACAAATGAAGTAGAGGAACTGATGAAATGTTTCTAAATTGTCATAGCTATCTAGCAGTACCTTTATATATGCTTAATAAAAATGTCTGGCTTACTGTATTATTTTTTCTAACAATTTGTGTTTGTTTTTACTTTTACATTTTATAAAAGCACTTTTAGCAAGAAAAAAGACAAAAGTGGTGTACTTTTACCACAGACAGGAAACCAAATTAAAGAGTTTATAGGGATGGAAAAGTGGAGGTTTAGGTTGTTTTCTTTAGCTTGTAAAGAAAAGCCTTTAATCAAACTTGTCTCAGACATTAAGACAAGTGCTAGGATAATACTTTTTTCATGTATTCCCTCCCCTTTTCTTTCAAATGTTGGTTATTTATTCTAATATTAATTGTAATTGTATTGAGTAAAATATGTTGTTTCTCTTGTTTTCAGTATATCACATTTTCCAGTTTATTTCATTTAATAATCATCCAACTCTCCTTTCCGTTTTTGGCATATGTACATATATTTAATAGCAATGTCAGCCTTAACAAGAGATAATTTCATCTTCTTGGCATTGCTGTTAGTAACTGGTTGCTTATCTCCTTTTTCACTCCAATTTTGGAGGAATTGACATTTGCATGTGAGTGGCAGAACGTGGCCCTTAATGTCTGATGGTTTGGAATCCAAAGTAATGGGCAAATTTGGGGAATCAAAGACTTCTACTCCCTCCACGAGCACATTAATTTGGATATCAGGAGCAAATGCTTGTATGTTTTTTCTCTTCTCCATCCTGTGCATTTTTACAGTTGCCTACAAGTGATTACTAAATCCACAGCAATTCAGGGAGCAAGGAAAAAACAAATTTAGGAAAGATGTTCATTTCCATTCTTTCAAATTCGGATTTGCCTTAGCAGCAAATTTACCTTGTTGCAACTATAAGTAGAAATTAGATTTCTAAAAGACAGCTAAGAAAAATATTCTCAAATAGTAAGACTTAGCATATGGAAAAAGCTTTAAAATCTGCATGTAGATTTTATTTTTCCATTCTACTTAAAGGTTTATTCTTTGGCTAGTTGACCTGTGTAATAGAGACAGTAGGGTACTGAAGTCCCCTACTACTAATGAGTTGGGATTAATCTGTGTCTTAAAGTCCTGTAATAATGTATTTATTAAGTTGAGTGCATCAGAATTTCATGCATATATGTTCATGACTATAATATCTTCTTGGTTAATTGTTCCTTTGATGAGAATAAAATGACCCTCTTTATTTCCTCTGATTAGTTTGTTTGAAGTCTATTTTGTCAGATATTATCTTAGTGCCATTTCCTTCAAATGTTTTTCTTCTAAACTTTCACCTTAATATAGTGCCTGTCCTCCAAAGTGAAATAGGTTTCTTGCAAACATAAAAAGGCACAAGGGAGGTAAAGGGAAAGAAGGAACATAAGCGAGAACAGCAAGAGACAGGTGTTACTGAGGGAGAAATGGATAAAATGAGGGTATTTAAAAGGGTGGGCAGGTATGTTCATACACGCCATTAATCCCAGAACTCAGGAGGCAGAGGGAGGCTGATCTCTGTGAGTTCAAGGCTAGCCTGGTCTATAGAGTGAGATCCAGGCCAGCTAGGGCTACAGGGATGTCAGGTCAGTGACTGTGAGTCATGCGTGATCACATTCCACACGCTGTCCTTCCCTTCTTGGCTCAGCTCTAGGACTTGTCTCCTGCCTGCAGTCAGACAGTCTCTGGGCTTTGCTCCCACAAGAAGGGGGGCAAGGAAAACCACAGGAAATCACCCGAGGAATGGAATGAACTGACACATGCGAGGAGAGCTGGGGAGAATATGAACTCCGTTTATTTTCTGTCAGTGAGGTCTATATATTCAAGACTACTGTGCTTTGATCAAGGAAGTGGGGAGCAGGAAGAAGGGAGGGGTGAGCCAACTTGGTTCTAATCAGGGGGGGGCTGCAAAGCTCTGGTTTGTGCAACAGGTAATTTAAGGTGTGACATTTTGCTCAATGCCTCAAGGGAAGGGGCCTGGAACTTTGCAGAGATGGGGCAAAGCAAGAATCATTGTAATATCCTGAATCTTCCTGCTATGGATAACTCTGGAAGCCCACAGAGATATCAGATAACTGGAGATCTCCCAGGACAGGTCTTACAAGTTGTCCCTTCAAGCCACACACAAAGGTTCATTCCTTCGTTTTTTAATTAAAATGGAGCAGAAATGTCAAGGTCCTCCAGGGAGTCCCCTGGGACGGCCTGGTATTGGACTAGAAGAGTTTTGGCTGCAACCTCAGTGAGTGTATTGATTCAGTTTTTGATAAACCGGAGGACTCAGGGTATGATAGGAGGACTCCTAGGGTGGAAATGGGTCCCAGTAAGGGGAGCAGCCAGGAAACTAGGGGCGGGTGGAAAACCACGGGACAGAAACTTGTGGGGAGCACCTATCATGGAGTTCTTTCCTGAGGTCCCTTAGAGTTTTAACATTTTGCTCAACAATACCAGATCCATTTAAATAAAAACATTCTTCTCCCAGGAACATGCAGGTTCCCCCATTTTCTGCAGTCGGTAAGTCCAGTGCTCGCTGGTTCTCCATCACCACTTCTGCAAGAGAAGTTATCTTCCTCTGGAGTGACTCAAGGCTGTTTCTTGGCCGCCATTGCTTCATCAAGCTTAGTATGGAAGTCCACTTCCATGTTGAACTAGGGCTCTGCCCGCAGTTCCCATCGCTGCCATGGAGAGAACAAGGCCTAGGCTGACCAGAACCGGGATGAAAATCTCTTTCTTTTGATGGTCTGGGTCCAGTCACAGCATCCAAGTGACTTCCTCCTTCTCATAAAGGAAGAGCTGAGGGGTGATAATTATGGGCAAACAAATTCCAGAACGAGTAGCATTTGCACAGAGGGATGTGGTGCCATCACACCAGAGAAAGAATGGTGACTTGACACACAGGGTCCTGTGGAGAGAAACACTTTGGAGGCACCTGGGGTCTGAGGCTGCTGCAGCTCTTACTAAACAAATAGGAAGTGTAGTGAGTCAGTCAAAGAGAGGAATGCTGTGAAACACTGGCTCTGTCTCCATTGGGGCAGATTCCTGTAAGGAGGTGTTAGAGGGAACAGTAGTGAAAAGAGGGCATGTGAGGGATGCACAGAAAGAACATTGGGAGACCTTAGGGTGGGTGGTGTAATTGAGGAGATCTCTGACGTATTCAATGTACTGGGACCATGTTACAGTGGACTACAGTTTTCCATCCATTTTGGATTCCTGTAACAGAATGTGGGATTGAGTGAGGATGGGTTGAGAAGCTAGAACAAGCTGGAGAGAGATACGGATATCTGCCATCAGGTACCAGGCATTGCTGTAAGGGTACAGTTTTCCCTGTACTCCAGCTCTCCTGTACTCACTCCAGGGGTCCTGTATAATAATTTTAAACTGGTTATTTTGGATTTGAAACTGGCTTCTTGGGCTGCAAACACTCTCCAACCTGCATGACCAGAATCTGCAAACACCATAAGTATCAGCTTCCTGTAAACACAGTCCTTGTTAAGATGGGGGAAACAGATAAAGGGTGACTGGGAGGTAGTGGTGGAATTGGGAAACAAAGTAATTGTGATTGCCTTGCTGCAGCCTTGCAAAGGACAGTCACTAGTACCAATTACCTGATTTCTTCCCTCCCAAGTTTCTCTGACAAGGAATTGCCAGACATGGGTCCAAGTCGGTGGTCTATTCACAGGCTGGGCACAGGCAGAGTTAGCTTGAACTATTATGAGAGCTGCTAGAAGGATGGCAGAAAGGGGTGCAGAGGGGGGACACATGGATTTTGCAGAAGTGAGGAGTTAGTCAAGTTTCTTCCATGTTATGTCATTTGGGCTCTGGGAGTGTGGTCTCCTCTTTCTCCCCTTCTTTTTATCTACCAGTGACAGGCATGCCATCTTTTTGGTTGGTGGGGATGAATCTGACATTTCTGGCCAGAATCCAAATGGGTCTTAGGCAATCCTGTGGGAAGATGCAAGCAAAGCCCCTCCCAGTTGTTAACAGTGGATCAGGTCCTTTCCAGTGATTGTCTAGGGGGTCTTTCCATCTGACAAGTATTTGAGGAACAGTGCCAGGTGTCTGCCAATATTTGACTATGGCTGGACACTTTGAATTTCCATAAATGTTAAAGAGGTTTACAGTTGCCAATGCCATAGCCAGCTGGATATTAGGAAGGTATTTCCCTGCCTTTTGTTTTAATAACTGATATTTTTAGACCTTATGAGTCCATTCTATGATGCCTTGTCCCTGTGGGTTATGAGGGATACCTGTATTATGTACAATATTCCATAATTGACAAAATGATTTAAAGTGAGAGCTAGCAAATGCTGGCCCATTGTCCATTTTAATCTGTTTGGGGATGCCCATGGTAGCAAAGGTAGAAAGTAGGTGGGCAGTGAGGTCCTTGGCTTTCTCTCCTCTATGGGCAGATGCCCAAGTGAATTTGGAAAAAGTGTCTACAGTGACAAATACATATTTTTGTCTCCCAAAAGAAGCTATATGTGTAATGTCAGTTTGCCAGAGTGCATTGGCTTTCAATCCCCTGAGGATAATTCCCAAAACCTGTAGTGCAGGTGTTTTAACTAGGGTAGAACAGGAAGAGCAGGTACTAAGAATTCACTGATGTTGGGCAGAAGGAATTTTAGGAAAGCGAGCTTGGAGGCCTTTTAGGTTAACATGGGTGATGGAATGGAATTTTTCTGCTTCAGAGAGGGACAGGATATAGACCCCTGTAGAGGAGACTTGGTCTGCAAGAGAGTGGCCTTCAGAGAGAGGTCCTGGCAGAAGGCTGTGGGCATGAATGTGCTGTATGAAGATGGGGTGGCTCCTATTTGGTAAGAGAGATGAAACTGTAATGAGAAGCAGGGAGAGGTGATTTTTGTCTAATAAGACAAAAGGTCTGGATAGCCAGGGCATCAGGTTGATCACCTAGATACTGTCTGAGAAGAGATTAAGAGGCCTGTTGGTTTTTTGAGAGCTAGATAAACAGCATAGAGTTCCTGTAATGTGAAGAATGGTCAGGGAGTAGATGAAACGGGATCTGAGGGGCTTGATCCAGGTTGTCATAAATGATGGCTACAGCCCCTCACTTCCCTCCATCTGTGAAAACAGATGCGGCCTCCCTTATAGGTGCATCTTGGAAAAGATGGGGAGGAAGCCAGTTTAGCAATGGGATTGGTGGAGACCCACCTGTCGTTAGGGTAGTGATTTTCTATCTGTCCTGGAAATCCCATGAGGTTTACAGCTATATGAACATGATTTCACATCAGCCACTGGATATCCAGGAGGGAGAAGGGTGTCACTATGACATCAGGCTCCCTCCCCAGTGTTTGCAGGGAACATTCCCTCCCATTTCTTATCATGGCAGCTAAAGAATCCATTTCAGTTAACAGTCAGGGAATTCCCCCTATGGACGTGTGCAGCCACTCTAACTCCCCTGGATTGGTATAGAGCCCCTACGATCATGGGGGTAGTGTTAAAAATAAGCAACTGCACAGGAAGGGAGGGTGTGAAATGTGCTAAAGCCATGCTCTGGAGAGCTTGGTTGACTTCAGCCAGAGCTTCTGAGGCTTCTGCTGAGAGCTTTCACCTGAAAGCTGGGTTTCTGTCACCTGGAAGAAGGTCAAAGAGAGGCTGTAGTGTTGTGGTGGGGATGGACAGCCATGGGCGGAGCTAGTTAAGATTTCCTAGGAAGGACTGGTGAGTGTGAGTGTGGGAGGAAAAGAGAGTACAGGTTTGAGAGGTCTCACTGCAGTGAGAGAAATTTCAGTACCTAGGAAATGAATTGGGGGAATCATTTGAAACTTAGCATGGGCTGTTTTAAATCCAAAAGCTTCTAAGGATGGTACAAGCCTGTCCTTTAAAGTTGCCGGGTCAGTCAAACTAAAATGTCATCCATATAAAGGACTTGCAGACCTTGTTCTATATGGGGTTTAAGAGCCACTGCTACCACCTCTTGGCAGAGCATTGGGTTGTTGGCCATGCCTTGGGGCAAGACAGTCCACTCGTAATGAGTTGCTGGACCTTAGTTGTTAATTGCAGGAACTGAGAAAGCGAGATGTTTGCAATCCTCAGTGTGGAGGGGGATTGAAAAAAAAAGACAGTCTTTTATATCTAAGGCTAGCAGAGGGGTGTTAGCCAGAATAGCAGAGGCAAGGGGGAGACCCCCTGCAGAGATCCCTATGTATGAATAGTTTAGTTAATGGCTCGCAGATCTTGTAAAAGACGCCAACTTCCTGTTGCCTTTTTGATGACAAACACATGGGTGTTCCAGGGACTGTGAGATGGACGGATGCGTCCCAATGAAAATTGTTCCTTGACTAAGTCTTGGAGAGCTTGTCATTTCTCCCCTGGTAAGGTCCACTGCTCAATCCAGACTGGATCATCTGACTTCCAGTCCAGAGGAGGGGAAGAATACTCTGCAGTGACCCTCAGGATTGGGGGTATTTTTGCTAAGATGATGGAGGGTTTCCCCCCAGGTAAATAGCCTATCTGGGCATGGATGTTCTCATTGGAGTGGCAATAACTACATCCAAAGCCTCCAAAATATCTTGCCCTAGCGGATTGATATTAGTGGGTGCTATTAATGAGTAATTCTGACCCATGTTTCTATCAGGGTCCTCCCAGGTGTAAACATTTTTAGTTATATAAGACTGTGAGGGCCCTCCTATTCCTAGAATTTTAGGTCCTGGGAGCAAGGGCCAGTCAGGGGATATTTCTTGGTGTTTTATAATGGTTCTATCTGCCCCTGAATCTATCAAACATTTAAAGGACCTCTCCCCAATTTTAATCGTAGATACAGGATGTGAGCCTTCTGAAATAGGTGCTGCCCAGAGGGCATGCACTGACTCTTTTTCCCCCTTTTGTCCCTGGGCTAGGGGCTGCCTGTCTAGGAGTTTACAGGTGGCAATTTTTTCCCATCTTTATCACAGTTTGAGTGGCAATCTTTCCTCCAATGATATCCTTTTTTACATGGGGGGGGAGGGCAGAGAACATGTGGGGGGCATTCAGGAGGCTCTCTGGGAGAGACTGGTGCTTTTAGGCACTGTCTTTTCCAATGACCTCTGTCTCTACAGTTAAAAAATTTCTCATTTGTGGTGACAGCAGCCACAAAGGCTTGAGCTAGGTAATTAGCTTTGTGGGAGTCTGTGCCCACGTCCTGAGTTGCCACTATCCATCTGTCATAATGGTCACCTTTTAAGCCCTGGCATGCTTGTCTGCACTCCGAGTTCATTCCCTCCCAAACAATATTTTTGAGGAGTATCTCTCTGGCTGCAAAGTTGGGAATCTTCCTCTCTAGGCTGCTTTTAGTTCTTAAGATAAAATCAGACAGGGGTTCCTCAGGTTTTTGCCTAGGAAATAATAATGAGGAACTGACCTGGGATTCAGTGGGTGGTATAATTCAATCCCAGACCTGTAGGGCACAAAGGCAGACCTGGTCAAATTACCCTGGGACCAGTGCGGCCTGTTGCATCCCTGTGCTAAAATATCCTTCTGCAAAGAGCTGTTCGTAACCCCAGTCTATGTTAGGTTGCCCTTGATTTCTCTGAACCTGTTGGAGACATTCGTCTTTGTATAGTGCTTCCCATTGCAAAAATAACGGACCTGGGAGTGAAGATCTACAGGTATCTCTCCAGTCCTGTGGAGTGTTAAGAGAAATGCAAAAGCTCTGGAGAATGGACTTTGTCCATGGTGCCTGGATGCCATCCTCTCTGACTGCTTGCCTGAGTGCTTTCAATTCACTTGCCTGGTACCAGTTTAGAGGTTGACACCGAGTTGGAGCTAAATTAACAGGGAATGCCTGTAATTGAAGATCTGGGTTATCCCGAATCTGGCACAGTTTTTCTGTAGCAGAGAGGGAAGAGGTTGAGGGTGAAGGTGTTTCTGGCCCTTTGACAGGAAGCAGCTGATAACTAGGGGAAAAGTTAAGGCTAGCCACTTGGATGTTTTTATTATCCTGTTCTATTTTTAATGGGTCTGAAGCTTGGGGGCTTTCAGAGGGAATTTTAATGGGGTTCTCAAGGAGAGTTTTAGCAGGTTCTTAGGAGGAGGGGGTCTGTGATTTAGTTTTGTTGTTTTCCTTTCCTGGCATGGTTTGGTGAGAAGGCCCTAAGCATTGTCTCACCATAGCTAGTAGTGGCAAGAATGTGAGAGATGCTGGAGCATTTTCTTGCTGTCTAGAGTTCTGTGCCACAAGCGTCCAGGATTCTGAACTCCATAAGACTGCAGGGGACATCCACAGGCAATATTAAGAGTCTCACTCCAAAAGGAGGCAGCTTCCCGCATGGAAATTTTAACTCCTTGACTTTTGAGGAGTGTTTTTATTTTCTTAGCCTGTGGGTTTTTTTGGCATGTCTGTTTGTTACCCATGATAAAGAGAGATAGGAAATGCTAGCGGTTAGGGAAAGAGACAGTTTAAAAGACTAATCTCATGGGAAGAGAGAATTCCCCAGAGATGTGCCAAAGTTGGCTGTATAGAGGACAGAGACTTAAAGCAGATTAAAAGATTAATCTCTCATGGGAAAAGAGTTAAATTCCACGGAGATATACCATAGCTGGTCGTGACTACCCTGGTTAGGGGGATATCTCCTTGTCTCTACAGTAAAACCCTCTGAGATTTTTCCTCATGTGGGGGAAATCAGGGGCTAAGAGAGCCTGAGAAATACCTTGTTTCCTCTTCCTTTGGTGGAAAGTTGAGCCGCATGTTCTGGGCACCAGTTGTCAGGTCAGAGTCTTTGAGTCATGCGTGACCACATTCCACACACTGTCCTTCCCTTCTTGGCTCAGCTCCAGGATTTGTCCCCTGCCTGCAGGCGGACAGTCTCTGGGCTTCGCTCTCACAAGAAGGGGGAAAGGAAAACCCCAGGAGATCACCCAAGGAATGAAATGAACTCACACACATGCATGGAGAGCCGGGGAGAATATGAACTCCATTTATTTTCTGTCAGTGAGGTCTATATATTGAAGTCTACTGTGCTCTGGGCAAGGAGGTGGGGAGCAGGTGGAAGGGAGGGGTGAGCCAACTTGGTTCTAATTGGGGGGCTGCAGAGCTCCAGTTTGTGTGACAGGTAACTAGAGGTGTGACATTTTGCTCAATGCCTCGAGGGAAGGGGCCTGGAACTTTGCAGAGATAGGGTGAAGCAAGAATCATTGTAATTCGTGAATCTTCCTGCTACAGATAACTCTGGAAGCCCACAGAGATATCAGATAACTGGAGATCTCCTGGGACAGGTCTTACAAGTTCTCACTTCAAACCACACACAAAGTTTCATTCCCACACAGGGAGACCCTGTCTCAAAATGACCCCCCCAAAAAAGGGAAAGGGGGATGAGGGTTATGCATAGAACTTTGGGGGGAGGATAAAAGGAAAGAAGTAGCTCAAGAGAGTTTGGACCATAGGAGACTGGTATTATATTTTTTTTTGTATGTGTATAAGTGTACTGTCTGCATGTAGGTCTGTGCACCCATGTCGTGCAATGCCAAGGAGGTCAGAAGAGGGTCTCGGATTCCCCTGGAACTGGAGTTCTCCTGGAATTGGAGTTACGGATGGTTCTTAACCACCATGTGGGTGCTGGGGATCGAATCTGGGTCCTCTGCAAGAGCAGTCAGTGCTCTTAACAGCTAGGCTATCTCTCCAGCCCCAGAGACTGATATTATTAAGGGAGAAATGGGGAAAATGGAGACACTCCAAATAAGGAAGCCATAGAGGGAGAGAGAGAGAGAGAGAGAGAGAGAGAATAAATAATGCCTAACTAATGTAAGAACCCGGACGGAGGGCTGAAGAGATGGTCTAGAGGTTAAGAGTGCACTGACTGCTCTTGCAGAGGACCCAGGTTTGATCCTCAGCACCCACATGCTGACTGAGAACCATCTTTAACTCCACTTCCAGGGGAATCTGACGGCGTTTTCTGACCTCCACAGCATTGCATGACATAGCTGCACAGACCTACATGCAGCAGTACATTCATATACATAAAGAATAAATTAAAAAATTAAAAACTAACCCAGAGGTAATCATATTAATCTAACAACCTAATGACAAATTACACATATAATATCTCTATATGAGTCCATGTGTATAGCTGAAGGCTACATAAAAAGAAACAATGCCAATTGGCCAAGGTAGTCTAAGAAACTCTGAAAATTACACATGCAGTTGCCACAGCCCTTGATTGCCTCCCAGAGCATGAAGGTGAGACCTTATTCCTGAAGGCAGGGCATTCTTTGGAGATCGGATTTAGAGCAATGGATCTGTAATTGACCTGGAATCCACTTCCCCTCAAGTCTAGCTCTCATACCTTCAAGCTGCTAAAAGAGAACAACAGTTGATGGTCCAACACCACCTTCAAGACCAAATAACAGCATCATGACTGGCACAGAATAAAATGTTGGTGCAGTGGTAGCATTTTTTAATTTTTTTTTATTAATTTTTTTATTTATTTCTGTATGTGTATGAATGTACTGTCTGCATGCAAGTCTGTGCACCCGTGTCGTGCAACGCCGCGGAGGTCGGAAGAGGGTCTCGGATTCAGCTTGGGGACAGTCAATGCCTAACAAGTTAAAGCCCACTCAATGGGAGGAAACTCATGCGTCTTACTCTAAACATAGCCAAATAGACATAGAGTGTTTATAGATCTTAGAGAAATATCCAAGGCTGTCAAATCCCTAGACTAATGTAATTTCTTACAGTGTAAAAATATGTACCCTTATACTTACAGTCAAGTATCCCAGTCACCGTTAATCAAAGGACCTTCTTTTTCACAGAGAGAGACTATTACAGTGCACCACAATTGGTCACATGCAGACATTTTCTCTGCAGTGCCCAAGCCTAAGCAGCATATGTACAATCCAACCTCCTCAACTAACCTTCAGAAAACATAGAAAAAGGGGTAAAGAGGACACTAATGAAGCTCTTTCATGGAACAGATGGCCAGAAACACAAAAAGTTACAAAAAGTGTGGCAATTAGGAGTCTGAAAAATATGGGTCTTTGGCCAGGATTCCTATATTAAGCTCCACTCCCAAGATTCAAGGACTATTGCAGAAGAGGGAGGTTCAAGGACTATTGCAGAAGAGGGGGCAGAAAGGTTGTAAGAGCCAGGGAGGAGGTGCATAACCATATGGAAATAGAATCATACAAGCTCATAAAACCTTGCTCCTATGAGCCTATAGTGGTAGGTACCAGCATGCACAAGACCCATACAAATTCAAGCAGAGAAAAACTCAGTGTGGAACTGAGGAAATGACCATTCCATCCCAATCTTAGCTGAAAGCTGAAGAAATATTAGCAGCTGATGGTTGCTGGGTGAGGAAGGCAAGGGGCTCCAAATTGGCTGACTAGACCTCATTGGATGAACTTGAATCGGGGAATGTCTTGGGACAATAATTTGGCCCAATACACCTTGGCACAAACCACAGAGTGTATGATCTCCAGTGGGAAGGCTGTGGGAGGTGCCAATGGAGAAAGGGTGTAAAGCTGATCAAGACTGAGATGTTCTGTATGAAATGCACAAAAATTCAACTAAAGAAATTAAACTAAAATAGTATAAACAAGTACAGAACTCTGATGAATAGCATGCATGCTTAAGTGTGTAAAGTGAGATATACAAATGTCAGCAATTTATTTTAAATAAATTCAAAACCAAAACTATTGGTTATTTAAACATAAGGATCAATAAGTTTAGGTATATACAAAATATATTAAGTGAAGATTTTAGGTGGAAGGAATATAGGTATTCACTGAGCAATTCAAAGTGTCTTGATTTCACTTTTAAAATTGCTGTGTTTACATTTATTCTTAATGTAAGGTTTGGTAGGAGGAAAGGTCATTTTCTATCCCTGAGCTCAGAAATAATTCTTCCAAATCTTGTCAGGACCTTTGAAATATCCCATTAAATATTGTAAGTCTTGTTTTATTTTGTCCCAGTATCTTTTTATTAAATGCAAACTTATATAAGGCATGAAAATTATTGAGTTAGTAGAAGAATAAAAACTGTGATTAAACAACTGTTTATATAGCTAGTGGTGGCATTATCTCATTTAATTCTTGAGAGATTTTTAAATTAGGTATTGCTTGTGGTGTCAAGATCATGTTTGTTTAGTAACAAACGTCCCCTCAGGTTTTCTGATAGCAACTGGAAAACATAATATTGTAGATTTCATTACAGGAAATGCCTTAGGAGCAGTGGGAGCAAAGAAAAAGTAAGGGATGGAGTTCCCAAGTAAATATTCTAAAAACTCATTAGGGCAAGAAAACTACATTCCTCATCATGCTTTCATGGTCCAGCTGCTCGTTTTGATAGAGAGGACTGCCAGAGACCCTGCTGCATCTTCTCGTAAAGATCATTTCTTAGTGATCATAGCCAAACCAAGCATCAATACTTTAAAATGCTAGAGGTACAATCCAATAATGAAGTCTTTGTTCTAGCTCAAAACATGAAAACTGCAACTGCTTCCTAGAAAAGGAGCAAAAAGAACAGAAGGAAAATTGTTACAAGAAAGGGCAACAGTTTGGTTGGGGGAAGCAAATGTTCTAATACCCCTAATTCTGTAATTTCGGTATCAAGTGTAATTCATCCCATATACTCCTTCAAACCTATCATCCAGAAATATAGAGAGTAATAATGCTCAAAAGTACTATGTACCATGTCCAGGCTGCACAACTAGAGAGTGAGGGGCAACCAAGTTCACATATTTCTTCTGATAGTTTCAAATGCTTTTTCTCTGCACCCAGTTATAACTTATAGTTCATGTGAAGTGAATTTTTGGATCAGTTTGTAAATGTGTAGATCCAAGGCTGCATATTGGATAACAACAGCAACCATTGCCTACAGAGAGAATAGTGTTGGTATATGAAACACCATCTAGGGATGGCATATCACGGTATTCCATGAAAAGGTGTCAAGAGAGCCTGGAGTAAAATGAAAAGAAGTGTCAGATAAGGTGCAAAGTCAGAAAAAGTAAGAGAAGGCTTCAAAAATAATCATTTTCCATTCTGTCAACCCTTTCTCATTCCATTAACTTTCATCACAGACACAGAATTGTTGTGCCTCACAGTTTGCCCACTGAGTCCCAGTTTATGCCTGTTTTCCTGCATAATTATCAGTAAAAATGTATTTGGATGGATGATAACTTTTAAAACTACCCCTGTTTAGAGAAGGGTGATATATTTTGACAAATGATTCATTAGGGAAAATGTATCTTGTGAGAAGAGATCTTTTCAAGTTGGATTTAACTGCAGGTAAATGGTAGCCAAAAGTATTTTATTCAACTATCATTTAGAAACCCCTGCATTAACTTGCTGACTTATTAAATTTTAGGAAAAGCAAATAAATTAGGATCAGTAGTTCACACAGAAGATTTGATATTTTTAAATTTCTGTTGTTCTCTTTTCAAAGAGTCCCTCTGATAGAGGCAAATTGCCCAGATTTCTAGGTAATTGTTCTCCATCTATCACTTTTACATAATATATGAATGACTTTCTAAGATAACTTTTCATTTATTTTTTCTTTTTTTTTATTGGTGCATTTCATACATCATTTTCCAATTCAGATCAGGCATATTTTCCAATTCAGATCAGGCATATTTCCCTTTCCCTTCTCCCCTGCCCCCACCCAATCCCAGATCATGCATTTTGCCATAACTGTCCTGCAACTTTCTCTCAGTTTTTTTTTTTCATTTTTTAGCTATAAGTGATGATCCATGAGTACAAGCATCCTTCATATGAAACCAATTTGCAGGCTGTTGTGCCCAAACCCCCACAGCCCCACCATCCAGCAGGGGGTGAGGGGTTGTATGTTCAATCAAGTTGATCAAATGAGTGTCCAGACTACATTGCTGTAGTTTCACCATTCACCCCAATCGCAGCCCTTACATTCTACCACACCCCCTCTTCCACAGATTGTTCCCTAGGCTTAGGAAAGGGGCACAGGTGGATGAGAAGCAAAACAGTCCACTCTCTCTGGAGCTGTTGTCTTGGACTCTGGTCAATTCTGGCTGTTTCCTTTCATAGGCTGACAGTTTGTCCAGGAATAACCTTTCGATCCTACTAATGAAGCACAAGCAATGTTTAGAGAGGGAGAAACTATCAATTCTGGTTCTTAAAGATTAGCTCCTGATTTACCATGTATTTACATCTTAATTTAAGTATGTGGTAAAATACATGGCTATAATATTTTTTAAGTTTTTTTAAATTTATTTATTTATTTATTTATGTGCATGAATGTACTGTCTGCTTGTAGGTTTGTGCACCCATGTCAGGCAATGCTGCAGAGGTTAGAAGAGGGTGTCAGATTCCCCTAGAACTGGAATTAAAGACAGTTTTCAGGCCCCATGTGGGTGCTGGGGATCCAACTCGGGTTCTCTGCAAGAGCAGTCAGAGCCCTTAACCACTAGGCCCTCTCTCCAGATGAGTTATAATATCTTAAACATAAAATGTCCCAAAGAAAATCTCATTTAACTACCTGAAAAATTAGATAATTTTTTCTGAGATTTTTAAAATAATACATAATTATATTTTGTTAAAATAATACATAATTATATTTGCATTAGTTATTCAAAATTTATATGAATGCTACAAAAGATGTGATCACTATCATACAAAATGGGTTCTTTAGAAGAATTCAAAGCAGACCCTAACTGTGTATTGGTAAGCCATATAATAATAAATTGGAAATATAGGTACGTACCTTCTAGGGCCTCCCTAAAGGACCTGCAATCTCTCTTGTCTATGTCATATCACCAATAAAAATATGCTACCTTGGCTACATCATCTCTCATTGCTAAACCTCACTTTGCACATTGGTAAAATTCAGATTTGAGATCTTTCCCATGTCAACTCTAGAAAACAATGTACTGTTTTGATCATAATTTGAAAAAAAAAAAATCCTAAAACCTCAAACCTTTTAAATCTTGAACAAGAGAAATAAGCAAGCTTCCAAAACACTTTGAATACTTTTGTCAATCACCATGCAGTCACTCTCATTATGATGTAACAGTTAAAACTTAAATAACCCTAAGCAGAACCTGAGGAAGGGTGAGCTTCCTGGGCTGCTCCTGCCTGTGACTCCCATCTCCCTACAGGAGGACTGGGATACCAGATGTTCACTGCTGTGTATTCAGCTTTATATGAGTTCTGGGAATTCAAACCCAGGTCTTCATGCTTGAACTGCAAATGCTTTTACCCTCTGTTCCATCTTGGTAGGCCCTATCAATTGTTTTAACACAAATAGCTACATATACTTTGACAAGTCCTTTCTACTTGTCAACTATTTTTTTTTTTAATGACAGACTCTACTAGATGGCTTCTTGGGTCTCATTTCTTACTCTGTAGCAATCATTTGAATAGTTATCCTCTCTAATACCAAGTCCTTAAAATCAATGGCTTTTTCAAAATTTACTTTCTTGTTGCATTAATCCAAGCATTTATTGGTAGCTCAATATTGATTATTTGTCACACAGGTTAAAGGAGTAGAGAGGTTTTAAATGTACTCAGAAAGTAAAGTCTATACAATTTAGATACTAATTGGATATAATGTCTAACAGAAATTTGTAGAGTACTTTTGAGTTTCTGGTTTTCATATGAGAGGTATGATATTTAGTAGAGAACAAGAATATTTACAGCCAATGTTCAATGTTCTGTTTTAAATTTTTGTCTGATTAAGACTCATCTCTGAAGTTTCAAATTTTGAAAACAATATGTCTTGCATAACAAAACACACTTAAGCAGCAACCTGAGGTCCTGTGGCACATGTAGAGGTGTAAGGGAAACCTAACAAATAAGAAATAAAAAGTAAGTTAGTCTTTTGTCTTCAACCTCCTACCTAGGTAGGAGGCCAAAGACCCAGAGTCAGAACTCAGTCCCAGGCTTACAGCTCTGGTTTAGTCTCTCATGACACAGCTAACTTCACTTGTAGAATGTTCTGTAGTTTTATGAGAGTGTTGCCTCCAGGCTGTTGAGAAGGACAGAATTATAACAAGTCCACTTAACACTTCCCCATGCTTTCTTCTTCTCCTACACCTCTCCCCTAAATGCATCAGATTTCATTTCACACTAAATTATTTTACATGGTGTTCTAGTTTGTTTTCCTATTGCAGTGATGAAACATCATGACCAAAAGCAACTTGGTGAGGAAAGGCTTATTTGGTTTACACTCCAAGCCCCAGGTCATCATTAAGGGAAGTCAGGCAAGAACTCAAGGCAGGAACTCTAGATGCAGTCTCTGCCTGAACCTCTTCATCCCCCATGATGGATGTCGAGGGAGGGAGAATCAGTTTCCCCCAGAGACTAGCTCTATGAAACATTGTCTAATCTGAAGTGAACAGCGAACATCCCTAAATACAGAACACAGATACACATGACCACCACAAATGGACGCAGTACACACACACACACACACACACACACACACACAAAGAGGCACATATGTGTGCCTTGCATTATATATAAATGTATGTGTGTATCTATAACAAGGACAAGCAAAGAAGATTATGAGGAACTGAGAAGGGGTTGGGGGCATGGGAGAAGTTGGTGGGGGGCTGGGGAGGCATGGAAATAAGGAAAAATGAAAATTCCCATGTATGAAATTATCAAAAATAAAAAAAATCCATTTGTATAATGAGAAGTTCCAGAGTCATTATAAGACTCGAATATATATCTGTAAGATGGGAAGATATATTCCTATTCTTTCTTTTCATAGAATTTGCAAGACAAAATATAAAATTTAGATATACTCTAATTCCTGCCTGGACTTTATTTAGCTTACTTTGCACCAGATGAGACTACTACAGAGTCCCACAATTAGATACACACAGATATAGACTGAATTGTTCATGCCTAGGCAACACATTTACAATGCAACCTCTACATATAAGCCCCAAGCATCATAGAAAAAGGACCCAAGAAGGCATTAACTACCTCTTAACTCTCAATAAGGAAGCCCCTCCATGCAACAGGAGATCAGGAACTCAAAAACACCTGAATGGCCAAATGGTGAAGACTGGGTCTCTACAGAGTATTGTTCCATGGACAGGCTGCTTATATTAAGCTTTGCCCACCCAAGGTTCAGAGAAAATTGCAGATGAAGGGATGGAAAGAGTGTAAGATCCAGGAAATATAATGCAGGACCAAATTGAAATGAATCCTACAAGCCTCCTGGGACCCCATTCATATGAGCCTACAGCATTGGTATCAGCATGCACAAGACCCATGCAAGCTCAGCTGGACAAAAACCCACCATAGAACTGCAGAAATTCGTAGCAGAGCCCAACCTTGGCTTCGGAAATATTGGCAGCAGATGATGGTTGGGTGAGGAAGACCTGGCCTTTGTTACAAAAGAGACTCTGGGTATTTATTGATTTACATATGTTAAACCATCCCTGCATCTCTAGTATGAGTCTGACTTGATCATGATGGATGATCTTTTTGATGTGGGTCTGTATGCGATTTGCAAGTACTTTGTTGAGAATTGTTGCATCTGTGTTCATTAATGAGATGGGTCTATATATTTCTTTTTTGTTTGTGTCTTTGCCTGGTTTTGGTATTCATCATAGGATGAATTTGGGAGATTTCCCTGTTTGTATCATTCTGAAAATTTGAGTAGTAAAGGTTTTAAGACCTCTTTAAATGTTTCATAGATTTCTTCTGTGAAATCATCTGGGCCTGCGCTTTTTTGAGTTGCAAGGTTTTATTTTTTTATTACGTTTTCAATTTCCTCATATGTTATGGGTCTGTTTAAACTGTCAATGTCTTCTTGGCTAACTTTTGTTGATTCCCAGGATTTCTGATATTCATCCATTTCTCTTATATTTTCAAACTTAGTATAGGTTTTTGAAGTATTCTATGATTGTCTGGATCTTTATCTGTTAGGATGTTTCCCTTTTCATCATGAATACTATTAATTGGGAGTTGCTCTTTCTTTCTTTTGGTTAACTGGGTTAGAAGTCTGTCTATCTTGTTTATCTTTTCAAAGAACCAGCTATTGGATTCATTGATTTTTTTTATTTCTTTGTTTCTATTTCATTGATTTCTGCGCTTCTTTTTATTTCTTCCTGTCTGTTGGGTTTAGGGTCCATTTGTTGTCTTTCATGCCCTTTCTGGTTTTTTGTTTTGTTTTGTTTTGTTTTTTTTATGTCGGCACTTAGGGCTATAACTTGCAAGAAACAATCAAGGAAGTGAAGAGAAAACCCACAGAGTGGAAGGAAACCTTCACTACTGATACATCTAACAGAGCATTAACATCCAGAATATATAAACTACTTAAAAAGCAAAGAAGGAAGAAAACAAATGATTCGCTCAAAAGATGGAGTAAAGAGTTGAACAGAGGCTTCACCAATAAGGAAATAAAGATGGCTAAGAAACATCTTAAAAAGTGTTCAACATCATTAATAATTAAGGAAATGCTAATTAAAACCACTCTAAGGTATCATCTCACTTCAATAAGATTGGCTAAGATCAAGAAAACAAAAGACACCAAATGCTGGAGAGGTTGTGGGAAAAGAGGAACACTCATCAACTGCTGGTGGGAATGTAAACTCATACAACCACTGTGGAAAGTAGTGTGGAGAACCTTAAAAGACTCAAAATGAGCCTACCACCTGACCCAGTCATACCACTGCTGGGCATATAACCACAAGACTCATCCTAGTGCAAAGATGCATGCATATCTATGTTTATTTCAGCTCTTTTCACAATAGCCAAGAGTTGGAACCAACCCAAATGCCCCTTAACAGACAAGTGATTAACAAAAATGTGGAACATCTACACAGTGGAGTTCTATGCAGCTACAAAGAAAGATGGCATCAAGAACTTTACAGGTAAATGAGTGGAACTTGAAGCCATTATGCTAAGTGAAGTAGCACAGTCCCCCCCAAAACAAAAGGTAAATGATTTCCCTCATTTGTGGATGCTAGCACCAAGTCCCCAATTGAAAGGCAAACTGAGCAATGTTATTATTATATTTCTTTCTATCTGAAAGCAACTGTGCTGTTATAATGTGAATCTCTTAATGAGCTCTAGAATTAACTTACCACTTATTTTCAGACATTGTAATTGCCGTATATGGGTGGAAGGTATTTATTCATATTTTAGAGTAATATAAAATGAAAGGGAAAATGTGAATTTGTAAACATATTTTGGAATTAACATACAGTTTATTTTCAGAGGTCATAATTTTGGTATATATGTGACATTTATATATGCATATTTTGGAGCAATACAAATGGGAGGGAACAATAAAAACATAAGGACAGGGTCAAAGAATGTATTAATACAGTTAAATTCTGCCCAAAGCAATAAACCTCTTCAGAGCAAAACTTTTAAAAGTCTGAGAGAAAGATACAAGACATATGTGTCAGAATGCATGAACCGGAGTGGGGAAGAGGGGAGGGAAAGGGGAATATGTCTAAATTGAACTGAAAACTGATGTATGAAGTAAATAAAACATCAATAAAAGTATTCTATTAAAAAAAAGAAAAGAGACTGCGGATAGGGTGACTAGAGCTCAGGGGAGAATCTGGCAGTTAGGAGTGAGCAAGGAGAGGAATTTGGCCCAATGGACACTGGCACAAATGACAGAAGGTGTGAACTACAGTGCGGGTGTGTGGGAGGGTGCCAAGGGGGAAGCAAGTAAAATGGTGATTAAGACTGACTGAAAAATTATGTATGAAACATAAAAAATTCAATAAAAATTTTGTAAAAATAAAACAAATTAAAAAAAAAAAGAATTTCCAGGACAAAACATTAAATTTGGAACTACTCTAATTCCTGACTGGACCTTATTTAGCAAGTAACATTCTAAAAAATTTGACAGAACTCCTTTCTCTGTTTTATTGTTGAACAATATGAGGAAACAATATAGTGTTAATAAAGGAAGAAAGACGGCCAGCTTGCTCTACAAAGTGAGTTCCAGGCCAGCTGGGGCTATACGGAGACCTTGTCTCAAAAAGACAAAAAAAAAAAAAAAAAAAAAAAAAAAAAAAAAAAAAAAAAAAGAAAGAAAGAAAGGAAGAAATAATGGATAAACTAAAAAATTGAGATTATTAAGACTGATGTATATCATAGCAATGCCAATACATGAATACATGGCATTTATTCTAGCACTCACTCACTAGTAGTTAAGCATTAATATGGAATATATAACATGTGCTCCCTTTAGTATTTAATCATTGTAAACAATCCACTGCAATAAGCATAGAATCGTGATTTACTACTGAGGAGACTTTATCTTACAACTGTGTCAGAAATGCTTACTCAAAGCAGGAAGCGGATATGGTTCTGGGATTTTTGTTGTTGTTGTTCTGATTTTATTTTGTTTTGTTTTTAGACAATGTTCCCTGTACCTCAGGCTGTCCTTCAAATGACTGTAGCCCAGGATGACTCCAAACTTGTGATCCTCCTGCCTCCAGTTCCTTGAGTACTGGGATTGTGGATGGGCACTATCAGACTAATTAATGAGGTATGGGGAACTAACCCAGGGCTTCCTGCATGAAGGCAGGAACTCTCCCAACTGAGCTACATTCCAAGCCCCAGAATGTGATTTTTAGAGAAAATTTCAGAATGTTTGTTTCATGTTCCTTTCTAACATGATGGGAAGTTTGGAAAGTTTGGAGTCAGGGAACTTAAGATAGTGCCTTTGATGTCTCTAGAGAAAATTTTCATTTTGGGTCAGTCTTCATGAGGAAAGCTGGGTTGAGTCAAAAACAGATATTCTATTCAGAGACCCAGACTGTTCTGTAGGCTTTTTTTTTTATTTTTTATTTCGTTTTTTTGTTCTTATTTATTTATTTATTTATTTATTTATTCATTTTTATTGAGCGCATTTCATGCAACATTTTTTAATCAAATTTAGACTCATTCCCCCATCCATGCCCACCCCTCATGCCTCCTTACCCACCGCCAGAGATCATGGATTCTGTCATACATGTCAAGTCCTGTCTTGCATCTTTTTCTCAGTCTTTTATAACCTTTTCAATGTACAAGTTTACTGTTTTGGTCAGTTTTTTGAATAGATTTTTTCTCTCTTATTTTGTTCCCTTTGATTTTATATTATTCCAAAATATGCATATATACACTCCACACATAAATCAAAATTACAAAATCTGAAAATGAATGACTGGATTGGTTAATTCCAAAACACATTTAGAGATTCACAATTTAAAAAAGTAACACATCACCTGTTTTGATCATCACCTTGGTTTTACTTAGTTTTATTATGACTTGATTGTATTTATAGAAATAATAAGATAAAAGATTTCTGGGAACCAAAAACCTGCTTTTAAGAAAATTAATTTAGAGCCAGGTGTGGTGGTGTATGCTTTTAATCCTAGCACTTGGGACGCAGAGGCAGGTGGATCTTTGTGAGTTCAAGGCCAGCCTGGTTTAGTGAGTTCCAAGACAGCTGGGGCTACAGGGGACCCTGTCTTGAAAAGACCAAAAAAAATTAATTTAGAAAAAATATTTCTGAATAATTTGTTCATTGATGGTTTTTGAAATATGTACAAATTCAGACCTTTAAGCCTATTGCTTTTGCAGTCTATAGCACTTAATAAAGAAAGAAAAAGTAGAAAATGCCTCATAGACATGCTCACAGACCAAGCTGATTGGAGAAAAATCCCAAACTGAATTTCCCTCCTCCAAGGGTCTCTGGTTTGTGTCAAGTTGACAAAAGCTATCCAGCACACAGTTGACACTCTTGACCGTCAAAACAGAAAAAGTCTCATAAGAGTGAGAGTGCTAGCAAAATCCCTAAGTGTCCATTTAGAAATTTCGCCATAAAATTTCCTATGAGAAATTTTCTTCAAAGGCACATTGTTAATATATACTTTATTTGTATCACAAACAATCTGAAAGCTAATATTCGAATTTTGCAGCTGCCTAGAAAGGAAGGAATATTTCACTCTGCAATGCTACAGCTACTAGAATTGCTGCTATAGCAGACCATGATTCTGAGTGTCAGCAACACAGAGATTCAATACACGGATCATTTCTCTTAGTTTCAAAGGTCATGTTTGATGTTATCTGAAGAGAGCTGTTTTATTCTACATCTGAGACGGTGCTAATAGGCTAGCCTAATGACTTGGGACTCTATTTTCTATAACAATGATGAAATATTAACACTAGTGGAAAGAAAAAAACATATAACATAAGTACATGCAGCATCATCTACTTAGATGTGTCATGATTTTCTAAATGTATATGGTGTATGCTGCTTTCTAGGTTTTTAAAATATTTATATATTTTTCTGTTACTAAAGTTTTCTTTAATTTGACTCAATATATTTAATTTAATATAATGTTATTTTATTTTTTATTTTTTTAATTTCTGTATGTGTATGAATGTACTGTCTGCATGTAGGTCTGTGCACTCTTGTCGTGCAGTGCTGCAAAGGTCAGAAGAGGGTGTCAGATTCCCCTGGAACTGGAGTTCTCCTGGAATTGGAGTTTCAGATGGTTCTCAGCCACCATGTGGGTGCTGGGGATCAAACCTGGATCCTCTGTAAAAGCAGTCGGCACTCTTAACTGCTACGCCATCTCTTCAGCCCTATAATGTTATTTTAAATCATACTACTATAGTTAGATAACAAATGAGTCTTTTTCAAATATACATTAAAACTTGTAATTATTTGTGAAAAAAAATATTTTAAAGATTGATCCACAATGGTCCCCACCTCCAGATACTGCTGCCTATGTGTAGTTTCCTCCTCTTGAGTGTGGACGGGGCCTAGAGACTTGACTCTAGAGAAGAGGAAGTAGTAAACTTATGAAATGTCATTTCTATGCATAGTCTATAAGACCATGATATGTATCTTGCTGGACTCTCATTTGCCCTTTCAACTCCCACATATTAACATGCCCCCATATTGGAGAGGCCCATGTGATAAGAACAGAGGACAGCCTCCATCCCATAGTCTGTGAGGAACTGAACACACCCAACAGCCACTGGAATGCATTTAGAAGCTCTTGTCCTAGTCTAGCTTTGAGATGACAACACTGCAGACTGAGGAGGCCCTGAAGCAGAGGACCTGCTAAGACACACCCAGATCCCTGATCCACATGAATTGTAAGATAATAAACACTATTGCTTTAAACCTGCAAATCTGGAAGTAATTTCTTATGTGACAATATATAATTAGTACAGTAATAAATTAAAATCTCTCCAGACACATATTTTACAAATTCATTTCAAGACTAAATAAGATCTAATTCTTTTTATTTTTTAAGTTGAGTATTTGTGTATTTCATACAATGGTTCCTAATCAAATTAGCACCTATCATGCCCAACCCCCATCAGAACTCATTTATTACATCATCCAGCTTAAGTCCTACCTAGTCAAGTTTTTGAACCCAATGTCTTTCTGTGAAAATTCATCCCCTGGAGTCTAGTGGGCACATCTAGAAATCTTATATAAGGTGTACTATGCTTCTTTACCCACCAGTAATCAGCTCCAGTAGTTCTCGGCTCAGGACCAGTCTCAAACCGATTTCTCTTGCTCCATTCTGAGACCTTGTCTGAGTTGGCGTGGCTCCTGTGCCTGATGCCAACATCGCCACAAGTTCACACTCATAAGCCTCTGCTTCCTTACCTTCATTCACCAGCCTTGGCCCTTACAATCTTTATTCCCCTCTTCCAGAGAGATCCCTGAGCCACGTGTAGGTGAGGTTTAATATAGGGGTCCTATCCAGGGATTCATATTCCAGAGTCTCCCATTTTTTCAAACTGGGCCAGTTGTGGCTTTCTGTGTGCATCGCACTCTATTCTGTAAGGAAGTTTCACTGGTGAGAACTGAGGAATCACTCATGTTCTCTCTGTCCTTCATTCCATTATGTTCCCCGAGTCTTAGTTGTGTAGAATATCTTTCATATGCATATCTTCTGTGCCTGACCAAATGTGGGATTCTGCAGTAGCCTCCATTTGTTTCCAAGAGACACTTCTTTGATGAGTGGTATACAGTATGCTTGTCTGTAAATAGAGGTAGCTTGCTGTGCAGTTTATTATGGTTATTACCATTGATTGATTTTCTCACTTAGTAGTGTGCATATTATCTAACATTATGAGCACTAAACTTCAGATAGAAGGCTTCCAGGTCAGTTTCTGTCCCGTTATTCTAAGTCCTAACTATGCCCTGTCTTGAGCAGTAGGGTCTTGTTTTCTAGTTCTGGGAGATAATCAAGAGCATTGGTCATAGCCTGTGTTAAGAATCTCCAATTCCAGGGGAATCCGACACCCTCTTCTGACCTCCAAGGCATCATTGCACGACACGGGTGCACAAACTTGCATGCAGACAGTACATTGATACACATACAGAAATAAATGCCGGACGTGGTGGCGCACACCTTTAATCCTAGCACTTGGGAGGCAGAGGCACGCGGATCTCTGTGAGTTCGAGGCCAGCCTGGTCTACAGAGTGAGTTCCAGGACAGCCAGAGCTACAGGGAGACCCTGTCTCAAAAAGACCAAAAAAAAAAAAGAATCTCTTGGATCACTTTCACCAACCACTCATAGGGAGGTTTCTTCTGTCTGGCACTGTGTTTCTTGTCATACAGCTCCCAAGTATAACTGTGCATTAATTTTCAGACAGTGCATGTGTATTTCTTATTGGGTCTCGGAGGCATTACATTACTCTTAAGGGGTAGAGTCCTTAGAGTCACACTTCTTTACTTTCTTTTTTTTATTTTATTTATTTTTGTTTGTGTATGAATGTACTCTCTGCATGTAGGTCTGTGCACCCGTATCGTGCAATGACGCGGAGGTCAGAAGAGGGTGTCGGATTCCCCTGGAACTGGAGTTCTCCTGGAATTGGAGTTACAGATGGTTCTCAGCCGCCATATGGGCGCTGGGGATCGAACCTGGGTCCTCTGCAAGAGCAGTCGGCGCTCTCAACCGCTAGGCCATCTCCCCAGCCCCTAGAGTCACACTTTTAATGTTCAAAGAGCATCACTGACTATTTCCAGCATATATAAGCTTGGACAGATTACTTACTTACTCTGTGCTTCAATCTTCACAGCTGAATGTGGGCCTAATATTAGAACTGTATGAGTATTGCTTTCACACCAAAGAAGTTAATTCAGGGGCTGGAGAGATGGTTCAGCTGGCTGTTCTTCCAGAGGACCTGGGTTCAATTCCCAGCACCCACATGACTTTATATTAACTGTCTGTAACCCCAGTTCCAGAGAACTCAATGCCTTCCTCTGGTCCCTCCATGTTTCACCATACAGGTGCACTTACATACATGCAGGTAAAACACTCATGTGCATAAAATTAATAAAAATGATAAAATACTTTAAAAAGAAAATAATTCAGGTGAAACACCTAGAATAATATCTTACATGTAGTCATCTATCAATAAATGTTTCTATAGATTCTTATTTTTGTTCCATGTGGTAAGATTTGGAAAAAGGGGAGTAAATAAAAATTGAAGAGATATAAGACACAATACTACTAGTCATTCCAGGAAATCGAAAAGGCATAAACAATTAAAATATAGAAGACTAATATAAAATATAAATGAATACATTTACACTTTTACTGTACTATTACATTTTGATCACTGAGTAAAAATATTTGCTCATGATATAAAGACAACATAAGAAGCATTGTTTTACAATTAGAAAGCTCGATTTTCATTTGAATAGGATGAAATATAAAATGAATGTCAGTTTGAAGGTATATTTGTGAAAGCACATCTGTGATTATCATCTTAAAGACATGCAGAAATTTCTAGCTGTAGTGAATAAAGGACTTCCAGACTGAGAGATGATATTTGATTTTTCTCATCAGTGTATTCTTGGTTTCCAACAATTCAAAGGCATTATGGCACTTATTAAATTAGTACTAACTGAATATATTATCTGTAGTCTGATATTACTGGGTTAATGCCATCTTTTAGATTGTCAGTATAATAGTTTATTAGCTATCTATTGTTACATAACAAACCACACAGAAAGCTAATGGGCTTCAGTAATATTATATATATTTCTTTTTTATTTTTTATTGTTTATGTGTATGAGTATATTATTTGCATGTGGGTAAGTGTACCTGTGTAGTGCAATGCCCGTGGAGGTCAGAAGAAGATATCGGATGCCCCTGGAACTGGAGTTATGGATGGTTGCTAGCTGGAAATCAAATCCAGGTCCTCTGCAGGAGCAGTCACTGCTCTTAACCACTGAGACACCTCTTCAGCCCCTATTATTTCAGTTTCTACAGATCCAGAACTTTAGTACCACTTACCTGAAAACCTCCCCTCAAATTTTCTGACAAAATGCAATAGAAATTCTTTCTGAGGCTGCATTCACATTGATAGCTTATCTGGCTCTGCTCCCTAGATTAACCTCACAGTTGACTGCTGAAATCTGGACCAGACTTCTTCACTGGTTGTTAGCTAGAGGCTTTTCTCAGTCCCTTGCTACATGGGCATCTGTAGTTGAGAGCTCATTCTACAATAATTAATTACAATCAGAAAAAGTAAGAAAGAGCAAGAGAAGGAAGGGAGCAGCAAAGTAGAAGCCATTGCTGGTTCATAACCAAATCTCAAAGTGCCACTTTGATGAATGCTACTTGGAAGAAATAAGTTACCAGGTCCAACCCACACTCAAAAGTGTATTAAAATAGACAATATAGATCAATGTGAGACATTTTAGGGGCTGTTTACCAGCCTCTAAATGTTTGATGAACACAATTACAGTCTTACATGGGCATTTAACATAATAGACTACCCAATATGTTTCAATAAATTTAAAAAATTGAAATTATACTGCATGTTATTTCTGATTGCAATGCAATAAAACTAGAGATCAATAAGAAAAGAAATTTAGAAACTTCACAAACATGGAAATCAAGCAATTTACTATTGAAAAACCAACAGATTAAGGAGGAAATAATATATAAAATTTAAAATTTCTTGAAACGAATGAAAATACAGACACAACATAGCAAAACCAGTGAGATACGAGATGGATCAGAAGTAGTGTTAAGAAAAAAGTTTATAATAACCAAACTTGTACTACAGAAAGCAGAATGCTTTCTTAACACAACTTATTGCTGCATCTCAAGAACTACAAAAAAAAAAAAGAACCAATTCTGAAATTAGTAGAAGAAAATAATAAAAACATGAGCAAAGACCAAGGGTGTAGCCAGGTGGCAAAGTACTCATCTAAGCCCATGGGGTCAGTTCTCAAAAGCAAGAAGATTAAAATAAGTAAGTAAATAAATAAATAAATTATAAGAAAAATAGAAAATAGAAATGTTTGCTAGGATATGACTTAACGTATATGACAGAATACATGAAATCTGATGGGAGCATTATAAGGAGTGGGGGAAGTCTAAATTTGATTAAGATGTATTATATGAAATTCACAAAAACTCAATAAAAAATTAAAAATGAATAAAAAGAAAAAGAAAAAAATACTCAAATAAATAATCCACAGATGCAAAGGATAATATTACAAATGATGCCAGCCAAATAAAACAATTCATTAGAGGTTATTACGAACACCTCTATACCAACAAATTTGATAACATAGAAGAAACAGCATAAAACTCCTTGATATGTACACCGTAACCAATGTGAACCAAAGTGTGGGATGTCTCAGACACCAAGGAAAAATTGGGTTTCAGAAGGAAGAAGCAATTGATGATGTGGGAGGAGCCCCTACGCTTCTCTCAACTGAATATACTGTGCATTATTCACTATTTATTATTGAAGTTCATGTATGAATGGATGTGTGTATTACTCCATCTTTTCAATTTTTTCAATTTTTCAAAATTTTTTCAAAATTTCAAAAAAAATTTCAAAATTTCAATTTTTTGTAGTCTGTTCATCCATTCTTTCAGGCACCCAATGTTTGTTGGGTGTCTTATTTATGGCAGTCACTACAGAAACAGTAGTGAGCATCACAGACTCAACAGAATAACCTAAAAGATCTTTGTTCCTGAACTAAATTAAGGATCCCAGTAAACCAAATGTTGTAAGTCATCTTTTTATGATAAATGATGCAAGCTAGGTTCTCCTGTATTCTTTAAAGCATCCTAGTCGCACAGATTTCATATATGAAAGAATTGAATGTTTCTAAGCTCAGAGTCAAAATTATGTAAATATCAAGCATCCTAATTTAGCAAACAGCCCAACTGAAACACAAGTCACTGAAGGCAGCAGGAAATGATGCCCTAGCAAGCATTTGAGGAAAGAAGAAGACAAACCTCCTACACAAGAGAGAAAGGATAGGAAGGATTCCAACAAAGCTTATGGATATAGAAAAAAGTCTCTATATGCTCCAACAGTTCTCGGAACAACCCTCTTTCCTCTTGCCCTTCCACTTGAGGATGCTGCACTCTGCCCAGGGTTTCACTAATGATTCTCCTCCTCCTGGCCGGGAAGGGGAGTGTCTGTCCTTCAAGCTCCTTGTTTATCTGTTGCTAGACAATCCCCATATTTGAATCTCATGACCTTGGATTCTAACACCTGCTACCACATTTTGCTGTAGTCTCTTCTCTAACTTCCAACAACATGCCTCTTTGTTCTTTGAAGAATTTAGCTTCTGACTCACTTCTATCTTCCTTGACACTTACTACTCATGATAAAATGATTGATAATTTAAGTATTTTTTTTCCTTTCAGTATCCTCACGTTTCATTCCTTTATATCCCACACTTTCAATAAATCTGTCCTTTATTGTAATTAATGGAGGAATTCTGAGTGGATTTGTTGGAGGTTTGGATGAAAATGTTCCCCAACCCCTCCGAGTATTTGCATATTTTGTCCCCAGTGCTGGTCGGGAGGTTTGAGGTGGTGTGCCTTTGATGGAGGAGGCATGTTACTTTGAGAGTTCTTAAGCCTTGTAGGATTTCCAATCTGCCTATCTCTGCTTCCTGTGCCTGTTTGAGATGTGAGTGCTCCTCTTTTGACTCTGGTCACTTCAAGCCACTATGCCCCCCACCACAATGGACTCTGCTTCCTCTGGAACTGTAAGCTCAGATAAACTCTTTTATAAGGTTCCTTGATCACAATGTGTTGTAACAACAGAAAATTTAAAAAGCCAGTTTGTTTCTGTGGGGGCTATAGATTCATACCAGTGATCATTATCTTGTCTCATTACCTTACCTAATCTTTATTTCACTCTTGTCACCCTCCAACGGTCTCCTAACTTTCTAGACCTTTTCCTCCTTATTCCAATAACAATAGTTCTTCAAGTTCCTGAACTAACAATATGTTGACCCTGCAATTTCACTGACATATTATATTTTATTCCTTTCCAAATTTAAATCTTATCATTATAATAATTGACTTATATGCATTCTGTTGCTTCATTCCTCTTCATATTTGTCAGACTAATACCTGAACTTGGTTCAACCAACTCTCTGTTTAGCTTCCAGTCTGCCTCAGTGGCACTGAGTGGAGCTAGAAAAACGCACAGCCATGCAAAACTAGTAATAAGACTTGGACCCTCTTGGGTCTCCAGCAATCCTAATCCACTGGCCTAATCTATTGTCCTACCAAAGTATGTATATCTCTGTCATCTTCTCAAAGGTTCAAAACTTTTTTATTCCTAATCCCATTCCACTTCTTTCTACCTTCTCTGTGAAGGCTCTCAAAAGTTGCCCATCAAACTAACCACATAGCACCTCCTTTATTCTCTGCCTTCTTGCTTATGACTGTGAAGCAGTCACACAAGCCTTTATCATACCCTGTTTGATCCTAATGACTCACAGAATTTGTTTCAGCAGAACCTTCCTCTTCTCTTTCCATTGGTATATTTCTATCAGAATCCAATCATGCTTACTGAGTCCCTCTTCAAAACACTAGTGACATCTTTCCACTTACTACCTTGCTGCTCTGCTGATTTCTACAGTGAAGCACCTAAAAGTTATCTATACTTGCTCTCTGAAAATTTGTATTTTCCTTTCTCCTTTGAATAAAAAAAAACCTAACTTTTATCTCTGCCTCTCCAAAATGTATTTGAACAAAGTCAACACTAACTTGTATTTTCTAACTCCAACAACCAATTTTCATTGTTTTGTCCATTTCCTAAGTACATCTGACACAGTAGGCCACTCCCTTCCAGTTGGACATCACTTGACTATTGGGGACATCGCATTCCCCTGGGTTTCCAAATCATTTCAGTCATTGTTCTTTCTGTATTTTGGCAAATTCCTCTTAAAGTCTGAAATATTTAGTGTTTATCCATCTTAATTCTACATTAGATTGGTCTAGAATACTTTTTAAAATACACAGGCTGCATCCTATCCTGAAAAATTAAGTATGATGGTGAGACTTGGGCCTAAGTATGTTTTAAATCTTCAGGCAATTCCAATGTTAAGCCTAAATTGAAAAACACTACCTCAAACTTTGCAGAGCAGTAAATACAGTCCTTTCACACTCTCTCCTACAACGGTTACTGTGCTGGATAGCTTTAGTGTCAACTTGATACACCTGGTTTGAGGTAGCCTCAATTAGGGAACTTCCCTCCATTGGACTGGCCTGTGGTCATGTCTGTGGGATATTTTCTTGATTGTTGAGTGATGTGGGATGGCCCAGCCCACTGTGGGTGGTGCCACCCCTGGGCATGTTGTTCTGTATAAGAAAGCAGGCTAAGCATGGGCCAGAGGAGCAAGCCAGTAAGCAGCATTCCTCCATGGCCTGTGCTTCAGCTCCTGCCTCCAGGTTCCTACCCTGAGTTCCTACCTTGGGCTCCCTAAGTGATGAACTGTGACCCAGGAGACATAAACTAAACAAACCCTTTCCTCCCCAAGTTGGTATTGATCAGAGTATTTTATCACAGAAATTGAAGGCAAACTAGAACAGTTCCTTTTGTGATTATTTGGGGGGATTGTTTATTTTGTTTATTAAACTTTCCACTACTATCCATCTAAAAAATATAATCTATAATACCATATAGACATCCAGAAATCCAGACTTCTGTACCAAACTACAACTCAATTGTGTATGCTTGAAAAAGAGCATTTTAACACTAAACATTTGATATCACCTTAAACTTATACTTTCATTATATTCCCTTTCAGTAAATGGCAGCTCCATTCTTCAAGTCCTCAACACACACACACACACACACACACACACACACACATACAGTGTACATTTCACACATAGTGTAGTCTATCAGTTAATCTTACTTTTTAAATATAGATAGATAGATAGGTATAGCTAGCAAGCGAGATAGAAGATAGATGATAGATAGATAGATAGATAGATAGATAGATAGATAGATAGATAGAGATAGATAGAATAAATGATATATCATAGATAGATATAGAGATGATAGATGATACATAGGTGATAGATATATGAGATGACTGATAGGTTATAAATAGAAATGATTGATGATAGGTAGGTGAGGATAGATAGGATGATTGATAGATTATAGATAAATGATAGTTGATAGGTAGGTAGGTAGGTAGGTAGGTAGGTAGATAGATAGATAGGTATCAAGAATTCCAATTTCCTCCTGTAATTTCATTGCTACTTCCTGGGTCCAGGTGACCATCATATCTCACATGAAATATAGAAACTCCCCCAATCTGACACCCCCACCCCATCTCCATGCACACATCCATTTCTTTCTTTTTTGCTACATACTATCTGTGATCTACATCACAGCAACAGCAATCATTTCTTTTTTAATTTTTTAATTTATTTATTTTTAAGGGATTCACAATATAAGAGCACAGTTGTATTCAGACCACATTAATATTGGTCAGTTTGCCATACAACTAAGTAATTGGTGCTAGCATCCACAGATGAGGGATACCATTCATCATTTGTTTTTCTGGGACTGGGTTACTTCAGTTAGCATGATATCCTCTAGCTCCATCCATTTACCTGCAAACTTCATGATGTCATCTTTCTTTACCACTTCAAAGAACTCCATTGTGTAGAAGTACCACATTTTCTCTATCCACTCGTCAGTTGAGGGGCACTCGGGTTGGTTCCAGCTTTTTGCTATTGTGAAGAGAGCTGCAATAAACATGGCTGTGCATGTATCTCTGAGGTAAGATGAGTCTTGTGGGTAAATACCCAGGAGTGGTATGACTGTGTCAGGTGGCAAGCTCATTCCAAGTCTTCCAAGGTTTCTCCACATGGCTTTCCATAGTGGCTGTACAAGTTTACATTCCCACCAGCAGTGGATGAGTATTCCCTTTTCCCCACAACCTCTCCAGCACTTGGTATCATTTATTTTCTTGATCCTAGCCAGTCTTATTGGAGTGAGATGATATCTTAAATTGGTTTTAATTTGCATTTCCTTAATTATTAACAACATTGAACACTTTTTAAGATGTTTCTCAGCCATCTCTAATTCCTCACTTGTGAAGGCTCTGTTAGCTCTTTGCTCCATCTTTTGAGTGGGTCATTTGTTTTCTTTCAAAATAAAGATTATTTTATTCATGAGATCAATGGGTTTGACCCTTGACAAAAGCTAAAGGTCATATGAGGCCTGACTCACTGTACTTTCCTCCACACTGTCTTCTCTGACTTCATCTTCTTTTATACTTTGCTGACATGGTGACATCAAAGACACACGATCTACACTGGCACCTGAGGACCTGTGCACCATATGCCCCTGCTACCAAAATACTCTTCCTCCAGAATTCTCTTTTATATTTCCTTATTGCCTTTTAGTCTTCATTCAAATGTCACCTCTCCGTGAAGACTTTC
Source organism: Rhizomys pruinosus (assembly GCA_009823505.1). Taxonomy (NCBI): domain Eukaryota; kingdom Metazoa; phylum Chordata; class Mammalia; order Rodentia; family Spalacidae; genus Rhizomys; species Rhizomys pruinosus. Next base: position 1,658,790 of record VZQC01005068.1, on the reverse strand, counting down.
CAGATCCTGTTCACAAACTCAATGCCCGATTGTATGGGTGGTCCTAGGAATGCAATCTGTGACAGAGAAATACTGCACATTCATGAGAAACCATCCACTGGATGTAAAGCTGTGCACACTTTGTTAAGTTTCTTTGATTGAAATCAGTAGAAGAATTCATTAAGGAAAATTGGATCCATTGAAAAGGTAAAAAAATTACAAAGATAATGTTAATGCTTGTAGATTATATGGTATATGTGACTATATGTATTAATAGTGATTAGTGCTATTGAGGAAAGAAGATGTGAAGTTACTTACTCAAAGTAAAATGTATGACTCCGCTGTGATTAAACAGATTTGTATCAAAAAGTTCCCTACCAATTAAAATATTTTTTAGTCTCTGAGTAATTGAAGTTTTCTTTTTAAAAAGAAAACTTACCCTTAGATTTGTGTATTATTTTAAATCTGCTACTTTAATTTGCAGGAGCCAGAGGTGCTCCATGTGGACAATGTCCTCCCTCTTACACGTTCAGATCTGAGACATGAATGTGAGTAATAGAATTCGATCTGAATTTCCCACTGACTTTCCTTCTGACTAGTGTCTTACTTTGTACTTCTTTTGCCTGTTTCCTTCTAATTTTAATATTTATGAAATGAGAGACAATTGTGAGACCAACAGAGAATTAGAGTTTACAGAGAATGTTTGAAGCGAGACTAATGGTTCCATTGTGTATTATGGTTAAAAGAAACAGAATGAGGCCAGGGGGCATTTTGTTTGTCTGTACAAATCTCATTTGCAAGTGGCTTCATCTACAGAAAGCATAGTTCCTACTGACAATGCAGCTTTTTGAAGGTAAGAATATGCACCTGTGAAGAAATGTTTCTTCTAAAGCATTTCTACTAACCATAGGGACTGAAGCATGAATATCTTTGATTCTGTAAGACTTTAGTCACAAAGAAAGCTAAGGTTTCAAAAGAGAAAGCCTGATTCACAACATAAAAACTTGACCCAGTCAAACAGCAGGCCCTGGCCACAGAGTTCAGAATCCAGTACTCTGCATATTCAAAGGAAGCCTAGAATCAAGAGCTGGGGATTGCTCAGAGGTTAAGAGCACAGGCTGCTCTTGCAGAGGACCAGGATTCAGTTCCCGGCACCCATACAGTGGCTAATAATCATCTAAAACTCCAGTTCCAGAGGATCCAGTATCCTCTTCTGACCTTTGTGGACATTGCACAAATGGGTGCTGGTATTTAAATACCACCAGGCAAAACACTCAAACACAAAATTTAAAATAGCTATATAGACCCAGGCGTGGTGGTGCACACCTTTAATCCTAGCACTTGGGAGGTAGAGGCAGATGGATCTTTGTGAGTTCAAGACCAGCCTAGTCTACATAGCGAGTTCGAGGACAGCCAGAGCTACAGGGAGTCCCTGTCTCAAAAAAAAAAAAACTAAATAAAAAATTTAAAATGAAGCATAGAATCTTCTGAGTTCTGAGTCTCCTTTTCAGATAAATCCTTCCATATTTCTGAATTCAGGTCAAAGTATTTCATAGTGTTTTAGTATACCTTCCCTCGTGTATTTCACAGAACAAGGTTTTGTTTTTTTCCCCCATTGTAGAAATTACTATAGCCTATTAATAGTAAAGCTTAAAGGAATATCTTCTATGTGTAAAATTGCTAAATATTTATGGATTATCTCATTAGAGGATCACAAGAGATCTTGAGATACGTGGGAATGGAACTTTGTGTGTAGCTTGAATTGAGAAATTGTTAAGACCTTTCCTGGGAAGATCTCCAGTTATCTGATATCTCTGAGGGCTTCCAGAGTTATCTGTAGCCGGAAGATTAGGGATATTACAATGATTCTTGCCTCGCCCTATCTCTGCAAAGTCCCAGGCCCCTTACCTTGAGGCATTGAGCAGAATGTCACACCTCTAGTTACCTGTTGCACAAACCAGAGTTCTGCAGCCTCCTGATTAGAACCAGGTTGGCTCGCCACTTCCTTGCCCAAAGCACAGTTGTCTTGAATATATAGACCTCACTGACAGAAAATAAACGGAGTTCCTATCCTCCCCAGTTCTCCATGCGTGTGTGTGAGTCTGCTTATTTTTCCTACAGGTGTTCTCTGGCAGTATTCCCTCCCTTCTTTTTGCAGGAGCAGAGCCAAGAGACTGCCAGCCTGCAGGCAGGAGGCAAGTCCTGGAGCTGAGCCAAGAAGGGAAGGACAGTGTATGGAAGGTGGTCACATGTGACTGAAAGACACACCCAACACAGAAAGGTATGGGTACCATCATATAGTACAAATGTGATATTCAAAGAAATTTGTCTAAATTTACATAGCAAAATGTAATAAAACCCAAATTTGAACTGCTGCCATCAAAATCATGTAGAATATTGAATATTGTTTGCCATTTATCTGACTTGCCATTGTAGCCACAAGACCTGGCAAAGAACCTAGTCAAAATTAAATGCAGATAAACTGAATACATCGTGACAGAGACATGGACCATAAAATGGTTTAGCAAACAAATATAACTTAAGTCCACAAAGAGTGAAAAGAAAGAAGAGTAAATGTGTAGTAATAAAACACACCCAGGGACCAAGTCTAAACCAGGGGTGAACAAATTGTTCCCAGAAAGTCTCAGAGGATAAATATTTTAGGATTTTCAGGCCATTCCAGACTCTAATGCAATCACTGGATTCTGGCATTTTAAGGAGAAACAAAAGACAGTAAATAAATGAATAAATGAAATGTGCTCCAGTAAAACTTTGTTTATGGACATTCAAATTTGAATTTTATAGAATTTTCACAGAGGTATGAAAAATTGATTTTTTCCAAACATTTAAAAATAGATTTCATCCTAAGCTTGTGAGCTGTAACTACAAAAGACAGACTACAGAATAGGATCAACAAAAAGGTGGTCTTTGCTGGGTTTTATTCTAAACCTTTGCTCTTCCAGTCTCCTTACAAAGAATGAAACTTTGAAAGAAAAAAGAGATGCAAATCCAAACTGAATTAAATTCATCCTAATGTCCTTTTTTTGCTTCTGTTGTTGATGCTGTGAATTCACATAGAGGAAATTAAGCCATTAAAACATGAGTTGTGATAGATGAACAGAGGAAGGATCAATGAAATGAGACCACAAGAGGAAAGACTCCTATCCAGTAAACTAGCAAGAATTATGTCTCTTATAAACTAATAAGAGAGACAAAAGGGCATTTATTTTAATCATACGTGTTCAGAAACAGGTAGATTAGAAATGTACCATCTGTCACTTAAAATCTAATTCTATCTCCTTCAGCTAAAACCTCAATTAATGATTCCTTGACACATAATAGTTAAGGTGTGCCAAAAACAGTTAAAATGCACATAAAGAGAAAACATAGATTTGGATGCTCAATTTTTCCATCTATCCCAAAAAGTCTGAAGGTGTCTCCATTTTTGGAGATGTATTTTCCCTCCTTCAAAAAATTGCTTGTTTGGAGTTGATTTTTGTATAGGGTGAGAGGTAGGGGTTTAATTTTGTTCTTTTACAAATGGTGATCCAGTTTTGCCAGCACCATTTGCTGAAGATGCTATCCTTTCTCCATTGAGTGTTTTGTTTTGTTTTGTTTTCACTTTTGTCAAATATGAGGTGGCTGAAATGGTATGAGCTCAAGTTTGGATCTTCAATTTTGTTCCATTGGTCTATGGGTCTGTTTTTGTGCCAGTACCAGGCTGTCCTTATGACTATAGCCCTGTAATATAGCTTGAAGTCTGATAAAGCAACACCCCCACCCCATATTGCACTTTTCACTCAGGGTGGCTTTAGGTATTCGGGGTTCAGGCTCTTTTGTTTTTACGTATGAATTTTTTTTTGGTATTTTTGAGACAGGGTCTTCCTTTAGTCCCAGCTGGCCTGGAGCTTGCTCTGTAGACCAGGCTGGCCTTGAACTCACAGAGATCCACCTGCCTGCGCCTCCTGAGTCCTGAGAGGCAGAGGTAGGCTTTCCATATGAATTTAAGGATTTTTTTCCAAGACTGTGATGAAACTCATGGGGATTTTGATTGGGACTCTGTTGAATCCCTATACCAATTTGGGTAAAATGGAAATTTTTACTATATTAATTTTTTCCAATCCATGAGCATGGAAGTTCTTTCCATCTTTTGATGTCATTTTTAATCTCCTTCTTCAGGGGTTTAAAATTTTTGTTGCAGAGATCTTTGGTGACTTTCGTTAGGTTGATTCCCAGGTAATTTTTTAGGCTATTGTGAGTGGAAAGGTCTTCTTATATTCCTTCTCCACTTGTTTATTGTTGGTGTACAGAAAGGCTACTGATTTTTCTAGGTTAATTTTATATCCTGCCATTTTACTGAAACTTTTAGTCATTTCTAGGAGTTTTATGGTGGAGCTTTTAGCATCCTTTAAGTAAACTATCATATCATCTGCAAAAAAGGGATAGTTTAACTTCCTCTTTTCCAGTTAATAGTCTTTTAATTTCCTTCTCTTGTCTTGTTGCCCTAGAAAGCATTTCAAGCACAATGTTGAAGAGGAGTGGCTGTAAGGGGCAGCCTTGCTGGGTTCTACATCTCACCCTGTATGAACATCAACTCCAAGTGGATCAAAGATCTCAACATGAAACCTGAAACCCTGAAGATGATAGAAGAAAAAGCTGACAACAACCTACAAGATATAGGTGTAGGAAAAGACATTCTAAATCAGACAGCAGCTGCACAGGTAATAATGGCAACAGTTGACAAATGGGATCTCATCAAACTCAAAATCTTCTGTAGAGCCAAAGAAACAATCAAGGAAGTGAAGATTTTCACCACAAAGTGGGTGAAAAATCTTCACCAGTGATACATCTGACAGAGCATTAACGTCCAGAATATATCGACTACTCAAAAAAACAAAGAAGAAAATAAATGACCTACTCAAAAGATGGAGTAAAGAGCTGAAGGGACTTCACTAGTGAGGAAGTAAAAATGGCTGAGAAACGTCTTACAAAGTGTTCAACATCATTAATAATTAAGGAAATGCAAATTAAAACTCTCAGCTATAATCTCACTCTGATAAGGCTGGCTAAGTTCAAAAAAACAAAAGACACCAAATGCTGGAGAGGTTGTGGGGAAAGGGAATGCTCATCCACTGCTGGTGGGAATGTAAACTTGTACAACCATTATGGAAAGCAGTGTGAAGAACCCTTAAAAGACTCAAAATGAGCCCACCACCTGACCCAGTCATACCACTCCTGCGTATACACCCACAAGACTCATCCTCGTGCAAAGATACATGTACGTCCATGGTTATTGCAGTTCTCTTCACAATAGCAAAGAGCTGGAACCAACCCAAATGCCCCTGAACAGAGGAGTGGATGACAAAAATCTGGTACATCTACAAAATGGAGTTCTATTCAGCGATAAAGATGACATCATGAACTTTGCAGGTAAATGGATGGAGCTCTAAGCCATTATGATAAGTGAAGTAACACAGTCCCAGAAAAACAAAAGGCAAATGGTTTCCCTTGTTTGTGGATGCTAACACAAAATCCCCAGTTGAAAGGCAAGCTGAACATTATTGTTATATTTCTTTTTATTTGAAAGCAACTGTGGTGTTACAATGTAAATCTCTTAAAGGGCTCTAGAATTGACCTACCACTTATTTTGAGACTCTGTAATTACTGTATATGGGTGGAAGGCATGTATTCATATTTTAGAATAATATAAAATTAAAGGGGAAAATGTGAATTCTTAAACATATTTTGGAATTAACATACAGTTTATTCTCAGAGGTCATAATTTTGATGCATATATGACAATTATATAGGCATATGCTGGAGCAATACAAAGGGGAGAGAAAAACAACATAAAGACTGGAGTAAAGAACTAAATGATACAGTTAAACTCTGCCCCAAACAACAAGCCTCTGCAAGGAAAAACTTTGGAAAGACTGAGAGAAAGATGCAAGACATAGATGGCAAAAGGCATGAACAGGGGTGGTGTGGGGGCAGGGAGAGAAGAATGTGTCCAAATTTTACTGAAAGATAATGAATGAAATACAAAATTCATCAATAAAAGTATTTTTTAAAAAAGATGGCCTGCATCCAGACTTCTGAGTGTTTGCAAAGAGAGTCATCCAATCCTAGAGCCAAGTGATACAAAAGCTTTCACATCTCCAGAGCCAAATCCTTCTTCCTCTCCTCCATTGCTGCACAGAGTCCCTTCAGGCATCAACCTCAGCCCCCTCCCATCCTCCAGCTTTCCTCTCTGTGGATGACCTTGTTTCTGTTTCACAGAGAAATTGAAGCTGTCAAGAGAAATAGCCTTCAACCTCCTGCCCTCTGAGTGACAAATATCAGGGTCTTATTTCTCTCTTGCTATCAAGTCTCAGAGGCTGAAACATCCCTTTGTCTTGCTTCAAGGAAGCCTCTCTTGCCGTGACCTTGATCTCATCACAACTATTCCAAATCCGAAAGAAGATTTTGTTCTTTATTGTACCTTGTTCCTGCTGTATTTTTGAATATCCATTCTTTCTCGGTTCCATCTTCACCTAGGTACAACTGCAAATCTATAAAGAACTTAACTGTTTCTCATATGCAAAACAAATACAGGAACCATAACACCCTCCATTCTACTGCATCCTCCAGTTTCAGACCATCTCTGTCTCATTATCCTTTCAAGACTCTCATTCTCCTCCTCCACACTCACCTGTTTGCCATCACAGGCCACACAGCGATGTCTTGGGCAAATGTCAGCAATAACCTGTGTCTCTTGCATTAAATGAGTAATCTTCTATATTAATAAAAATCTGTAAACCTAAGTCCAGACCAGTAACTTTAACTCCTCAAAGCTGTAGTTCTGAAAATTTTTAATTCTTATTAAATTCAAACTGAAAATTAAGTTTTTATGTGATTCTCAGACAAACCTTAGATAAAATGGCTTGTAATAAGAAAGAGATAAGTTATTCTCTGTAAATATAAAATATTGGCTGCAAATTGATAAAAATTCGGGCCAGAGTAGTTTTACTCTGAGATTATCAATCATCCACAAAACGAGTGCTTTAAATACAAGTAACAACAAAACACATTTATTTTCTTTTTGTGTGAATCCTTCATTTTATGTTTTATTTACCACTTATTAAAATTCATTGGAAATGTGAGTGATTAAAGGCTTTCTAGACTCATCCTCCCCAAATCGTCATCAACAAATATGCATGTCTCTGTGCCCATACATGTCCCCTAGTTACAAACTGTAGCTAATTCTCTTCAGTTCTCATTTTCTTTCACCTCTAAATATCTGACACCATTAATCTCTCCTTTCCTCTTGAAACTTTAAGTTCTCTTATTCAATGACATTGGTGTTATAAACTTATCTCAAAACCCTCCTTCTTTCAGTACATTTTAAACAAAGAGAAAAGTCTGAAACCTGACAATTTCTCTTACACACAGTACTATAAAAAGATCAGCTAGACATTAGACTTCTCGAAATGTCTCCCTGCCTATATTTTTTTCAATTTCTTTTTTTTTATTTCATGCTGAAATTAGCCTAATATTTTCCCAGTGTTCTCACTTCTGTACTTGAAGTCCCTCAGTGACTGTTTGTACCTATAGAATAAAGTTCATTCTCTTGAACTCAAATGTAAAACACTGCATGATTTGACCCTGCCTACCTGCCATTCATATCTTTCATTAAGCCACTCTTTCCTGTCCCCTAATGCAAGAATATTCAATCACATAGCATTCTTTGAACTTGCTTTCAACTTGCTCCCAGCTGGGTTGCTGTCTGTCGCACTGTCTCCTCCTTTTCTCTAGAGCCTTTATAAACTTCTGATCTTTCAACTCTCAGCTTGGTCATCACTGTTTTCATGATCTCATCCCCTACACCATCAGAAAAGCTCCATGACTCCTGATGGACCCTTATTGTATTTTTTTCTGAGCTCTGTCCTCCTCTAACTATAAGCTGTATGAAGACTAACACAGACTGATCCAGGATATTAAAGAACATTTCATCTTCTCATCTCTTTCTCAATGGATAGTCTGCTGATTAAGCTTAATTATAAGCTTGATCAGATTCAGGAACATCTAGGACGCTAATTGGGCTTAACTTTGGGTGTGTCTACTGAGGTTTAAACCAGAGAGGTTTAACTGAGGGGGAAGACCTATCCTGAATCTGTTGGTGTCATTGCATGGAATGGTATTCCAGACAGAATAAAAAATGAAACAGGAAGAAGTCAATTGAGCATATGCATTCATTTCTCTATTTCCTAGCTTTGGGCATAACATGAACAGGAGCCTCCATGCCTTCCTTGCAATGATCGACTATAGTCCCTCAAACTACAAGATAAAGTAATACCTTCCTTAAGGCTCATTTGCCATATATTTTGTCAGAAAATTAGAGAAACAACTAATGAGGTACCATTCACTGTTGTACTAGTATGAGTTAAATACTATTCCTTATTTATTTCTATTTCTTTTCTTAAAATTTATTGAATTTTTGTAATTTTCATACAATATAATTTGACGGTGTTTAGATCCACTCACCTATTCTCACTTCCCCTTACTGTCTTCCCAACAATTTATTTTATTTTATTTTATTTATATTTTATGTGTATTAATGTACTGTCTGCATGTAGGTTGATGCACCCATGTTGTGCAATGCCACAGAGGTCAGAAGAGGGTATCAGATTCCCCTGGAACTGGAGTTAAAGACATTTATCAGCCGCCATGTGGGTGGCGCTGGGGATACAAACCGGAGGCCTATGAAGAGCAGTTGCGGCCTCTTAACCACTAGGCCCATCTCTCCAGCCCCATTTCCCACAACATTTAATGTACCATCCTAATATATATATATATATATATAATATATATATATGACGTTGTAATTTCTGTCCCCATTGTCCTTCAGTGTGGGTCCATTCCCTGGGCCGGCAAAGAGTCCCATCCCTATTAAAAACACTCTCCACCATGTCTATGCTGGGATTTTGCATGGCTGGAGCTTTCTTGGGACTTGAGCATGCTGTCACCACTGCTGTGAGTTCATATGTGTAACTGAACCAGCTGTCTGGAAAACTCTGTTTACTTGCAGTCATCTACAACCTCCAGCTCCTACAGGCTTTCCACTTCCTCTTCTGTAATGTACTCTGAGCTTTGTGAGGCAGAACTTTGGAATAGGTATCTTACTCAGGGATTAACACTCTGTACATTGATTGGCCAGTTGTAGGTTTCTGTGTTAATTGCTATACTTTGGACACAGGATGTGCTGGATAGCTTTCGTGCAACTTGAAACACCTGGTTGAGGAGAGAATTCGATTGGGGAATTGGCTCCATTGGATTGGCCTGTGGCCACATCTGGAGTATTGTCTGATGGTCAAGCAATGTGGGAGGACCCAGCTCACCAATGAGTGGTGCCACCGGCAGTTTGTGTGTACCATATATAAGAAGGCAGGCTGGATGAGCCAGGGGAGCAAGCCAGTGAACAGCATTCCTCCATGGCCTGTTGCTTCAGCTCCTGCCTCCAGGTTCCTGCCCTGAGTTCCTGCCTTGGGCTCCCTAAGTGATGACTCTGACCCAGGAGATTAAGCTGAATAAAACCCTTTCCTCCCCAAGTTGGTGTCGGTCAGAGTGTTTTGTCACAGCAATGGAAGACAAACTAGGACACAGGACTTGGAGGAATTGAGCAGAAACTGATCTAGAAGCCTCCTCTCTGAATAGTAGTAGTTCTCATGGTATCAGAGGATACTGTGCAAGCCTTCAAGGGAGAAAACCAATCAAATACTATTTTTATACCTTATGTGCATAATTTCACCTGATACAGTAGTTCAATCTATACCTTTTAGAACTAAAATCTTTTTTTTTAATTTTTTCATTTATTATTTTTATGTGTATGAATGTACTGTCTGCATGTAGGTTGGTGCACTCATGTCATGCAATGCTGCAGAGGTCAGAAGAGGGTGTCAGATTCCCCTGGAACTGGAGTTAAGATTGTCCTTAGCCACCATGTGGGTTCTGGGAATCGAACCTGGGTCCTCTGCAAGAGCAGCTGGTGGACACTCTTAACCACTGAGCCATTTCTCCAGCCCTAGAACTAAAATCTTAAAGCTGTTGATAATTTAATACATCCAAAATTATATGGCTTCTAAATCCAATACTAAATTCAACTTAAGTTAAACAACTATTTCCTTGTGCCTAGTCTATACCTCATCATCAACAAGACCTAATACTTTCAATATAGGAACTACATTTTTTTCAGTCAGAACTGCATTCATGGAAATGAGGACAGATAGCACCTCCTTTACAAGCCTAACATTTTAGATTATTATATCCATTTATAATAGAAGATTAAGCAGATTTCTATGGATTTCTATGAGAATTCTCATGCAAATGAGCAGCTCTAAGTACATCTTGCTTTCCTTCAGAACACTTCACATGAAGGAAATGGGCCTGGAGGATGACTCATTAATTATGCACTTCCTTCATTCCACTGAGAACCAGTCACGTTGGCTACATTGATTACTGTGGTGGTTTGCATGAGTGTCCCCCATAGGCTGTAAGTATTCAGACATTTGTCTCCAGTTGGTGGCGCTGTTTTTGGAGGTCTTAGAAGGTGTGGCCATGCTGGGGGAAGTGTGTCACTAGGGGCATAGTGAGTTTTAACAAGCCTCTGTGGTCTACAGTTGCCCTCTCTGTTTCCTGTGCTCTTTGTGAGATGTGACCCTCAGTTTGCTGCTCCAGATCCAGCCGCCACACCTCCCGCCACAATGGACTATAATTCCCTGGAACCGCCAATCGTAAGCTCAAATAAACTCTTCCTTTTATAAGTTCCTTGGTCTGTCGTTTTATCACAGCAACAGAAAAGTGACTAATACAATTACTACCCTAACTAGTCGAGAAAAAAAGTGATATCATTATACATAATTTTCCTTGCTCTAGCTTTCATTCAAATATTCCATATAGAAAGAGACTTAGTCTTACTCAATTAGCAATTATTTACCAGAATAATAGTTACGTTGCTGGTAATTGGAATATTTGTATTCAATACATGTCAAATTTTGAAAACATGGAGATTTGAATAAAGAACAGCTTTGAATCCTTGAAAAATTATCTTAATAACTTTCTTGGTGGTAACTGATGTTTGTAAATGTGCTGGATAGCCTTAGTGTCAACTTGACACCTGGGTTGACGGAGCCTCCACTGAGGAACTGCCTCCATTGGAATGGCCTGTGGCCATGTCTGTAGGGTATTTTCTTCATCATTGAGTGATGTGAGAGGGTCCAGTCCACTGTGGGTGGTGCCATGCCTGGGAAGTTTGTTGTATATTGTATAAGAAAACAGGAGTTAAGCTGGGTGTGGTGGTGCACACCTTTAATCCTAGCACTTGGGAGGCAGAGACAGGTGGATCCTTGTGAGTTCAAGGCCAGCCTGGTCTACAGAGTGAGTTCCAGGACAGCTGGGGCTACAGGGAGACTCTGTCTCAAAAAGACCAAAAAATAAAAGAAAAGAAAAAAAATGAAATGAAAACAGGAGTTTTCCCACACCCCCACCTTGTTCTCACCCAGCCTAGGATCTCCACAGACGCCAGTCCCTTCCCTGGACCAACTCCCTTATCCTGAGTCACCAACCACTCCAACATAGCTATCTCGGTCCCTCCCCCTACATTAACCCCATCTCTCCTGGTGCACTCAACAAGCCAGATTTTCCCACCTACAAAGCTGAGGCTGATAAGTCAAAACATATTTTTCCTTCCCTCACAGTCTCCTCACTCTCATCGTGCCATCCTGGGACACAGGTAGACACCTGATTTTCCATGTCAGACCTCTCATCTCCCTAACCCAAACTGACTAAACACCCTAGCACAGACTACTAAGCCCCCTCAGTGGTCATTCCTTTCCCTGGTGCTGACCTGCCTCTCAGACCTGCCCCAGGAAGGACCTTGATAAGCCAAACCCTGCTCACCAGCCACCCCATAAGTCCTCCCCACCACAACCCTGTTCTCACCCAGACAAAGATCCCACCAGTCATCAATTCCTTCCCTGGACTAATGGCCTTATCCTGAGTCACCAGCCACCAACCATAGGTATAAGCACTGCCTCAGTTAACCCCAACCCCCATCATCCTTGACTCTTGATCTTCTGGACAGTCCTGGCTAACTAGGACTCAGAACAAAAAGTAACCAAGTTATAGTAACAATACAAATATATTAAAACTCAATTAAACCAAAACCAAACAGAAATACCTACTGGTCAGATAACCAATAATGAACACCCATATGCCCAAATGGCAATCCAAAAATAGAAATAATATGAAAATATCAAAAGCCAAGAGAGTATGTCCCCAACAAACACCTCCCCCCCAAATAAGGGCACAATAATTAAAACCATTCTGAAGAACAGCTCAACTCAGAATGTAAAAAAAATTATAAACATGGTTAAAGAACTTAAAAAAATCACAGACAAATAACAAAAAGAACTTCTGATGAAAGCTCAGGGTTATACAAATATGTGGCTTAATGAAATATCAAAAACAATTCATGACTTGAAAACTGAATTCACAAAAGAAATAGAAATAGTAAGAAAACAGAAATCTGCATGAATTTGAAGAACCCAATAAGCTTATTGGAAGCAACAGCAGAAAGCCTCACAAGGAGAATGAATGAAACAGAAAACAGAACATCAAGACTGATGATAAAGTTGAAGATCTGGAAACCTTAAGCAATGACTAGGTAAAATAAAAAAAAAAAAAAAACTTAAGAACAGAATATACAGGAAAGGTAGGACAATATGAGAAGATCAAATCTAAGAATTATAAACACACAGGAAGAAGAAGAATCTCAGGCAAATGGAGTTGAACAGATCTTCAATATGATTATGGAAGAAAAGTTTCCAAAATTAAGGAAAGAATTACCTATAGAGATTCAAGAAGCACATAGAATATCAACCAGACATGACCAGGACAGAAAATCACCACAGTATAGAACAGTAAAACCATTAAATATGCAGAACAAGCAGCGGGTAATGAAGGCTGCCAGAGAAAAACAGCAAGTTATATATAATGGAAAACCCATCAGAATAACAGCTGACTTCTCAAGGCAAACTATGAAAGCCAGATGAGCCTGGACCAAAGTGTTCCAAGCTCTAAATGTCCTTAGAGGCCAACCCTGAATACTCTATCCAACAAAACTATCTAGCAAGGTCAAAGGAGAACAGAAAATTTTTCATGATTTGAATAGGCTGAATGATTTTATGTCTACCAAACCAGCCCTACAGAGAATATTCAAAACAATGCAAAGGCCTGAAGACACGAATGTACATATTCAAGAGGTTACAGAAAGAAGGCAAAGAAAGGTATAACAATGGAAATTCAAAATAGATCCACAAACTTAAAGAAATTGAATTGACAGTATCAAATACACACCTTTCAATATTATCATTAAATACCAATGGTCTCACCTCCCCTGTCAAAAGATACAGACTAACAGAATGGATGAAAAAAGAAAACTAATCTATTTGTTTTTTTAAGAAACTCATCTTACCTTCAAGGATAGATACTATCTTAGGATAAAAGGATGGAAAATGTTCCAAGCAAATGGCTGTAAAAATCAAGCAGGCATTGCAATTCTAATATCTGACAAAACATACTGTAAATTTAAAACTAGTCAAAAGAGACAAAAGGTCACTTCATTCTAATCAAAGAAATAATTGACCAAGAAGATATTACAATCATGACTGTATATGCACCAAATTCTGTTGTACCCAAATTCATAAAAAACAGTGCTTTAAGACTATAGAACATAGATTAACCCCAATTCAATAATAGTAGGTGACTTCAATACCCCAGTCTCTTTATTAGTGAGATCAAAAAAGAATAAATGGAGAATAACATCTTACAAGAAATGGACCTAATGGACATCTACAGAATATTCCACACACATGCCAAATAATTCACTTTCTATTTAGCAGCTCAGAGAAGATTTTTTAAAACTGATAACATTCTGAGGCACAAAACAAAACTCAACAAATTAAAAAAAAATGAGGGTTGGGCATGGGTGCATGCCTTTAATACCAGCACTTGGGAGGCAGAGGCAGGCAGATATCTGTGACTTCAAGGCCTGCCTGGTCTACAAAGTGAGTTCCAGGACAGCTGGGGCTGCAGCTCCATTAAATTTGAAAACCTAGGGCTGGAGAGATGGCCTAGCGGTTAAGAGCACCGACCGCTCTTACAGAGGACCCGGGTTCGATCCCCAGCATCCACATGGCGGCCGAGAACCGCCTGATACTCCAGTTCCAGGAGAACTCCAGTTCCAGGGGAATCTGACACCCTCTTCTGACCTCCGCAGCATTGCACGACACGGGTGCACAGACCTGCATGCAGACAGTACATTCATACACATACAGAAATAAATAAAATTAATAAAAAAATTTTTTTAATTAAAAAAAAAAATTTGAAAACCTAAATGAAATGGATGATTTCTAGAGACATGGCCACCACCAAAGCTAAACCAAGAAGCAGTCAATAGCTTAAACAGACCCATAACAAATGAGGAAATTGAAAGAATAATACAAAACCTCTCGACTAAAAAGAGTCCAGGCCCAGATGGCTTTACAGCAGAAGTATACCATACATTCAAAGAAGATCAACAAACAATACTGCAGAAAATATTCAAAAATCTAGAAACAGAGGGAGCATTTCCAAATTCCTTCTATGAAACCAGCATCACTCTAATACCAAAACCTGGAAAACATATAACAGAGAAAGCTATAGGCCCATATCCTTAATGAATATAGATGCAAAGATAGTCAACAAAAGACTTGAAAACCACATACAGAAGCACACCAAAAATATCATCCACCATGATCAGATGTGTGAGGATGGTTCAACATACCATCAGTCAATAAATGTCATAAAACATATAAATGGATGGGAAGACAAAAATTACATAGTCATATCGATAGATGTAGAAAAGGCCTTTGACGAAAATCCAACATGCATCCTTGTTAAAATTCCTAGAAGGAATAGGTCTGGAAGGAACATACCTCAGTGTCATGAAAGCTGTATATAACAAACTCACAGCCAACATCATTCTAAATAGAGAAAAAGTGGAAGCATTCCCATGAAAATCAGGAATCAGAGTTGCCCTCTATCTCCACTCTTTTTCAATATCATACTTGAATCCCTTGCAAGAGAAATAAGACAAGAGATGGAAATTAAAGGAGTACTAATTGGAAAAGAAGTTAAATCATCCCTATTTGCAGATGATCTAGTATTATACATAGAGATTCAGAAAATTCCACCAGAAAACTACTAGAAATGATTAATACTTTCAGTAAAGTGGCAGATTGCAAAATCAACTTACAGAATTGGATCACCACCTGTAGAAAAATGAAATTGGATCCTTATCTTTCTCCCTGCACAAAAGTCAACTCCATGTGGATCAAAGACCTTTCTATATACTAACAACAAACAATCAGAAAAAGCATATAAGAAAACTCTCCCATTCACATTAACTTAAAAAATAGGAATAAACTTAACCAACAACATTAAAGAGCTCTACAATGAAAACTTCAAAATTTTAAGGAAAGAGATAGAGGAAGATACTAGGAGATGAAAAAAAATCAACCATGCTTGTGGATCAGTATAATCAATATTTTGATGACCATCTTACTGAAAGCAATGATTCAATGCATTGCTAATCAAAATACCCACAACATTCATCACAGAGATAGAACAAGCCATTCAAAAATTTATATGTAACAACAAAAGATCCCAGATAGACATAACAATTTTGAGGAAAAAGAACAATGCTGGGGTCATCACCATACCAGATCTCAGTTATATTACATAGCTGTCGTCATAAAAACAGCATGGTACTGGCACAAAATAGACACATAGACCAATGGAACAGAAGACCTAAGCATGAGTACATGCAATTTCAGCCACTTGATATTTGACAAAGATGCCAAGTATACACAATGGAACAAAAACAGCATCTTCAACAAATGGTGCTGGCAGAACTGGATCACCACCTGTAGAAGGATGAGATTAGACCCTTATCTTTCTGCCTGCACAAAAGTCAACTCCATGTGGACCAAAGACCTCAATATAAAATCTGAAACTCTGAAACTGCTAGAAGAACACATAGGCAAGATGTAGGCATAGGAAACTACTTTCTTAATGGGACAGAAGCTGCTCAGGTATTAAGGGTAACAATCAGTAAGTGGGACCTCATTAAGCTACAAAGTTTCTGTAGAGCCAAAGAAGTGAAGAGGAAACCCACAGACTGGGAGAAAATTTTTACCAGCTACATATCCAACAGAGGATTAATATCCAGAATATACAAAGAACTCAAAAAAAACAAAGTAGCATAAAAATAAATGACCTGATAAAAGATGTGCTATGGATATGAACAGAGAATTCTCAAATGAAGAAATAAAAATGGCTAAGAAATACCTTAAAAACTGCTCAACATCCTTAATAACTCAAGAAATGCAGATAAAAACCACTTTTAGATTCTATCTTACCCCCAAATGACAGGCTAAGATCACAGAAATGATGCTAGAAAGGGTGTGGATAAAAAGGGAACACATATTCACTGTTGGTGGGAATGCAGACTAGTGCAGTCACTATGGAAGGCAATGTGGGGAACTCTCAAAAAACTAAAAATGAACCTACCATATGGCCCAAATGTATCACTCCTTGGCATGTATCTGAAGGACTCATCATACTGTAAAGATACCTGCACATCCATTTTGTTTGTTCCTGCTCTCTTCACAATAGTGAAGAAATGGAAACAACCTAAATGTCCCACAACTGAAAATGTGGTACATCTACAGTGTTGGTTGTCCTTTAGTATATATCATCTGTTGGTCCTTTAATCATGTGTGGCCGCAATCCACACGATGTTCTTCCCTCCTAGAACCAGGCTGGCAGCTTCACAAGGTTGTAAGCCTCAGAGCTGTTTCCTGCTGGCAGGCTAACAGTTCCTAGACTGAGCTTCTGGCAAGGAGGTGGGAAGGGAACCACGAGAAGTGACCTGATGAGAAATGAAACAGACTCAAAGAGAATATCCGGGAGAAAAGTGAATCATATTTATTCATGCCAGCAATATGTTTATATACTAAAAGCTACTATGCTCTAGGCAAGGAAATGGGAGGCATGAGGGCGTGAATGAGAGGAAGAGAAGTGCAAGCCATCTTGGCTTCTACCAGGGGCAGCAGAGCTCCTGTTTGTGTAAACAGTAAGCTAGAGATGTGACATCTTTGCTCAATACATCAAAGTGGGAGGAGGCCATCAGGGTCTGGAACTTTGCAGAGATAGGCAAAGCAGGAAATGCTGTATTATCCTGACCTCACAGAGATAACTCACAGAAGCCCCAGGACAATGTCTGCAGTTCATTACCTTGAGCTAGACAAAGTCTCATTCCTACTCTACAGAATGGAGTACTACTCAGTATTAAGAAAACTGCATTCATGCTCTCCCCTTTAAGTAAAAAAAAAAAAAAAGAAAACATGAAGTTATGAAATTCACAGCTAAATGGATGGAACTAGAGAATGTTTTTCTGAATGAAGTAACACAAAGGCAGAAAACCAGGTGTTGTACATTATCCCTCATTTGTGGATTGCAGCACCAATCCCCTTATGTGAGTCTATATCCTGATATAACACTGGGAGCCATGAAGTTGGAAGGGATACATGGAGGTAAAGGAAAAGAAAAGTTCTGAAACGGGGACAGCAAGAAACAGATGTTACTAGAGGGGAGGTCAGGAGAGTGGGGGTGTGGGTTTGGGAGGGGAGGAGGGGGAGATAAAAGGGAGTATGATTAGAGGCAGTGGAGGTCAGGAGAAGGGGAGGGGGAGGATAATGGAGGTACTGGGCCTGGGCAGGGAAGAAGGGTAGAAGAAAGAATAGAGATGATTATAAATTGAGAAGCCTGGAAACCCATAGTGTAATGTGATGCCCCCAAGAACCCATGAGAAATTCACATACACTGTCTGAACATTAATACCTGAGTTGTACAACCTGGTGGCTGTGTGGCAGGGAACACAGTACAAGACAAAGAATACCTTTGAATGGTGGGTGAGAGATTCCAATGACTCTCAGAACAAGGCAGGCTTTCTTTAAAGCTTTTGATTTTCTACCAAAAGTAGAAAATAAGACCCTACTGTTCATAATAGGGCATGCTTCAGAGATAAGATTTAGACTAATGGAACATGTACTGACCTGGAACTTTTCTTTCTGAAGTTAAGTGCTCATAATACTAGACAATGTGCACAATGCTGTAAGATAAAAATAAGTCAGTGGAGAACCTGTTTCAAACTCTAACGACCATAATGATCTGCCCAGCAATCTACCTGTATTGGTGCAGTAGAGACACTGTTTTCTGGGGGATGGTCAACAGTTATCTAATTGGACTCAAAATCCTCTCAATGAGAGTGAACCCATGAGAGCCACAATAAATTCAGCCAAATGCACAGGGCTGGAAATGACATAGGGTCTATAAAAAGCCTATCAGAGTCATATCTCTAGACAAATGGAATTTCTTACCATACACTAACTATGGAATCTTATATTTACAGACATGCATATTGTATGCCTCTCATCAAAAAAAGCTACTCTTTGAAAAAGATGGAGGCCACTGCAAAATCAGACAACTGGTCAGACACAGAACATATACATCTGATAATCCCCATTCCCAGAAGACACATCTACAATTGAACCTCTACACACAGAATGAGGAGCAGAGAGAAAATGAGTGCACCCCTCAATTTTCATCAGTAATGCTTCCATACACAATAGAGTGTGATCCAGACAGAAGGCCACAACTAGTCAAGCTTCAAAGAGTGTGTATCCCTGGATGTGTCCCCTATACTAAACCTCACCTACCCATGGTTCAGGGATCACTGTGGAAGGCGGGGGCTGTAAGAACCAGGGCTGGTGTGTGAACTTAGAGAAGCAGTGACTTACAAACAACTGTAAGCTTTCACAGGTAAACATGCAGCAATGTAGGCATCAGACACAGACCCATTTCAACTGGGATAAGATCTCAAAGTAGAGCAAGAAAAATGGATGGGGGACTGATCTTGGACTGAGAACCACAAGAGACTGAGTACTGTTGGGTGAGGAAAAGTATGCCTTGCCTCGGAATCCTAGATACACTGACTAGACTCCAGTGGATCTATTTGCGCAGGACATCTGGCTTTGGGAGCTTGACTGGAAAGAGCTTAGCTTGGATGTTGTAATGCATGAGTTCTGATGGGGGGAGCTGGGGTATGGAAGACTGGATGTGACTGGGTACCATTGTATGAGTTGTACAAATGTTTAATAAAAAATTTTTAAAAATGAAAGCAGACTGAACATGGGCCAGGGGAGCAAGCCAGTAAGCAGCATTTCTCCAATGACCTGTGCTTCAGCTCCTGCCTCCAGATTCCTGCCCTGATTTCCTATGTTGGACTCCCTAGGTAATTAACTGTAACCCAGGAGCCAAATAGATCCTTTCCTCCCCAAGTTGGTTTTTGTCAGAGTGTTTTGTCACAGCAATTGAAAGCAAACTAGAACAGTAAGTATAATTCCTCTAAAATTATAGAAATTGGTGGAAGATCACAGTCTTAGCTAAAAAAAAAATTGGCAGCTGATTATGGTTGGATGAGGAAGAATTGACCTTCTTTAAGGGAGAGACTCCAGACAGACTGACTAGAGCTCAATGATGAACAGGCACTGGGGAATGGCTGTGGAAATTAATTCAGTACAATAGGCCCTAAAACAAATGACAGAATGTGTGAACTCTAGGGAGGAGGCTGTGGGATGGGCCAATGGAGAAGGGAGTATAAAGACAATTAAGACTGATTGAGATGTTATGTATGAAATACACAAAAATTCAATTAATAATAACAAACAAAAAGCAATATATATATGAACTCATCATACTTTATATTCTACTTAATCACTCTATAACAAAGTCTGTACCTCTGAATTTCCATATTGAATCTTAATATTATAGTATGGATACTGAATGTATTTATCTTTGTGGTGTCAAGGAAAAGATGATAAAATTATATTTACAAATGGGGATTACATATAAACATTTCTAATAATGGACGATGATAACGGTGTGCCAAGAAAGCAACAGTTAGGAAGTATGAAATATATTATGTGGCTGAACACAAAAATAATCCATTCTATTCAAAATTATATGGTAGAAAACTTTTTCTTCAAATGCCAAACCAAATGGAAATTAGCAATAGTACTTTCATTCATATGAGAGAAGTTAGGCAACAATGTCTGGATAAAAAGTTTAAGAGGGTAATGGGAACGCTGTGGTATTAGAAGGGAAAATTATGCTGCTGCACAGAAAGAATCTAGTTAAGGAAAAACTTTGCCAGAATAACCTGTTTTTCATTATTTCAGTTTCCTTCTTTGAGACTTCCAGGTAAGATGGCAGAATAAAAATTGCTGTCATGTCCAAGACGGAGGAGAAGTCAGCATTAAAAAAAAAATAGGCTCTATTCCAAAAAGAAAGTGAGGAAGAGTTTCAGAAATCCACAAAGGCAATGATGGAACAGTCGAAGATTGCTGGGAAAAGATGGGCAGCACACAAAAAAGAAGTCGAGTCAATCCCAGCCCCATCCGTGCAGCTCTCTGTGAAAGGGGAAAACACAGAAGCATCATTCAAAAGGTAAACTAGGCAGCCCTGGTGGAAAGATTGGCAGTCCTATCTCAGGACAAGCTCATAGCTTTCAAAAGCCTCACATTTAGCTGCAGGCTTTAGTGAAATGGCATCATTCCTCCATAGCCTCTGCCTCTAGGACCCTGCCTTGAATTCCTGACTTGGCTTCTCTTAATAATAGACTCTAAGCTGCAAGTCAAATAAGCCCTTTCCTTCCCAAGTTATTTTTGGTATGGTATTTATCACAGCAACAGAAACAAAACTAGAACAATGACCAAAGTCAGCAACAATAATAAACAGAATTTAAAAAGGGATATAAAATGGAAAGTAAGAAGTAAAATTACCCCTTCTTTGGCATGACTGTATACTTAAAATAATTTGAAATTCAACCAGAAAACTCTCAGATCTGATGAACAATTTCAGCAAAATATCAGAACATAAAATCAACAACAAAAATCCATTTCTATGTACTAACAATCTTGCATTCATAACACAAAAAATAAACAGGGAATAAATCTAACCAAGGAAGGTCAAAGACTTTTACAATGGTTTTTAAATACAATGAAGAAAGAAACTAAAGAAGAGATGGAAAATCCTCCTACATTCATGTAATGTTAGAATTAATACTGCAAATGTAGCACCATTGTTGAAGGCAATCCACAGGTCCAACAAAGCCCCTGTAAAATTCCAGAAACAATCTTTACAGAACTAATAAAACACAATCTGACAGTTGATACTAAAGCACAAATGATGCCACATAGCCAATATTGTGGACTATCTACTAACTGTCCAGAATTTGACATTTTTACTTTTTAATTTTTTTTAGAAAAAAAATCTAAGTTTTATTCTAGTCTCTCATCTTCAGTATATTTACTTGTATGAGTTATTTTACATTTGTAATTTTTGAAAATATAAATTGATGAGTAAAGGACACTTCTCCAGGATGGATCAGAGAGCAAAGGACCCATCTTCAGGAGATGAGAGAGCAAAAGACCCATCTCCAGGATGGATCAGAGAGCAAAGGACCCATCTCCAGGATAGATCAGAG